>JAJJWW010005199.1:146477-233759 GCA_023531295.1 Papaver armeniacum
ATTACACTAGATTTTGTGCCGTGCTACTGCAGGACGTGATCCGAAAACCGCTTAGCCTCGCCCCATCCTGATGCATGTTTAGGATTTTTGATTTGGTGTAGCTCGGCTTCACCTCGCCTCGGTCTCGATACATGTTTAGGATTTTTATTTGGTGTGGCTCGGTTTCGCCTCGACCCGTCGCTTAGGATATTTGATAATGTTCATGTTGCGCATCAGGTATCTTTTCTTTTAACCATATTTTTGATTTGGTATGATGTGGCTTCGGCTCGCCCCGTCGTGTATGTTTTATTCCCATTGTGATACTTCTTTGATCATTGGTCTTTGATTCGGTGTGGCGAGGCACATGCTTAGGATTTTTAATTTGATGTGGCTCGGCTTCGCCTTGTTCACGTCCCAATGCATTTTTTTATTTGGTGTGACTCTGTTTCGCCTCCCTCGTCCGATGCGTTTTTGGTTTGGGGTCGCCAAGTTTCTGCACATATTGGGCCGCCGGAAAATCGACCAAATCTTGTCGTTTTCATATCTCAGACACCTGAGTTGCTAACAGTCATAGTTACAATTAACAGTCAATTTAACGGTCAATGGGGTCTTAGTCAGGCAGTCAGATGGCTGAGAGGTCTGAATCACTGAGTTGATTCGGTAGAAAAGAAATCCAGCCGAGTTTTGTCTGTTTTTCTGGCCAAATTTAGCTCCTTCCATGCAATTTTCCAAATTCTGACATTCATTACACATCATTCAATTCGGTAGAAAAGAAATACACCTCATTCACCACCACTGAGAACATGTCAGTGATAAAATTAGACCATCTACTATATATATATATATATATATATATATATATATAATAAGAAGACATAAATACAAAGGTATTGCAAAAATGCTAGCAGAGAAAGCAAGACAAATCCATCCAACTATCATAACATGCCATGAGACAAACCAACCAAGGCATTTTGCTTGAAAAATTATCTGAATTAATTTTGGAAGCAGTACAATGTAAAGACAATAAACCAAATGCTACTTACTAAAAGTCTGAAGGGCTTTCCGGACATTTGAAGTGTAGAAAGATCTACTGGTGATGGTTAGTGCACACGCGTATCCAATCCAGAATGAACGAAGTTAGCAACACTCCCTTTTTTAGACCTCTCTTGGTGCCAAACTATTGTACCACAGTATTTTCATATACTTGACGGTGCACTAAAATAATATATCTGAATACCTAATGCTGTGAAAATGGCACACACCGCAAAAATACCAAATCAGCATCTCAACAATTGGTAAAAAGTAACAGTCCAACTAATACTTAAGAACAGCAGAATACAGATGATACCGGTAGCACACTTCAATTCCTAATGCATGATAGAAATGTAATTTTAATTTTCAAGAACTACAATACAAACAACAACACAGATTCTATTGGCTACACTTGAACCAAATGGATCTCACATTTAGAAGCCAGAGTTATTGTTAGCAAGTGAATCTTACATATAGAATGCTCAACGTTCGTTAAGCTAATATGATGAGGAGTGCTACCAACATTCATAGTTATGCTAAGCATGTACCGTGTTGCCTTTAGCCGCCAATATAAAGCCATGTATTGAGCAATGGGTATTATCTTGAGCCTGATCCCCCAAGTTTCCAAGATGCGCTGGTATTAGGTTTTGATTTAGTGTTGATTTATCATGGAGAGTAGTTATAATGTTCTTCCACCATGGGCGGATGATTCTACTATAGAGTGATTACCCTGGATAAGTGGCAACAAACACATCTTGTAGTTATTTATACGAAAACCACTTGATGACTTATGTGAATTATAATTTAAAACAAAAGTGTTTTCAATATGTGCATTTCTAGAGGCTGTCTCTCTCTCTCTCTCTTTTTCTCTCTAAAGCTGGACTTTGGTATTTGAATGGTTAAAACAAAAGTGCTTTGAATCTAATATGTGCATTTCTAGATGCGTAGAATTCAGCAAGCTTCTCCTCAATCTCAAGCCCAAGTAACTTAATTCATTCATTACGCCCCTTTTAACCCAGTCATTATTTGGATTAAATTAGGATTGTATTAATAGTTTTAGAATTAAACCCAATTTAAGAACCAAAAAGAAAAACCCTAAATTAGTCCTGTATTTGAAACAAACATAGATTAAACAAAAACTACCTGAAATTAGTCTTGCTATATTGAGTTCTTTATGTAAAGACAAATCAAACACAAATAAAAATTAGATCAAACTTCTCTGATAACTCGAATGTCAATTAAGATTTGTAAAACTAAGAAGAAGATGGTAATGGACTAATAACTAATGATCAATGGAGTCTATCAGTTGAGATTGGTAGCAAACACAAATCCAAAACAGGAGATGTAATCCTCATGTTTGAGCTCAAAATGGGCATAATGGAAAACAAATGAATCAGTGAGATGGAACTGTAGAAAAACAAATAATGAGAAACAGAGAAAGATAAGAATTTGAAGTGCCCGGAGATTATGAATTGGTATGGCAGAAGTCGGAGAGTTAATGTTGGACGTGAAAAGTGTTTGATGAATTTATAGCTGCTGACCAAGTAAACTCTAGAGGGTAGATCATATTCTAGGTCTGGTTTTACTCAAATCGAACCAAATCTTTCATTGAAGCATTTAAACAAACACTTCAAAGCAATTTAAGGAAAAATTAAATAATCTCAGTATCAATACCTCCTTTGATTAAAAGACAAAATAAACATAAATATATCAGCATTTCATAAGATGATTGCTTACCTTGAGATCCACCAATGAAAAGAGATAATGAAAGCTTTCTCATGCATCCCAGAGATGATGAAATCATTATCATCATGGTCTTGATATGAAATCCGCGACTGGTTTTGATGTTTAAGAAGAAATTGATTGCAGGCAAAGAAAAGTTTGTAGGCGGCAGTTCAGAACTAAAAAAATCATCTCACTTGAATAAGCAAATCAAGGGAAGAACCATGGTTTGTTTGAAAGAAAAACACCGCAGCTGCTTCCTGTTCGATTAACCTAAATAGCAGAAGTAAAAAAACGCTTGGAGCAGACGGCTGTGTTGTACCTAACTGGCGTTAGTAACGTCCAGTTAAGTTTTTGGTGTAAACCAAGTGTAGCAAATTTATAAGCTTTGGTCTTCTACTGAAGTATTGTCTACCTACTTTTTGTGTAACGGTGTCACAAACGGCAGGTTAAATATAGGGTGTAAACATGGTGTTATCCAAGTTTTAATATCTTAACCAATAGAGTACCGCCACTTGTCGTCTCCAGAATTGCTCTATGTGAAAGCTTTTATCTAATTTAATTTGAGGGAGATGTCACATTCACCGTGCGACGTGGGAGCTCATATGACTTAGCATTATAAAGGAGGGGAGATGTTCACGTAGTGCTCAAGTGTGTTTGTGTGTACTCGATTAAGCTTCAACCCTGAATTAAATTAACTCCATATTTCCCGAGTTATTTTACAACGAGGAAACGAACTTACTCCTACTTGTTTTTTGTTGTTAATACAGCCCACAAACTCTTGTACTTAGTAGAACGCCTCATTCATTTGTGGATATGTTGTTCCGTATCCATTAGTGGATAGTTTCCTCCAACATTCCACTAGTTCAGTTTGCTTTTCTATTTCAAGAACCCTCATTTAACTAGATTTTGAAATAACATAAACTAGATAATATTTATATCCAGAAAAATATGATGAGATTACTAAATTGAAATAGCATGCCAAACAAGGTCATGCGTATTGTATTTAGCATATACTCCACATGATTTTGAAATTACACTAAACAGATCAAGGGTTCAACTTATTGCTTGAACTATTTCTTTTTGTTAAGCTGAACCGAAAATAATTTGGGTGCGATAGTTACCTACCTCAAGAGTCAAATTGTAGTCAGCAGCCGAATGACCATTACTGGGCTTGGACCAGGTGTTATGCATTTTGGGCTGCACGGCATGTTAGAAAAGAAGGTTATATAATACGCGGCAAGGGGTGAGCATGGGCCGGTATGGACCGGTTTTTACCTCATCCGTATCCAATTCAATTGAGTACATATTTCAAATTTGGTATCCGCATCCAATCCAACATCCAACGGATTTGCATTTAGTGGGTGCACGGATAAATATATTGGGTACGGATAATCCAATGGATTTGTTTTAATTAAAAGTTATAATGAAAAAATAAAACCAACATAGACGATTTCTTATAGAACTTATACATTCTATGTATGTATATAAATATAAAAGTATCATGAACAACACTCCAAGCAAAAACCTTAAGAATTCATAAACTATCTATATATTTTCTAAAAACTATATAAATATCCTTAATCTAACGATTATGGATGTCCAACGGATTTTCAAAGTTGCATCCAGACCTAATCCGTAATCTGTTGGATTTCAAAAATCCCATCCGCATCCAACCCATTAGGGTACGGTTTGGGCAACCATTCGCAAAAATGCGATAGGCCCCGGTTAAATCCGCCGATTACTGGCCAAATGCTCACCCCTAATACTCGCCAGATTTGGGTATATACCCAAATAAACTGGGGTATAGCCAATAAGATTAAAAAAGGTCACTTGAAAATAAAATCCAAAACCCCTAGTCCATATATTTTTAGTAATGCCTAATCTGCTCTCGGATTATTAAGTGCTAATATATTTAATTAGTTAAGTTAATAATGTTAAATTAAATTTGTTAAGTAAATTTTCTGGTTATTGTTTTTGTTACATCCGACTAAGATTTTTTTCTTTTATACTTCATTGCCGAACCTAAAATACATATCCAAAAAAAATTGGGGATCGGTTGAATCAATTTTTTTCCTTGCCGAATCTATGTCCGGTTGGATCTTTATTCACAGCTAATTCCAAGTTCGCCTGGGTTTTTTCTTTGTTATCTTTCCTAGACGAACCAAAAAACATACTGAGATTCTGTTGGGTTTTCTTTTCTTAGTCGAACTACAATTTGATCTTTGCATGTGAAAAACATATTGCAGTTCGACTGAGATTTTTTTCGTAGCCGAAAAGTTGAAGTTCATCTAGTAAAATAGGAAAACCTAACCGAACAGAAACAAACCTTATACCAAAAAAAACAAAAAGAAATAAAAAAAAAATTTACAAGAAAAATGATAATACGAAAAAAAAAAAAAAAAAAAAAAAAAAGGTCTGCTTTTCCTTGCTAACTTCAATGTAAAAGGGATTGAGCAGATCATCTGGTTACTTAATGATTTTCACTTGATTGACGGATTTGTTTTATGTACAACAAAGAGCACATTTCAGCTACAGCCCTACCGAAAAACACACAAATCACTTTGCATACAGAATCAGATCACCACAACGGAAAACAATAGCCTATGTCTTCAAAAGTTCAACCCTTTGCCTTAGTCCCGAAATCTCACCTTAACCAAGAACTTGTTTATGATGATCATCTAAAACGATACAGAAAAATCAAAATATAGATGAAATGCAACTATTTTGTATTTTCTATGTTCATCTATTTTACAATTTTTTTTTAACTAGGAAACAATTCTCTTCATAATGATTACAAAAACGGCTGACATGCAACTACTTGAAATATATAATCTTTTTAGTCCAAGAAACTCTCCGTAACAATCCGGTCATGAATTCCTCTTTATGTATTTCTCAAGTTACATATTCCAACGATCCACATTAATCGGAAAGGTGAATTATATTAAGGGAAAATTGGGAATACGTACCGTTTTCACTAATTTGTTTGGGGATCTATCCCATAACAGAAAATATTAAGAAATATGTCCCGGAAAGAGAAAAAAACCGTTAAATGGTAAATATATGCATGTGTGGAGTTACATGTGTGCATAAGTTTACACTTTTACCCTTATCGATTACATGATTCCTTACATTCTGTGGAGGCGACACAATCTAACTACTGGATTATTGTTGGTGGCATGTACTGTGTGGTAGTGTTCGAAAAACATAGTTATACTCTAATATCGTTTGTGTCTAGTGATTTCCTTCTACGGGATGTCATTTTTTTTGTGTGGGAAAAATCTGCTTCCATTCTCATTAGGTAACGTAAGCATCTAGTTCGCCCACTTTCTTTCATCGAACAAATCAAAATGATACGGCATACAATTACCCTTTGATTACGCCTCCATTTTCCCCTTCAAGTATCTTTAGATCTGTTCTGTTCTCTACGGAGAAGATAAGAAATATTTGAATGATGAGGGTAAAAATGGAACATTTGGCACACGTGCAACTTCACACATGTGGATATTAACCATTTAACTGTTTTTTTCTCTCTCCAAGATATATTTCTTAATTTTTTCGGTTATGGGATAGATCTCCAAACCAATTAGTGAAAACGGGACGTATTCCCAATTTTCCCTTGTATTAATTAGCCGACCAAAATTAGTATGTTACAGTTACACTGAAATTTATCTTTGAGAAGATAAATTTTCCACGCTTTGTATGTCGTAGAATAGTATTGCCCATAAATTACAGGTTCTCCAGATTTTAACAGGATCAGTTCAGTTATTTAGCTTCTTGGATCCATCCAAATGCGCACTCTTACCTTAAATTAGACTAAAATTATTAAAAACAAAACTTTCGACAAAGAATATTAAAATAGTCTTTTAGTTTTCTCCACCATCTTAGCTAGTCTTTTCCCACCATATAATAGTTTAGTATCTTCAATAATGCGCCTCAATTTAATACTGGGTTATTAGTCTATAACCAAAGTTTTGCATGCACCGGTGTACCAAATAGGCGATGAAGCAGGGGTGCTAATTTTTATCTCATATATGTATATACGTAGTACCGTACGTTTTGTGGGCGTATGAAACATTAAGAGCATGCCATTACCATGTCTGTTTTGTCACAACGTATATATGATTTTTGAAGACTGCCTACCATACCTCAAACATGTAGGGAAAACAAAAATGATTTACCTACGGATCGGAAACTAAGTTTCCATCCAAAGCCATTTCAAGACTGAGTTTGCGTGAGGCATTGTTTAGCTCAATAGAGGAACAAATTTGTTCTTCTCTTTAGCAAAGCCATGCAAAATCGCCATACTTCAGCTATGGCTAAGCGACACAGGCTAGCATAGTGCTTGACAAACCAATACTCAAAATCTACTGATTGAGCAGCTAGTCCAACAAAATAACTATTGCTACTAATATCTACTAAGAAAAAAGTCTTTCATCATCTATTGCTGATTTCCGAATACCGCATAGGAATGATCAATAAACCATTTATGGTGGCTTTGGGAAATCTAAACCACTAAGAAAAAAATAGAAGAGATACCATTAGCGATTAACAATAAGTCAAGAGAAGTGCGAAAGAAAAATGAGAAATGAATTTAATTGAATGGCCCATGAAAGCCCATACTGGCCATACATGATGTCCTTATAATTACAATCTTTGTTTGGAAAAAGAAAGAAATTTAAACACGCAAAGAAATGTACTCAACAATTTTAGCGTTATTTTTTCTTGTGCTTATTAAAAAAATATAGTACATGCACCATATGTGGATTGTTAAAGCTTAAAGTGTCTCCACTCTAAGTTTATCACCGATTGAAAACTCAAAGCTATTCTTCTTGCCATCGATGATATATCTGGTTATTAGATCACATGGAACTTACTTTTGATGCATGAAGTTCAAAAATCTGTCATTATCTCGTATCTTGTTTTGACACAATGATTATATGTTATCCTTTTTTACATTAATTTTAAATGTTGAAATCTCCGTCTTGCCGTAACGTCGATATGAATCGATATGATTCTATGCATATCAGAAAGAAGGATTCTATGAGATTTAGACAATCTAATTCAATTCTATGCATATCACGGATTCTCCGAGATTTAGACAATCTAATTCAATTCTTCTTTAGCACCGATATTTGGCTCACACCCGAAACAGTCTTGCTATTTTTGGAGCATCAATGGTCTGGCTTTTTTTTTGGTTTCCTTGTGCACAACGGTATATGGAATCCATATTTATGGGTGATACTGGGGTCCCCCGCCCTAGGTGGGGCATTAGTTGCAATGATGCTTGTACAAAAATGTTCTTTCCCTTGCTCATTTCACCCGGAGTCTTCGTCAATGAAGCTTCGTCAGTGCTGATAATGCAAGTAAGTTGTTTCTTTTATATCTCTTGATTTCTACATATAGATGATATCGATGACACTTCCTCTTCCAAATTTATGCATCAAATATATCTCTAGGATTAGTCATGGGCGGCGCTTGCTTTGTACATGATAATTACATCATCCGCGTCAAACTACACTAACTCAAATTAAGCAGAGAATGAATGTAAAAGAGTGTTTAGGTACTTATTAGAATTTGATACTTAACCTGATTTTTTTTGGTACTTAGAAGAATTTGTGTTCTTTCATTGATTTAATGTTGATGTGAAGTGAATGAATGTTGATATGAATTGATTGAAGTATTGTTGAATGTGGATGAGATGAAAGATTTATGCAGATAAATTTTTTTTTTAATTCCGCTTATTTCCTCGGTGAATATACATAGACAAACCAATACTAAAAAATGATTGATTAGCGACTAGTCCAACAAAATAACTATTGCTACTAATATCAGAGAAAAAAAGTGCTGATTTCCGGTGATCAATAAACCAAGTTTGGGAAATCCTAAAAATAGAAGAGATACCATTAGCGATTATGATGTCCTTATAATTACAATCTTTGTTTGGAAAAAGAAAGAAATTTAAACACGCAAAGAAATGTACTCAACAATTTTAGCGGTTCAAAAAAATATAGTACATGCACCGTGACACTGATTATCCATACTTTTAACATGATCCAATCAAAACGATCTGCCAAAATAAAAGTGATTTTACTAAAGTTTAGACCGCATCCTTTTTGCACACAGAAGATTCACCATAGGGGGTATTTTAATCGCATAAATGCTATATAGCCAGCTGAATAACAGCTTAGTAACAACGTTTTTTGATGTGGCCACTTATGTGGTAGAAAGAGATTGTTTCTAACTTCTCCATGTCATTTTAAATTGAAAACAATTAAAGAACATACTATAAGTAAATAAATAAACGATAAAACTGCTTTCTCTTTCATCATCACGATCGTAACTGGTTTTAATTCGAACATATCTAAGATAGAAAACCTAGGTTATTGAACAACAATGGGGAGATAAATCAAGTTTAACGTCAGAACAAGCAAGCCTATTTCTTCTTTTGGTTCGTTTTTCTTGTAATGCCAAAATCTTCTATTTGCATATATCACACAGTTTGTGGTTGTCCGCCATTAATGGCGAAATTACAGTAACTTATTGTTCTTCAATATAAGATACATATAGTATTTTCTATAAAAATAAAGTCAACATGGAGAAACTAATTTTATTATAGAGGAGGCTTCATGGATAATCTTATATGGACACCATCCCACTTTTTCTTTGGATTCCAAGACATATATTATGAATTTGAAACTAATATTTTGATGATAAGTTCCTCTTATTAAACTATAGGTTGCCAAAAATGAGCAAAAATTCGAAATACCTGACCTCGCCATCTACCAATGTCAATTTCGACCATTAATTTTCAAAGTGGTAGATGGTGGAGTTATATGTCTCGGATTGTTCTCAATTTTTATTGGATTCTCTAGTTTCATAATAAAAACGTATCACTAAATTATTGACTTCAAATTCATTGTCATTTGGACTCTGCAGAAAAATCAACTAAAATCTTGTAATATAATATCCATATAAGATTGTCCATGGATCATCCCTCTTAATTAAGCCTCTAATTAAATAAAAACTCTTATCATAGTGAAAATTTCTTATAAGAAATGATCGATTAAAAGAAGTATTCGTAGAGATGGAAAAAAATGGGATATCCAATTTGAGTGAAATTGAATATTTTTTTCTTTCAATTTCAATACTTGATATATGGTCTTACTTATCATCCGCTGGCTTGTTATTCCAAATCGTATGAACTATTTGTTGTTTATGATTTTACAAGTGCATATTTGCTAGTTCTAAATTGCAGTTGCATGCTTGTTTTTAATTTTGTAAAAAGAATTAGTGTTTTGCATGAATTTGGGTGTTCACATTGGAAACTAGCTTGAGGTTTTTCTTTTTTAAAAGTAGGACTTGTTGGTATTGGTAGTTTCAACAAAAGATTATTGATACATCTTTCTTTGAGGAGGCTTTAAATGATAATTCCAAAATATATTCCTATAATAATAAAGAATGCACAATTAGAAGTTAAATTTGTTTAAATATCAAGTCACCATGTAAAATAAATTTAAAAGGGTACTCCTATTTCATATGAAATGTTAATGTAATATGATATAGCTTATTTAAGATAGAAGATCCCCTCGTATTCCAATTTTCACATTCACACTATCTCATAATTTAGGGATATGTTAGCCTTACAAAAATCTACATGACTACAGAAAAAGAGTGCATTCGACTATGCCCATTGTCATTACAAAAAAATCTCTTGCGTCTCAAGTTGTAATTTCTACGACAATTTATTTTGTTTTTCTGGTTTATTTATTGGTAATCGGTGTAGTAGTATTCCGATTATCGGAAGAAAAAGTGATATAGTAAATTAGTGTTTATTTTCAATTATTTTTAAATAGAGTGATTAAATATAACCGACTGAAATGGCCTCTTGGTTTCCATCAAATAGAGGAATGTTTGGTACACTTTGGGGGAAAGTGGGTCTTTCCTCTCCCATAATGTGGCAAATAATTTGATTAATTTTCCTAAATCTCTTCACATTGATTGGACAATCATTAAGTATCCCTTGCTATGAGAGGCCAAAAATGAAAGGAAGCTGTAAAAAATTTTAGTAGAGAAAGATTCACTTATAATACAAATGATTGTTGACATGGGATCAAACATTAATGTCTGATATTCTTTGTGCGTTTTATTTTTTAATTTGTTTGTTTCGTTAGATACCTTCATTATCGGTTTTGATTGAGTTTCTTGGTTGATCATCCTAATTTTAGTTTCACTATGGATTCTTTCTCTTTTCAATATATTTTCACTTTCAAAAGATTTTTTTTTTTACAATGCATGACCGATTGTCATATACTCTAGTTGTTGTTGACACAACTCATATACTCTTGTATTCAGGAAAACGCCTCATTATAATATTATAATATTGTTGTTAGTAATGATCTTTAGTTAATTAATCGAAAGAATTGATTGTGTTGTATTGTTATATACATGATGTTAAAAACCATACTGAGTATATATTTTTGTTAGGATTGATTTTGTTTTAAGCATTATGGTATATATATGGTAATTAGGTATGATGTTTTAGTTTCAAATAATCAGGATACAACAGCTGATATTCTAAACAAACACAACCCACAATTACTAATGTCTTTAGTATAACACCTCATTAGTTTAAACCTCTGCTTGTCATATCCAGATATGTACAGTTTCCTCCATCATCCCACTAGTCACGGTTTATAAGCAAATTTTCGGTCTCAATAACTCTCATCAACTAGATTTAAATAAATAAAAAAAAAATTCTTTTAAATAACATTAACCGGACAATATTATATATATAGTTATCAAGAAATGCATGACAAGGATGCTAAATTATAATTACATAAACAAAGTCATGCACATTTTATTTAGCAACTGACATGAATATACTTGATTTTGAAATAACATATACCGAATGTATTATGCAACAAATTTATTGCTTGAACTACCTATTTTACTTTAACCAAAATGAAATCGATTATTTTGCGATGGTGATCTACCTCACTAACACGAGTCAATAACTTATCCACAACAACATCTCTATTACTTGGCTTGGGCCAGGTAATACCTTGTTGGGGAGAAAAATAGAATCTAAGCTGACATCCTCTTCTACTATGTTTTGCAAGATTCGATCATTAGAAAGACCTAACCTAAATGACCAATATGTAACATGACTATGCATGCGATCATGTTGAAAGTATGAGAGGATGGTTATGCTTGCTCCAGTTCATAAATTATGTCTCTTCTTAGAGCATACACAAAGAGCTTTCAATCCAAATCTCATGTTGAACACAGTAATACTATTTTTTATATGGATTCTCTCTTAAATATAAATCATGATTTTCTTAATCATAACCCATATTAACATATATAACTCGTAATATCTTTCAATTTATCAACCATAGCCCAAAGCTTGTTTACCGAGTTAGCAGAAATTGGTTGCTAGTTAAAGGCGAGTTGGATTATATAACCGATCCAACTGAGTTGATTCAATATAAACTAAATTCTAAAATGATAACTCGTTATTTTATTCAGGTACTTTCATCTTCTAAACCATAGAACCAAACGTCTAACAATAAACCATAGAATGTTAATTTCAAAGTTTGTTGGAAAATCAGTTAACCAAATCATCATTGGACGGACTAAAGGAGAAAGAATCAAATCAACTTCAAAAGTTATCTCAAGGTAAGTTCTACTAAATTTTTAAGATTTTAAATTGAAACCCAAATGAGAAGAACTCGTGTTTATGGGGTTCTGGTGTTTAGGTAATTAATTTTGTTGTTGAGATTATGTTAATTAGTTGTAGACCAATTGGTATATAAAAAATTTATAATTTAAAGGTTTTATCAAAGTTTTTTAGTGTTTAAGTGTTAGTGTTATTCTGTATTTGTGTGTTTGACAAATTGTCTGAATCAGATACATATATGTAAGGATATGTATACGTATAGCCCAAATGGAAGAGAGCATTTTTTTAATTTTTTTGTGATGCTGAATTCTCTCGTTGTTTAGAAATTTGTTGATATAAGTGGATATGTGAAATTAAATAGAATTTAATTTCCCCTCTTATTGTTTTAGGATTACAAAAAGAACGACAAAAATGGTCTCATCTTCGGTTCGAAAGGGTGATCGACCACCAAGTAAAGAAGTTGTAGATGAGATAGATGAAGATAATGTTATGTTTTTGCCTTAGGGATTGAATTAAACTAGTGGAAATTTATTTTGAAATAATCTTCAACGTTATCCACTTTTAACATTAAGCAGATTTTACATTTGAAGACGTTACATATAATGTCGGAGCTCTTTGTTGTTTTAGTTATAAAGTATTTAATAACTGTTATTTTTTTTTAAACGCTCTATGGTGACTTTACTGACAAAGAACTTTCATTTTGGATGTTTTGCTTATATCCACAGAGATGCAAGTTTAGTTATTCTACTTATATTTTATGTCTTGGATGTTTTACTCTGGTAGTTCTACTAACATTTTAGTGTCCAAGTCCCACGCGATTGAATGGATATGAGTATTAAAATGATACACAAACAAAACAAAACAAAAAAAAAAAAAAAAAATTCATAGAGGCTCTGGTGATCGAGAATTTACATGTCAGTTTTTTTTTTCTTCACGGAGGCTCTGGTAGCAGTGAATTCTTGAATTCACAACCACTAGAGCCATTATGAATGATACATGTGTATCTTCCTTTCCCTGGGAACTAGTTATCCTCAAGACAAGTTGAGGATAGAATCCTATATTAGGAAGGATTCCTTGTTTAGGATAAATTCCTAGTTTAGGAAGGAGTATTGTTTTGAGCAGTATTCTTAGTTTAGGTAATATACCTAGAAAAGGAATTAGTCCTACAAAAGGGAATAAATTCCTAAGAGGTTTGGGAAACCAAACCAAGCCTATAAATAGGGATGTTTAGCTCATAACTAAACACATCTAGTTGGTGTGTTCTTGATATAGACGCACACATATACTAGGGAACAGAAAACCTAGAGAAAGCTTACGACAATACTTGTGCAAGCTTAGCAAACAATTTAAGGTTAATCCACTGTTTATAGAAGATTGTGAGCGTAACAAATAGAGAATTATAATCGTTTTCTTGTTCATAATCTAAGAGAAGATATTTTCTTCGAATTACTACTTGTTTTCTGTTTTCTAAGTTTCTCGTCTATTATTATTCTGAATTCCGCCTTTATAGTAATAGTTATCAAGGTACAGAGATCAATATGTATCAAGTTGGCATCACGAGCAAGGTTAGTTTTTAGGGTTAATCCATGTGGTTTATGGTTTTCACTAGATCGCTCTACATAAACACTACACCAAATCCAGGTTTTTGTCACAGGGTATATCTGTTACTGATTAATTTGTAACAGATATATGCCGTTGCAGAAACGCTGTGATTAATATTGTTATAGTTTTCTGTAACGTTTGTTTCTGGGACAATGGTTAATTAAAGTCACATTTATTAACCGTTGCAATAATTAATAGCAACAGTTGGCCTAATTTTGGGATTGCGACACGTGTCTTACTTGCCACAATTATTTAACGGTTAAAAGTGTTACTCTTGCTTGCAACAGTTACTAGGACGCCACGTGTCACGATTCCTCACACTTCCGGTAATGATTATAAATGTTACATCTATCTTTCCAACAATTCAAAAGAAGACACGTGTCTTTATTTAGTCACAGCTTTCAAAAATTGAGCCGGTTATTTCCGTTAGAATCTTCGTTACATTTAAATAAAAAAAAGATGCCCTCCGATCACCCTGAACCTGCCGGAGTTCCAGGCTACAATCTAACCAGACCTGCAATGCAATTTAACCTGCAATGCATACATTTCACAATTTGCTGAGTTTCATCCATTTCTCAATTTGCAATCTATCCCGTTATTACCTACACTCCTTGCGATCTTGAGATATCATTCTCTTCATGAATCCTACACAAGACACGCTGAGAGATTAGTTCATATAACAATTTAACAATGGCAACGTGGAACACAA
This sequence comes from Papaver armeniacum, assembly GCA_023531295.1. Classification (NCBI taxonomy): domain Eukaryota; kingdom Viridiplantae; phylum Streptophyta; class Magnoliopsida; order Ranunculales; family Papaveraceae; genus Papaver; species Papaver armeniacum. The sequence continues at coordinate 161,204 of JAJJWW010005199.1, forward strand.
AGAAACCGAAATAATAGACCAAGTTATCAAGATCTTTCAGAAATGATAATTCTACTATTTTAAGCAACCAAGTAAGCTATCCATGAAATGTTTACCTTCTCAACAGAAAGAAAACCCTGAGTATTAGGGCCTCTGATACTCAAACTCAGAACATCCATCTTGGAAGAAATGGCATTCTTGAACAGAACCCCAATGAATAAAAGGATACCTGCCAATAGGCAGAATACACACTTCTCAGAAACTTGCACATAATAATTAATATTTACAGGTTGTATGTAATACACAGGAATTAGTAAAAAAGCCACAAGCAGAAAAGGTAAACTCTTGCTTAGCTTTCTAGGCTCTAGATTCAGAAATGAAGACATTATGTGCTAGGCACAACTTGTTCAGGTGAGGTTCAGTTGGTTCAGAACCAATCCCCTGACCGTTCCAAGAAAATGTAATCATGGTGCTAAATGAAGGAAGGATAAAATCCAAAATAACATAGAAGAATTTAAAAAATTCTATGATAATATCTAAAAAGCGTGTCATAAAGGCAAATCAGCACGCATTTTATCACCAAGGGGGTATACGAATCTAAAACTATGAGAGTTATAGTATACCTACAAGATAACCAACAAGAAGAAAATATCTAGCATAGTAAGGGTGTAAACTTAAAATTATTACCTAAAGCATAAACTAACACCATGGATAATGACAAACAGTGGAATCTAAGAGAGCTAATTGATCAGACAATCATATAGTCGTATGTGAACTTTAGAGTAAAGAGAAATATGAGAAGCAACAGTGTAAATTAGCACGCGTACAAGTGAACAAATAATAACACTATTGAATTGACTAGAAAAGCAGTTTGAAAACAATACGATTAATGAGGAAAAAAAGGATATGAATTACCTGAGGTTCCTTCGTCTGCTTCACATTTCTAGAATCTGTCTTAACCTCAATTAGTTCTTATTATTCTCTGACATAGGTGTAGTTAGGCTCTTGGATTGTTGGAGTCCATATGTAATAGTAACTAAATGGGGTGTAGTTCTCTGGGGTTAGAATCCCAGCACAATGATTATGTGAATCATTCTAGGATACAAGTAATAATTGTGTATTGATGTAGATTAACATAATCCCACTTGAGGTATTCTCTGCACAAGAGAAAAAAGCAGATATAAATACTCTCAAAAAGGAGCAGAAACAATTTTGATAACAGAAATGTTAAGTTTATCAGTTTCGCCTAATCAGAAACAGGGATATCCAGGCTACCGTTAACCAAAAGACAAGGAGCAAGGTCTTGGGACCAATGTCACCACAACCTATACTAGACTAAGCCAGATTGACAAGCTGCATTATTTCTTAAGAAAAAAACTATTGTAATGAAGACAATATATAAAATAGATGAAGCGGGGTGGCACTTACTGTGGATGAAGTCTACAGGATGGCATATATTGTCGTACGATGGACCAAAGAGATAATCTCTTGTGGGGAGCACCAAATGGTCAATCTCATAAGCATGCATAAGACACAGATGGAAACAACCATTAGATGAGAGAAATACAATATAATATCAATACAAGAACGAAAACCACAGTGCCTAGCAAAATGCATCTAATGAGTATTAAACCAATGACGCCAAAACCAGGTGAATTAACATCAAGCGATAAGCAAAAGACGTATGACGGTAATAAATGAAAGGTAATGAAACTAAGAAAAAACGAGCAAGTGTCAGCAAAATGGTAGCAGACTTAGATTATAAATAATGATGTCTTCTTAGCATGACATATATTATTTAGTATGATCACTACATGAACACCAAGTTGTTTTAGGCGAGGAACATCAGTGGGCAATAGCTGCAGTACAAGTAACTAAAGCTAGTACAAGTAACTCAAGACAATTAACTAAAGCTAGCAATGCATTCAATTCTCAGCACGAATAACTAATCAGGGCAACAGCATTAAAAAAACATCCGTAGCGTATTAACTCCTAGCCAACAAAACCCACCAGCAGCGCAGTACCACTCCCTCATTGCCAATAACACACACCAGCAGGACCACTCGGTCACCCCCACCAACAACCACCACTCACTATTTCTAGGCTTCTTATGGCTACCTGAAATAAGTTGAGTTGGAAATCAGTGAAGTTTAGAACAATGCCATTTATCTTTATTTGGTCACCAATTAGTCCATAATAACGACAAAATGGCTCTAACTAGATGATCCAACACGGAACCGTAAGCAGGTCAGACAATCTAATAAGAGCAGAAAAGCGTGTGCAATAGAATGATTGCATGTAGGGTGTCCACAGCAGATAGCTGCTTCAACTTCAAAAAGACACCGATACAGAACACTCACCGTAATAACATCATGACTGTAATGCAGGCACAGTGAAAATGGTGTCTGCAAGGAAGCTCGTGCAACTCGGCACCATCATCATAGGCGGAAAGAAAGATGCAACATTCCTGCAAGAATCATGCTACTGTTTTATTTTGGCTAAGATGGAGGAATGAGTTTTAACTTTTCAAAATATATAAAGTTGTCGGACTATCAAAATTCAAGGATCAACTTACTGCATTCTCTAGAGAAAAAACATGCTCTACAGGTGCCTCACTATTGCTCTACAAGTGTTTCGTTCCATTTGTTGGTAGTTGTATCAACGTCAACTTGGCTCAGGTGCTCATCCAGCTGCGAATAGAAAGTATTATATGGGGCCACCTGTGCAAGAAAGACCAAAAATGAATCCATAATGTCTAAAATGAGTAGGATGAAAATGAATCCATAATGTCTATAAGCAACATTTTTGTACACTAGAAGGAGATTACGAAATTCTAAGAAGGTTTAGAGCAACAGGCTTCACCTGCAACTTATGATTATCCCCAAGAATTAGTCGCCGCTAATTTACTCCTACATAGAACACGCACTCATGACAACTGGCAATGGTTATTTGTTTAGTTGCAGTGACTTCTCTCTTTGGCTTCAACTTTCTCAGCATTACACACAAACTTTCTTGCCTGCACATTACACAAACTTAAGCAATTAAGTTATACTCTACACTAGTAAAACAAGATCTGTCAGAGATAACATAAAGTTCACTGACATCAAACTTAAACCTAGTTAACAACTATTACTTTCAAATCTACTTTACTTCGAACAACAAATTCATCAGAATAACAACTAATTAACAATTGAAGTCTAAATCAAAATACCCAACCAATCCATACTTCCAGCTCTACACTCTCGCGATTCCTTGCACACAGAATTTCTCCCTATTGTACTATCCAATTTAGAAAAAATCCCCAGTTAGTTGCATGAATTTGAGTTGAAATCTAGATCCTGAATGAGTTAACAGTTGGAAATAAGTGATCAATAACTATACCAAATCCAACAAGTCCAGAGGTAGAAGAAGAAAAATTTATACCAGAAGCAGTCTCGCAATCAGTTAACTTACTTCTCTTGGCTGAAGAAAAGATCCTTGTTTCTGGTATGCTTTATTTCCCATTCCCGATCCATCGCAACTGGAGCATCCAGCAAATCTGAAAAATTGAGACGACCTGCACAATAAGGGAACTCAAGTTATGTGAAATATGTGAGGTACCAATTAACAAGTGCAGCAATTTGGATTTAGTTTCTACATATCCTGATTTTATGTTTGCCACATTCTGTTTTTTCCTATACAATGGGATATAACACCCAAGCAAGAAACAAACCGGCCGCCTAACAAAACTGCACAAGATTTCAAACAATCCACAAAAAAATTATTGGTCACTTGGTTGTGGATTTCAAAAGATAAACCCTCCACCTACAGCACTACAACTAAAGATTAAAGCAAAACCCAAAAAACATAGGCTTACCATTGGTTGTTCAGTAGAACATCTCAGATGTAAATAACATTTACATCATGCAATGCAAGTTTTGGCACCTACTGCTCTGTTCAGTAGAGATTTGATTTTTCTATGGAACAACAACTAACAGCGAAAAAGAATCAAACAAACACTACTATGGCAAATAGTTCCATTTGCAAATTCTTAATTCAATAGAATAACCTTCTTCTAGCACAACTTTCAGATGCACAAGCAATATCATTCAATTTTCAAAAGTAACTAACAACACAAAAAATCCACCAAAGCAATCAACTGTAATTTTTAAATCCAATGATAAAAAACCCTGTAAATTAGAAACCAAAACCCAATTATAAATTCAACCAAAAAGAATTGAATCTAAATAATGCCCTAATTTTTAACCCAATTAGAAAAATCTCCAGTTTAATATAGCCGAATTGATTATCCTTCGAACAAGAATAGATAGAGAATCATTTACCTGATTTAAGACGAAGAGAATCCAGCGAGTTGTATCGTCATCGTAATCAACTACTCACCATCATCTTCACTTGCATGAAATCCAGATGAAATTAATCGAGAAGACGAGCGGTGATGAAGTAGATCCAGTTGAAATCAACATCATCCTTTTCAATAGCATTAAATCCGAGCTGAAATCCAGTTCAAAAAAATAATAAAATCCAAGCTGAAATCGATCGAGATGGAGACTGTTTTTTTTTTTTTTTTTTTTTGAGAACGTTAATGGCGGAGCAGAAACTGGTTGTGTTCTAGGTGTTCTTCTGTGAGATGGGAAAGAGGAGATGGGAAATGAGGAGAAGTCGATGTTTTTGAGAAGTTTTTGTCAAGTCTTCGGTATTTTCTCCCCGTGTGATCCTGAAAAAAGAAATAAGATGTATTATTAGGCCGGCCGAGCGAAGCGAGGGAGGACTTTATATATGGTGACTTTGTGTCAATATGAAGCGTGACATTTTTTCCAATTTAACAAAAAAAGATTGGATTTGGTGTCATACCCCCGAAATATCCAAACTATCCCTCCAATATGAAAGGTATCAAGCCTAATTTATCAAGGTTATATCTGTAAATAGGCAATTAAAGGATTCAAGGTCGAACCCCGGTGAACCCACACATTTCTTTTTTCTTCTTCTACTCAATCTATTCGGTGTTTCTATTCATATGTTCCCCCGGTGAAATTTCCTGCTTCAATTTCGGCAATTCCGGTAACCCCAACTCCGACAACACCTCCACAGCCACCACCATCGACAAAAACAACAACCCATAGATCCGCCACCATATTTACCGATAGCTCCACCAGTACACCCAACAACACCCCAACAACCACTTGCAGCTCCAGCACCACCAGCCAGCTCCACCAACTCTGCCACCACCAGACAACTTCCATCAATAGCACCACCAGCAACACCTTCGCCATCAGTAAAACTTTAGCCATCTCTACCTTCATCTCCGGCACCATCACTACCACCATAACACCACCCCCACCAGAACACTACCCTACCACCGCCACCACCACTACCAGCGCAGCCACAACCGCCACCACCTCTAATGACAACACCTCCACAACCACAACCATCTTATCCACCACCACTGACGACAGCACCTCCTCCACTAACTACCAACACAACCTACAACTGCCACCGCCGCCAACAACACCTCTACAACCACCAACAGTTCAGCCACCGCCACTAACGATAGCACCTCCTCCCCCAGCAGGCACCACCTCCTCATTTTTTCACCTAGCACCGCCACCGCCACCACCACCACCTAGCACCGCCACCCCCTCCTCTTTCATCATTTTGTCAAATATAGCTAACAAAGGCAATGTATACTTCAATTAAAACATACATAAAACATTTAAAGGTCCCATTTCAAACTTTTTTTGATCAAATTCAATCAACCACAATAGCAAATATTAAAAAGTGACAGTAGCAGAAAAACGGGCGAATAAGATGAAGTTTCGGGTATGGGTTATATTATTCCGACCCATTGACCCATATTTACACTTTTGCTTTTGAGGAAAACATCGAAGAAAAGAACAGACCTAAATTCAGATATTTTTGTTATAAATTTTTATTACAAAACGGACGAATCCCATAGATTCAACAATTGGAATAATGCCATCACCAGCGCCAAAAAAGAATATATTAGTGAGAGTAGAAATTCTAATCGACAGCCAAAGATAGAGAGATTGAGGAAGTATGGAGCATTTGCTACTTACTGTTGACCAAAATCACAACTAAAAAGCAGATCTACTTATGGACATCTTCCCTCAAGGGCATTAGTTGGATGATCATGTGTTGTTGCTGTTATAATAAAAGAGAACTATGGGTTGATGATGCTGTGTTGTTGTTTATATATACTTCTCAAAATCAAGAGGCAGAGAAAAAGTGATGGAAGAGAAATTTGTTGTTGCTGTTAGTATGGAAGAGCAAAGACTGACTGTACTTGGGATGAGAACGAGGCGGAGGCAACGAGTAAGTGTGAATTGGGGTTTTAAGCATTGATTTAATTACCAAAGCTACCCTTTGATAAGGCCACGTTTGATGGTTCTTTACTTAGAACGTGGGATAATGTTTCCGGGGGCTAGTTGTCGTGGTCTTGAAAGCAAAATATCTTTCCAAGATTTTATACTTGCAATGAGGATTTAACAGAAAGAACTCCACAGCTAGGATTAATTCGGAACAGTTTTGGTTGGTCGGTTCTCTTGGTAGTGCAATTTATGGTCAACAATACTGTGCTATTATGGCATGGGTTATACCCCAATAGAGTATGATTGGTAAAAGAGTGCTCGAAAACTTTGATGTTCGATGAGCCGCTTGGAAATGTTGTTTCAATTGTGCTTGTTTGAACATCTCTTTGCTTCACAATTTCGCTTTACAAATTTATAGGTTTGACTCCGTGCCATTATAGCGAAACTAAATTGTGAGTAAAAGATTTAGTTTTGCGTCAAATTTTCGGTCGGCCATCCCATCGTGGCAGCGGTCATCTAGTAAATATTATAAATATATTTAGTTAAAGAAATTTATTTATTTGATTTTTAAAAATTTAATGGAAGTGTTATTTTGTGCAATTGTGGATAATGACAGTGATAAAAGAAATTTAATTGTTGTAATGATTTGGGTTGATTTTTGGTGTTAAGAAAAATCGGGTGGAAATAGTATTATGATGGTAACTGTTGTTATCGAAAAAATTTGCCAACAAATATTATGGTCACTTAAAAAATTTCTAATCACTGTCACGATTTTAAAAAATTTCAACAGTTATACTTGTTACAAGACCTGTCACAGTGTATCTCGTGATGAAAAAGAATTTGTGAGAAACTACACTGTGATAAAATCCTGGTTTTGGTGTAGTGAAAGCTTGGTGAGGTACTCGAGAAGCTAAAGGATGTTAACAAAATAAGGGAATCAAGGATGACAAAGTCAAATGGTGATCCTAAGGAAGGCGAACCACAAACTATGGAAGAAAAGGTGGCTACGCTGCAGACAGATATGAAGTCAATTCAAGTTACTCTTCAGGAACTAATTGAATGTATTCGTTCTCATACAAAGTCGGAGACGAAGAAAAATATTACACCTTCACCTGAAGCTTTGGAAAAAGATGATTCGCAAGAATATGATTCAGAAGAAGAAGAAGAAGAAGAAGAAGAAGATGAGGATGAAAATAAGAAGAAAAGCGAGCTTCTTAAAAGTTCCAAACCTCATGGTAAGAATCTGAAAATTGATTTTCGTGTTGATATTCCACTTTACAATGGGAGTGTCGATGTAGAAAAATTGGATGATTGGATTCAACGTCTAGAGACGTATTTCTCTTTCTTTGAATATGGTTCAAAGGAAAAGATAGCTTTCGCGGCATTGAAGCTACAAAAGCATGATCTAACCTGGTGGAAGGCTTATCAAAGACAAAACCTAGGTAAAGGTGTATTGTCGTGGAAAATATTCAATGCAGTTGTAAGGAAACAATTTTATCCGGTTGGCTACCTTGAGGAGAGATGTTTCAAGTGGTACAACTTGAAGCAGACTTACAACCAAACCATGCAAGAATATACTTCGGAGTTTCAGAATCAAGCTATGATTTTGGACTTAGACTTGGGAGATTATGTTATCTACATGAAATATATTTCCGGGTTCCATAAGTATATACGGAAGGAGTTGAAGATATTTTCGGTTGATACTATCTCCGAAGCAAGTATAAAAGCTAATGCCATTGAGGGAAGGCTTAAGAAACCTGATGTTGAGGGAAACGTCAAAGAGAAGTCTGGAAGTTTCGTCGCTAAAGGAGATGAAATGAGCAAAGAAGATAGGAAGTCTAAAGACAAAGACGATTGTCATTCCTTTGTTCTTTTCTGCTGCTTTAGACCTATATTCCAATATGCAAACTGAGTTATATAATGAAAACCGGCATAGAAATTGAACTTAACATCTGTGTTCCGGCATTCTAATCAATTAAAATACCATGCCGGTTGTATTTGAATTTTAGACAGAGAATGAACATTTTTTGCAACAAAAAACCGGCATAGTAAGTTAACATATAGACACTGCCGTCATTGAGAACCGGCATTGTTAGAAATTTTAAATGCCGGTACTGTGGGATTTTAGTACAGAGATTTTAACAAAATAGGATAATGAAAAAGACATAGTATTGATGAAATATACAAAGCCGGGAAAGGGAACCGGCATGGTATTCAATTAAATATGTATGCCGGTAAACGCATGCAATAAAATCGGGATTCAAGACATATAATCTGGCATGATTTTCAAATTGTATTCTACCGCGAATCAAACATGCAACTGAGCTTCAAATTGGAATTTTAAAAATTACTTTTAGTGTAGTAGAAAGACTAACCAACATAATTTCACTTTGTGTTTTCTACTATGGGATAAACCCTAAAATTAAAAAAATTCAATTCAACATATACATCACTTACCTAAGCAAATTTGTTATTCTCGCCTCACCATCAGACTCTTCAGGTAGTTCTTGCGCTTTTGATTTCGATTTACCACCTTCATCCACAGATTCTTCAGGATTGGGTATGGGTTTTTCACGAGGTTTGCGACGACCCATTGTCTTTGATATAGAAGATGAAACAAAAAGGGAGATTGAATAAAAATGGAGATTGAATGATTTCCTTTCTATAACCGTCACTTAAATAGAATGAAGGAGTTTGTAACCGATGCATAAACTGGTATTAAGGATTTTGTAACCGTCAAATAAGTGGGATAAAATAGTTTGTAACCGTCAAATAAGTGGAATGAATGAGTTTGTAACTTCCACATAACTTGTGTTTGTAACCGTCAAAATACCGGCATGGAAAAATGGAACAATTCAATGCCGGTATTCTGACAATAAGTATTTGGTGATCACAATTCAACGGCGGCACAGGTAACGATATAGTATTTGGTGTATTTGTCAATGCCGGTAGGATAAACAAAATTGATGAAATAAATAACATTAACCACATAATCTTAAGGAAATAAACTTAAAAACATTAACCCAAACTAATTGCAACTAACATCATTTCTTAAGGAAATAAACATAAACAATGTTACACATAAAACGACGTTATCTCAAGCCAATTGCAACTAACATCATTTCTTGGAACGAGATTCAATAAGCAAAGCAGCTTCGAAATGCCTAAAAGGCTCTTTTCTCCACTTGGTATATGCGTCCTGAGCTTGAAACCTATTCCCTCTGTATCTTGCAAGAAACTCATTGTATTTGCGACATAACTTTATGAGTGCAATTGTTCGATTTTGTAGATAGAGATCACCGTAATCAATTCGGCATTTCTTACCTTCCAAGTATTTATTCATGTAAGTACCAGTCCTAACAAGACCCAAAAAAGATTCGAAGGGCGGTGATCTTCCTGGAAATCCGATACTATGTAATAATTTTTAATCCACTCGATTTCTTCCTCGACATCCGCTTATATCTTAGATTGTTTTTGACGTTCAAGGATTTCTTTAGCTTCTTTGCGATAATGTTCAAGCTTTGATTTCTCTTCTTCTTCTCTTTTCCTCTTAAGTATCTCTTCTTCCATTGCGGCAATTGATTTCTCCCTTCCTTTTTAGTTTTTCTAGTAAAAGGGAAACTGAGTTGGTGGTTGATAATTGATTTCCCAACGGAGTGGATAGTTTGTTCTTCTTGAGTTTTTCTTTTTCCATGGAAATGATGAAATCGGTTTTTGTTGATGGATTTGAGTTGGTGTTGGATGATAATTGATTTCCCATCGGAGTGGATAGTTTGTTTTTCCTAAGTTTGTCTTTTTCCATGGCAATGATGAAATCGGTAGTTGTTGATGGATTTTCCATTGGAGGTACCAAATGAAATGGGTAAATCAATTGCATTATATAGATGATTGCACAACGGATATTTAGTGCCGGCATTGTCAGTGAACTACAATCAACGTCGGAACTATAAAGCCGGTTTCTGTTTTAAAAAAATAGCCGTTGGGCACTGAATTTTGAACGATCCGACATTGGTATAAGCTTAACCTACATGCCGGCACTTAGTACCGGCATAGATTAATATACTACAATGCATGCCGGAACCATTAGGAAATTGAAATATGTTTACATACTAAGCCGGAACTATAATTTATTTCGAACATAATCCTTGTCGACGGAACAACGAATGCACTTAGCACGTGCATCAAGCCTTTAAACCACTTGGTGGCCCAAGTGGACGAGTTATAGTCTCGTGAGGGCTTACATAGAGATGTACCCACAAACCCTTACGAAATACCTAACTGGATACCCTAAAAACCTAAGCAAATAACACTAAACTATCAATCTTCTTAAGAAGAATCCGTTTCCGATTCACCCAACTGGTGGTACTCCGTGACTTTGGTTACAATATGGTTCACGTTGGCTTCAAACATGAATGGTTCTCCCCTTTCTTGTAAGTAACGTGTTTTCACGTCTTCATGCTACAAAAAAAACACACAAACTTTGTATGTTACATAAAATTTGAAAAAGAGTAGATTGTGTCCAAGTAATCATAAAGATACTTACGAGTTGTTGAGGGGACAATCTATTGTGGGTAGCGTGATCGATCCGGTGTTTCGTTTTTAGATAGTCAACCACCGTATTTAGGATGATGTCGTGTTGTTGCTCGATTTGTTGAGAAGTTCTTCCTTTCGGGTTACCGTAATCGTGAATAAATTTGTTAAAAATCTTCAACCACATGGAATCCCGCGTGCTGCTATCTATAGTTGAAGGACGAGTTTTAGCGTACCATGCTTGGGTGATTGCTAAATCTTCCTCCGAGTCGAACGATGCCATTTGTTGTATGTTGGATTAGGTACTATACTAAGCTATTTATTGATGATTATTCTAGGGTTTAGGGTTTCAAAGTTAAGAGGCTCAAGGAGATATATAAGAACACGAGTTTTTGGCTTTTGGGTCCAAGAATTAGCTCTCTTTATATAGAGAAAAACGTCAACGACTAGTTTTTTTGAAAATCGCCACAACCTAATTGTAGTAAGCTGTGAAATAGGATGCGGCATATGCTTCCAAGCACGGTTTATCATAAGCTTACAATGCCGGGTACTAGGGAATTTTTTTACAGAGATTGGGCCAAATATGCAACCAATACCGGCATGGTTTCAAAACACTTTGAAACGCCGGTAAAGGGAACCAGCATTCAATCTATAATAACGACTATGCCGGTAGTTGTTAAATTAAAAAAAAAAAAACGTCTAGTTTTTTGAAAAAATAAGACCATTGGAGATTTATCTCTATAAAATACCCCCATTCCTTTGGAAAAATCTACACAAACCAGCAACCAAATAACAAAAATCATTCTCTCAAGAAAGCAAGCACGGTTAAAGCTTCACAAAGGATGGGGGATTCATCATCTTCCTCTATTTGCAAAGTAAGTAGATTTACTAACAATATGATCTTCACTACTATGACGCATGACTAATATAATCTTCTCTTACAGAGTCATCATTGCAAGTGTCAAATTTGCAAATCACCTTCTCATCTAGCCATGGACTGTCCTTTTATTTATTCAAAGTGTATAAGCTGTGATGGGACACGCCGGTTTTGGATTGCAAAAACTGATGATGCTGAAAATGGAAGAATGTTTCTAAGGTGTTTGAATCACCCAAAGTGCGATGAGTTTCAATGGTTTGACAAAGATTTTGAACTAGCACAGTCAAGAGAAAACCACAAGGGCCAATGCAAGCCAATCGATGGGTGTGATGGGTGTTATATGAAGGGAAATGAATATGTTGAAAGAGAAGAAAAACCAATGAAGTTGATCCTTGACACCCCCCTCCCGGACGATGTCTTCGAAGAGGTTCGGGAAAGGCTCAAAGGTTCCGCAATTGTTGAAAAGGGATGGAAATAGATTATCTTTAACCAAATGTAATCCATGCCATGTTTTTTAGCATGTTTTAATTAAAAGTTTCAAATCCAATGTAATAGATTACTTAGGAATAAAATAAAAGAGCATTCAAAATGGATTTTTATTCAAAACTAGCAGAGTACCGGCATGGAAGTAATCAATCTTACAGTGCCGGTTTTCTGAAAACTATGAAAATTTGAAAATATCATAAAACCGGCATAGATGTTAGAAAATACTACTGTACCGGTACTTTTATAATATCTATACAGAACATGGAATTTTTAATCTTCTTATTAGGTATGGTTTTATAAACAATTTCATTGCCGGTACCTAGGACCGGCATTGATGTATAAATATTAAACAGTGCCGGTACCTAAACCGGCTCTGTTAACCTGAACTTATCTATTCCGGTAAAAGTCGCAAATAAATCTTGCAAGGATAAACATGTTCAACATAAACGAATCACTAGAAATCAAAACATGTTCAACATAAACCAAACAACTGGATTCGCTATCAAATGTTCTTAATCCGGTATCCTAAACCAAAAGCAAACCAAACAACTAAAGAGTTAACCACGAGGTACAAACGAAAACAAGTTCGGAATTGTTCAAGACGTGACAACCACCATCCAAAAAAAGAAACACAACTAAAGAGTTAATCAATGGGTCTTTTGCTTCTTTTGGGACAGTTTGTTCTTAGTTTCCCCGAACAAAGCTTTTGCACTAGGGTCGGTTTCTTCAATTTTATCAAGCTTTTCCTCGAATTCTTTCATTTCTTCAAGGGATAACACCTCTCCTTCCTGGTACTTGAAACCCAACATCTTCTTTATCTTGCCAAGCCGACGCCGCTAGTTTAATATACCAAACACATAATTAGTATACATATAAGATTATGTGTATATTAAACGACGAAGCAATTAACAATACTTACAAGCAATCCAACGGTCTTATTAAGTTGGGTCATCGTAGGTCGTGCCTGTGCGGGAGTTGGAACGGGAGGGTTTTTTCGGGGAGGAACTTGGACGTCATCCGGGCGGACGACATAAGGATGTGACCATTGCAGGTAATCTTCCATGTAGTCGGCATCAACTTCATCACCGTTTTCAGCAATCTCCAACTTCTCCCACTAACTAATATCTACCAAACGACGTGGTTCCCTATCCCTCCAATCTGTTGGGTACGTTTTTGGAACATACTCTACATGCAACCGATTTGGAGTTGAATAGCACCGAGAAAGGTCGAGATCAAAACATTGAAAAGTGGCCGTCTGGAAATGTGCTAATTGCTTATATCCAAGTTGATGCATCACACGGGTAGTATTATCCATAACGTATCCTTTTGGGTGGAACAACGGACAATGGTAAAATGCAACGTTACCAAACCTCAAAACTTGGCGGTTTCCTCTAGACTCCTTGTAAGGGTCGAACACAACATCTTTGGTACTCATTGCGTCCAAAGCCAATCTTATATCGATCAGTCGACCTATGTTACCGGGCTTTGGAGTATTGTTGAACTCGTATCTCTTATCTATAGGCGTATCGGGTTCTGGAAGGTCTATGATCTTCAAGGACGGGTAAACCTTGAACAAGGTTGGGAAGTGTTCATAAGCCCACACCTATTCCAATGTGAAACAATAAGTTTTGTTTTTTAGTTCACGATAAGAGTACATATGAACAATATACATAATAACATAAGTTTAAGAACAAATTTACCTGCTGTAAAGTGAAATTCCCGACAAATTGGTTGGTTTTAGCCTTAGAGGCCCTTCTCATCTCCATCATCAAATGTGCCATTACCGCGGCGCCACAAGAATATCCATAGACATCTTCCAACGGATCCAAGTACTGAAGGTAGTTAGCACTAACCCTGTTGCCATTGGTGTCAGGGAATACCCTAGTGCCCAAGATGTATAACAAGTAAGCAGCGGCAGTATAAAGAATTTGTTTAGGGTCCCATACATCCTCCAAACTTCTTTTCTTTGTGTGTTTCAATATTCTTCTTAAGCAGCGTCAACTTGATTGTCTTTGTCTTACCAGACGTGGATTCATAAAAGCTCTCAACAGAAGTTTTGTAGTCCCAACCAAGCAGCTTGTTAGTTAGACCGTGCAACGTCGACCATTCTAGGTCAAGAGACTCAACTCCTTCTGCAATTGATTTGCCGATAACATTCAAGCCTAGAATGTTCGAGCATCTTCGAGGATGAAGGTCATCTCCCAAAAGGGAAGTGCATGGTATCGGTTTCACCATGATACCTTAAGACGAAGCAATTGTGATATGAGAATCAGGCTTCACATAATTTTCAACCAAAGCATATAGACCAGAATCCTTTACTATTGTTTGGACCTCTTCACATTCCTCGGACAAATCCCAACCATCCGCGGCTTGGTTTAGGCAAACACGCACAGCCTTCTTATGATTCTACAATTAGGAGAGACAATACAATTAAGAGATTTTACATAAATACACAACAATACATATGTACAAGATAGAAAATGCTTACATAGGTTTGATAGATGGTACGAGCCCACAAGTGCTTGTATCCAAATAGTGTTTTTGGTTCCGGAGCTTCGCCCCAAATTCTACCACGTTCAAGATCAGGTATCATGTCATTAATATGAGGAAGGTGGGAACCTTTAACTTTCACTTTGACGTTGCCCTTCTTGACATTTCCTTGTGTTGGTTGTTGACTTGGGCCACCAACTTCGCTTTGGCTTGCTAATTGACTTTCCTCTTCATTTTGTTCATCTTGATCATCGTGCTCACGGTTCGCAAGTCCACTATGGTCACTACCACTCTCCCAAATTATCCCTCTTGTACCAGCACCCAAACGTATCTTACGACCTTCATCTTTCCCCCGAGGAGGCAGAGACTAAGGAGTATCAAGACCGTCCTTCCTTCTTCTCCTAGTGACAGCATCTTTATTTTTTCTTTTGTTAGCTTCCTTTGCTTTTGACCTATATCGTAAGCACACAGAAAGCAATGCTCACCTTCAGTTTTAGTACCGGCATTGACTACCTTAAAATAAACCACGCCGGTAAAATCTTCCGTCAGTAAAAATTGACTATCGATAGTGCCGGTACCAAGTACCGGCATACAAATGCAACCTAAAATCTATGCCGGTTTTTGTGACAATTTTCCTGTATGTTTTAAGTCCACTACCGGCATGCTCGAGTTATTATAAAAGAATGCCGATACCAAAAACCGGCATGTAATGAAACCAAAAATCTATGCCGGTACTGGTGACAAATTCATAAACTCTCCTGTATGTTTTAAGTCCACTACCGGCATACACGAATTATTATCAAACACTGCCGGTACTAAAAACCAGCACTGTATTCATCCTAGATTGAATTCCGGTAGGGAAAATTCAGTTTTTGGTTAATCTGGGATTGGAAACCGGTATTGTATTCATCCTAGATTGAATGCCGGAACACAAAACCCGCACTGTATTCATACATATTTCAGTGCCTGTACTCTCTGAAACTCAAGTGTTTGAGTTAGGGTTCGCGATTCTAACCTAAACCCATAGCTACAAATCGATTGAAACATTAATTAAACAGTTTTAAATGACTTACCTTCTCACAGAAGCCATATTTCTGAGTAGTTGATTGTCAGAGAACGTTGCTTCGTCGTCTTCTTGCTCTTGAGCAATCTTAGAAATTCTTTCTGCCTATTTTTGTTGAGAAATCGATGATGTTGAGTTCGATTGGGCATTTGGTTTCTTTCGTGGAGGCATTGTTTATGATTCGGGTAGGTTAATCGACGAAGAAATTTTTGAATCGACGAAGAACGGATGAAGAACGATGATTTTTTTTTTCCAGAACCTAATCCTAGGACAGTGCCGGAACTGATTTGTGTAAATGGGGATAAAAGATTTGGTTTTTAGATTTTAATGTTTTAGGAGAAAGGGTATAATGGTCTTTTCATAATATTTTTTAATTAACCAAAGGGTATTTTATTATTTTCATACCCAAAAATCATCCCTTAACACACACCATGGGCTGGGAGTTTTTTTTTCTTTTAATCAATATCGCCGGATTCCTTTTTATCCCCCAATTTCGCGTTCTTGATTTAAAACAAGCTATCCATATACTTACTTATAGCTTTTTGACTTCTCATGAGGTTGCCAAACAGCCTAAGCAATATTACATATTTAAATATATTTTTTATTCAGGAAATTCAATTAATATTTAAAAGCTATTACAAGAAAAGAAATCAAAGCAAATTAAATAAAAGACAAAAACCACCAAATGCTGAAAGTATCCAGTGTTACGTGTTTAAATGTGGTATGTTGATAGTAGAGAAGTACGAAGGAAGCTAGTTTCCTCCAACATTCCATTAGTTTTGAGACCTTCAGTTGGTTTAAAGCAAGTTTTCGATCTCATTTTTAAAATAACATTTCCTGGACAATACTGTATAAGAAATGCCGATTATATTGCTAAATTATAATTACATTATTAGGGTCATGCACATTGGATTTTGCAACTGACATGAAAATACATATGATTGTGAAATGTGAAATGTGAAATAACACTAACCGGTGTATCTCAGGCAACTGATCAAGGTGCAATTTATTTCCTGAACTTTGTTCAACTAAAAATGAAATGAAATTTTTTGTCCACAGCAATATCACCCTTACTGGGCTTGGGCCAGGTAATAGCTCGTTGAGTAGGGAAAATACAGTCTGGGTGTGGTATCTGGTATGTATTTATAGAACCATCATTTGGGGCATACATGAAAATTTTGGGGCATATTGAATAAGACAAAAACAGGGTTGAAAATAGTGTTTCTAGGGTATCCCTTATCCAACCTATTTTCATAAATACGAAAATACCCTTGAATGATTAGTGTTAAATTAGTGTTAATTTGATTAGTTAGTTGTTAATGATTGTAGTTAGGTTAGTGTTAATTTAGGATAATAATTTTATTTATAAAGAGAGTTAGTGAGTCATTTTAGAAAAAGAAGAAGAAGAAGGGGAGGAGGAGGAGGAGGAGTGGAGAAAAAAAAAATTGTTGAGATATTTGTGATTGTTGATAGATGTGTGATCCAAATTCGAGTGAGGAAGGTGAATCTTCATCACGTAAACCTAAGAAAATACATATCAATTACGATGGAGATCCGGTAATGGCTTATTTGTTGGATTATGAAAATGATTTTACCCAAACTCAATCTCAACTCAATTTTTTTCTCAAGCTCAAGATGATGACTTTTTGGAGCCAAATCCTGATGATGAGTACATGGATGAGGAACCCAATGCTAATAATACATAGGTATGGTTGTAGACGTTTTTTAATGTCCGTTTTGTAGCTTGATATCACCAAAAGTTTTGATTTTTATATGTAGTGAGCCGATGTTACCTATTTAAATGTGGTATGTATCCTTAATTAATATAGAGAAATACGAAGGATGCTAATTATGTACTGTACAGTATTCCTGGCTCCGGATCGTCTGCACCAAAAATTCCCTACACCTCTGCGCCTGCTACTGAATGGACGCCATGTGTTCGTTTTTCAACATACTAAAATTAGATTTTCTCAGTATATTAATGTTGTTAAACCTAAAAGATTTTCACCGAGATAAAAATAGGAAATGATTATCCTCCCTTAAATATCCGTATACTGTACCGTAGTCTTTAGGCTAATTGACGAACACTATGGACGAAGTTCAAGAGATCGAATACAGAAGATAACAGGGGCCTATTAAACTGTTTGATTATGCCAAATACCAGTGGTGCTGATGGTTGCAAACCTGCTGCTTAGGCATGGACATGAGAATACATTCCGTCTTTTGTCATCTTAATGAAGATTTTTTTTATTATTATTCTCTGTAAACAATTAACCTTTAGCATGCTCCTCTCTTTGTGAAGGCATGAGCATTGGATGCTTTATAATGGAAATTATGTTAATGACTTGCATTGTTGATAATCTGATATCAAAGACTTATGATTGATTGAAAGAAGAGAATGTAATAAATTAAACTGTTTCTGTTGATATAAAAATACTCACTGCTTAACAGCCTATTTATAGTCTTACAGACTTGACGAATACTCAAAGCAAACATTCCTAATAAACATAAAACTCTAAATAAGAACGCATTCCTAACATAAACCAAACTCAAAAAAGGACTCTTCTATAACTCTCTAGAACTCAAAATATCTTGCTTATCAAGTAATCTTAACTTCCATAAACGTGACAACACTGTGTCAACTTTTCCTGCTGATCCAACAAGATTGTATCAACTGTCTTTGTTGATCACACCTGTCTTGGTTTAACCTTCAACATCCTACCTTAAACCAAGATAGTTTTTACTAATCATTCCAAGTTTTCCTCTCAAGTAGATAAAAACATCAGACTTTAATGGCTTGGTGAAGATATCTGCTACTTGTTCTTCACTCTCACAAAATTCCACAACAATCTCATTGTTGCTGACAAGCTCTCTAATATAATGATACTTGATATAAATGTGTTTACTTATTCCATGAAGTACAAGGTTCTTTGTCAGTGAAATTGTAGACTTATTATCACAGACAATTATTGTGGATGTCTTCTGTTCTTGAAAAAGTGATTTCAACATCATCCTTAACCAAACGGCTTGTGTAGCACAGTTGCAAGTAGCTATATATTCTGCTTCTGTTGTGGATAGTGCAACTACTTGTTGTTTCTTTGATGACCAAGAAAAGAAACCAGTTCCCATATGAAAAGCATAACCAGAAGGGATTTTCCTTTCATCTGTATCTCCTGCCCAATCACTATCAGTGTAACCAACTAGTCCAGGTTTCTCTGAAGTTGTATAAAGTATTCCCAGATTAGTTGTCCTCTAATATATCTAAGAACACGTTTTGCAGCTTGTAAATGTGATTGTTGTGGTGTTTCCATATATCTACTGATCAATCCAACTGCATACATTATATCAGGTCTTGTAGAAGTTAGGTATCTAAGACTTCCAACAAGGCACTTGAAATTTGTTGAATCTACAAGTTCTCATGTTCCTTCTTTTACCAGCTTCAATCTTTCTTCTACAGGTGTCAAAATTGGTTTACAATGAACCATTTTGAAATGTTCTAATATTCCTTCTGCATACCTTTGCTGTGATATAAAGATTCCTTTCTTTGTTTGTAATACTTCTATTCCAAGAAAGTATGACATTAACCCTAAGTCAGTCATCTCAAATTCTTGAATCATATCCTCCCTGAATTCTTGAATCATTTCTAAACTGCTTCCAGTAAAAATAAGATCATCTACATCTAAACAAACCATAATATGATTGCCAAGAGAATCAACTTTCATATATATAGTACGTTCATGTGGACACTTATTAAAACCTTTCTTCAAAAAATAGCTATCAATTCTTGTATACCAAGCACGCGGTGCTTGCTTCAAACCATATAATGCTTTGTTCAATCTTAATACTTGTTCTTCTTTCCCTTCCATGATGTAACCCAAAGGCTGTTCAATATAAACCTCTTCCTCAAGTGTACCATTCAAAAAAGCTGACTTTACATCCATTTGATAAATTTTCCAACTGTTTTGTGCAGCTAAAGAAATTATCAAATGAACAGTATCAAGTCTAGCTACAGGTGCAAAAAAATCAAAGTAATAAATACCTGGTTTTTGTTTGGAATTATAATCAGTGCAATAATTCCAGTCCCAGAAGTTGTGAATCCCCTCATCCTAACTGTTGTTCTGGAAACTATAGTGATTCTACTGATCAACATTATATCTTGTTTGATGCATCCTTCCATAGTAAGACAAATAGATATGCTTATGGGATAGTTAAAACTACTAATACTGGTCTTATTATGGATATTGCATGAGGCTCAGGCTGGTGCACAAGTTCTGAAGAAGCAGAATCGAGAGCCTGCAGAGAAGCAATCAGATGGATGCAAGGACACAATGATGAAAGAATAATCTTCTTAAATGACAACCAGAATGTTATAAACAGTATGAAAAAGAAAGATAATTTTGTTGTTGGTGGAGATCTAAAGCTATTCTTCAACAGGCTTTAAATTTCAACCTCTTTCTTGCTAATTTTTCTTTCTTTTATATCAAAAGAAGTTGTAATAAGTATGCGGACAAACTAGCTAAGATTTTAATTAGATACACATGTCTTAATTTCGATTCTAGATATTGGGATAGATCTAGAAAAAAATCAGTGGTTCTATAAGTTATGTAATCAGAACAATGTTATTTATGCTCCTTAGTTTTTAATATATTTCATTTTATCAAAAATCCAAAGCTCATGTTGCAACACAGAATATATAGTTGAGCATTCGTTATTACTCTTTTCTTCTTGGCACACCAGGAGCTTTCAATCCATTTGCGTATGTGAGATTCTGTATTTAAGAAAAACTTCAGTTCTAAAAGAGAAGCAGTATAGGCCTTTACCAATCCCATCTTGTTATGGTGGGTGTTGTAATCAACATAAAATTAGAGATTCCACATGGGTACAAAAGAAACAACGAAAGCTTCTATTATCACTAAATATCAATTATCAAAGTAATCTGCTGATATATGATACTTCTTAGATTTAAGTCTTTTCAATAACAATTAGCTTAAGCACTAGTACTATCCCATCTATATATGTTACGCTCATGACTTATGTTAAATTTTGAGAGCTAGTTCTCCCATCCCATTATCTCTCCCTGTAACTCACATTCTCTAATACAAGCTCCATTGACTTAAGCCAAATTTGAGATACAAAACATATATTGATCTGGAAACCAAATTCCGTTGCTAATTATAGAAAGTCATAACTAAATATAAGCCCTACTCATTTTCTTCAAAAACTATAGCTACCTAGCTATAAATACTACTAGAAGCCTTTCACCTTCGCAATCATCATCATTAATCGGTCTCCACCAACTAAGTGGTGGTACTATTTAGATTGTTGACCCCAATGTGGCACATGATAAGGTCTAATTTATGTATCGGGCCATAACCAGTTTAATCAATCTTTTTGGAAGATTGAAACAGCATCATCATAAATTCATGGAACCCCTACTAGTGTTTTTTTTTTTTTTTTTTAATAGGGATGCATTATTACACCCAGTTAGAGGTGTAAATTGGGTGTGTCAAGACGAGCACTTGCGACAAAGACAACACGCTAAAATTTGAGCACGGTAGATTGCCAAAGACGTGACTTAGCTTAGCAAAGACGGCACAACACGTTAGTTAAATGGGACGTCTTGGGTTTGACTAATTGGCACAAAGAGATAGCACAACACAAAGACGCAACACGGATAAGCACGTGGCCCGACCAAAGACAAAGACACGTTAAGAGAGCACGTCATAAAATGTACAAATACACCATATAACAAGGCATAATACATCACATTTTTTGTACATTTCACAAAAGAGTCACTATTCTAGCTAGTTTTTAACATTTTATGTTGGCTTATTTATAACAACACATATAATACCTTAATATTTGGAAAATATATTTCAATATCTTTGTTATAATGTCGTCACCTATATTTAATTAGAACATTAATTTACATGACAATAATCCAATTTTATATTTGATGGGTTATTTCTTTTTATTGAATAAACTTGTTAATTTTACTTGAAATAATTTCAAATGATATGTTGTCTAATTAAATTCTTGTGATAATGTCCGACTTAATGTATACATTAAGTGATTTCAAATTGTTTATAGCACGTGTGCCGGCACTAAGACGTTTATTCGTGTCTTTGTGCCGTGTGGGTCATGTCTTTGTGCCTAGCTTTTGACTAATAAAGCACAGCACGGCACGGCACATGGCACGTGAAGCATGCGACTTCGTGTGCCGGGCTGTGCAGGGCCGGCACGTTTTACACCTCTACACCCAGTTACCCGATAAAATAAAAGTTGAATATTTCGCTTGAAACTGCACTTATTTCCTTTGCGTCATTGCGTGTGAGAGAACGGTTTTAAGGATTTACTAATTTTTGTTCACTTGGTATTTAGACATTTTTCTCCACAAAATCTAAGTATATAGTACTCTTTTTAGGATTCAATTCCACGAAATTGAAAATATTTTTTGAACAGTAGTACTAGATAGACACGAAAAAGACGACCCTAAAACCGATTTCAAAATTTAAAGCCTAATGTGGGGAATGGAAACCCTTTTTGGATGGGGAGATCCTATCTAAATGAATGTGAATGTCGGTTTCGTAATGATAAAACTCTCCGTCCGTAATCATCAGCGTTTTCTTAAGTAAACTGATGGCGTTTAATTTTAAAGGCCAACAGGAAAAAAAAATAATCTTAGCTAGTATCTGACATGCTTTAGGGTAGTCAGTTCCCCTATGTTTAGTGCCTAACTAACTAGCATCACTCTAAACTCCGAAAAGCCATAAACATACATTCTTAGGATAAGTAGGAAAGGAAGCCTGTTTTTTCAAAGGAGAACAGTGTTGATCCCATAAACATCACAACTCATTCAGGGACAAGTCAACTGGATGTAATATCAATTTCATTGCATGAGATTTGATATTGTTTGAGGATTTTCTAGTGGGTCTTTTGAATGACAATCTCTTAACTCTTCACCGACTTCTACGAAAATATATATTCCTTTGTCTGAATGTGACACATCTTGCTACAGGCTTAGCTTTTAAGGTAGTAGTACTCAAGTTGTGTTGCGTTACATCCAACTTTTGGTACTAGATACTTATGTAGCTTTTGTTAGTGAAGTGGGTCTGGTGCAACTAGCTTGTATGGACGCATTTGTCATTTGGGGTTGGCTAAAGGACGCAACACTAGAGCTGGTCCCATTCCCATAGCCTTTTGGCTCTAGCTTCCGCGTGATACATAGCTTACTATGCGATCTTTCAGCTCAAGGTTACTGTTTTTCTGGTATTCCATTATTCAGCTCTGTAACTACCCAACCCCAACCAAAAATTTGCTCAAGTTGCAATGTTTCAAGAAGAGGCATGGCGCAAGTTGCTGCGGATTTACTCATGTCTTTGGACCTTTGGTGGAGGCTTTCTCAATCTCTAAAGATTTCGTATCCTAAACTGTGGTAAAGCAAAAATTAGTATCGGATAAAGTTAAAGAAGAAAAGTGGTACAACCTCAAGCCTCATTTGCATCTTGAGACTCGCCTATTCAAGTTATTGTTCACACTAGAGGTGTAAATTGGGCTGTGCCAGCTCGAGCACGAGCACAGCCCAGCCCAGCACAACAGTGATTCAGCCCAGCACGGCCCAACACGTTAGTTTCATGGGCTGTGCTGGGTTAGCCTAATCGGCACAGTAGCACGGCACAACACGCGGCACGGATAAGCACGTGACCCAGCCCAGCACAACACATTAAGAAAGCACGTCATAGCATGCACAAGTATACCATATAACAAAGCATAATACATCACATTTTGTGTATACTTCACAAAAGAGTCAAGTTATTTTGTGCAATGTTTCAAGAAGAGGCATGGCGCAAGTTGCTGCGGATTTACTCATGTCTTTGGACCTTTGGTGGAGGCTTTCTCAATCTCTAAAGATTTCGTATCCTAAACTGTGGTAAAGCAAAAATTAGTATCGGATAAAGTTAAAGAAGAAAAGTGGTACAACCTCAAGCCTCATTTGCATCTTGAGACGTCGCCTATTCAAGTTATTGTTCACACTAGAATGATTGATTCCCAGCCCAGTCCACGCCCAACACGTTAGTTTCATGGTAATATTTGTCTTTGTCATTTTCATAGTTAGCTTATTTCTAATCGCACTTATTTCTAGTAAGGGGGTAATATGTCATTTCGACGTTTTAAATGTGTAATATTTCCTTTAGCAGGTAAGGGTAGTTTGGTCATTTCCACGGCTAGTAAGGGGTAAGACAACATAAGGGTTGTATGGTTACGCTTGTACGGATAAGCACGTGACCCGATGCATAATATTTTGTTGCACTTTTTTTGTATTAAGGGTAATATGGTAATTTTAACTTGACAAGACATTAAGAAAGCACGTCATAGCATGCACAAGTATACCATATAACAAAGCATAATACATCACATTTTGTGTATAATTCACAAAAGAGTCGAGCTAGTTTTTGACATTTTATGTTGGCTTATTTTTTATAACAACACATATAATACCTAAATATTTGGAAAATATATTCCAATATCGTTGTTATAATATCGTTACCTATATTTGACTAGAACATTAATTTACATGACAATGATCCTATTTTATACTCCCTCCGTTCCACTTTAGATGGTGTTTTAGGGTTTTTTTGTGTTCCAAAATAGATGAAGGTTTAGCTATTTTCTCCACATTCTCACAAATTTACCTCTGCTTTGGAATCACAACATTGTAATCAGTGAGAGATAATTAATTTAATTTAAAATTTAAATCTATTCTCTATCATCTTGGGATATTTTGTGATCCCAAGTACATTTATATGGGGATTCATAATTTATACTTGAATCTAGAAGCTAAAAATTATGAGGTTTAAATTTTTAAAAGGGTATTAATATGGGTAGATATGGAAAAAAATTATTCTCTTTGATGTTTCTTAATCTGCGTGAAAACTCTACAACATCATCTAAATTGGAACGGAGGGAGTATTTGATAGGCTATTTCTTTTTATTCAATAAACTTGTTAATTTTACTTGAAATAATTTCAAATGATATGTTGTCTATTTAAATTCTCGTGATAATGTCCGACTTAATGTATACATTAAGTGATTTCAAATTGTTTATAACACGGCACAACACGGCACAACACGTTTATTCGTGTGATGTGCCCGTGGGCTATGCTGTGCTTAGCTTTTGGCTAGTAAAGCAGAGCATGGCACAACACGTTTAAATCGTTGGCACAGCACAGCACGACACATGGCACGTGAAGCACGCGACTTCGTGTGCGGGGCTGTGCCGGGCCGGCACGTTTTACACCTCTAGTTCACACCCCAGCTTGACCAGTGAAAGCACACTATGGCGTTGATAGACTCCTCTTAGTGCAAGTATGAAATGCAACCACGGCACAAAAGAGGCTTGGATTATAACTACTTTTCTCTAGTTAGTTCTATGAATCTAGAGAACAAACTATGGAAAAGATCCTTGCAGATAGCTACGGGAACGATTCCCTCGCTTACATTTGCCGATAAATTTTGCTTTTTAAGTTTCCTTTGGTAATGTGATTCTTTCCTAACCATAGCACCTGCTCTTGAACAATTATTTTGGAAATTTCCCTAAAATTAGCAAATCTAGAGTCCAAGATTTTAGAAATGTTATGGGGCACACATAAACATGTCAATTTTTTTTCTTTTTTTTTTTGATCTGTCAAGAGGAAAAGATTCATTGAAAAAGAAGTACTTAAGGGGGTACCTCAACCCAATAAAAACAACCGACACAAAAAGGAGACGGAAATTAGATCGATCACCCAAAAAAAGGACAAACAACAAATATCCAAGTGAGAAAACAAAGAAACAAACAAACACCAAACGCTTCACATCCACCTCAAAGCGGCCGATCTATAAACATGTCAAATTAACACTCTTCAAAGGAGTGCACACAAAAATGGATTCAACTGCTAGTTGCCTAACACAAATTGACTTTATAAAAAAAAAAAAAAAAAGCCTTACACTACTTGTAATTAGCATATAAGTATGTTATTTTTACAGGTCACTTGATCCTCCATACATATTAGATTCTTCAAACCCAAAAGATAACCAGCTTGTGTGGAATTTAACACCTTCTTAATTCTTCTGGACTGTTGACGTATGTACGGACCGACTGACCAAGTTGCTCAGTACGACTCTTGACAGAATATCTGAATGGGCCTGACCCCAAAGATTTGAAGGGACCAAGGCAACACTTACAGAACTAGCTAGTGTCAATTACTAGTTCAATACACTTGCCTTAGTTGCCTAGCCAACTGAACTAGTCATGATCACTTACGAACTAGCTAGAAATCATGAACTATGGAAAAAACCTAGTTCATTGTGAAACCATATCTATATTGATTACTTTCTAGATGGATCATGCATGTTTGTACTATGACTTCTTACTGAAATTATAAAAAGGAAACTTCACTTCATCTCCCTTTGAGTTTACATAAAGCAGAGGACTTTTCTACGGACCTACATTACAAAATATTGTGGTCAGTATTCAATTATACCCTAAAAAAACCAAAGTTTTTCCGAGTGGTCATCATCATGCATCATGAAATTTGGATCATCATCACTGTAGAGTCAAAATAATAGTATTGTTGAATAGTGCAACTAAAGATGATGGCAACAACAAAGTTGTACATGGTCCCCAATATTTGATCATACAACTTGTACCGAGATCAAAACATCTAGGGTATAGTACAGTCACTATAGCAATCAGAAACTAGAAAAAGGAACAGTTGAAATACCAACAAAAACTTTATTTTTGGGTTAAAGATTAGAATAGATGATCACTAAACCCAAAAATTCTAAAGTAAACTATCTATCTATAACCTCTATAGCTAGCAATGATGGTAATAGTACCTTACTACCTTACAAATGCTCTTCACATGGGTTTCAATTTGATTATGTAAAGTAAATACAACGTGATGTTTTCTGTATATATAATGTGCATAGAGTTGCTCTTATTTATAAGCAACCCACTCAACCAAATATTTTCAAATAATTGCCCTCGTTTAATTCTAGATTACTAGAATTTTAAATGAAAATTCTTTTGTGGGATGATTTTTGATGATTTTTTTTTTTTGAGAATATAGTCAACCAAAATACTTTTCTTTTGATGAAATCATAATCAAAATTTCTCGATTTGATCACAAGTCATCTTTGCGCAAAAGGATCATGCTAATTTTTTCGTAGTATCGTTATAGTTTTTTCAAAAAACCCTTCCTGGCTGTTTTGGCCTAAGCAAGGTATTCAAAAATATATTTGGACTATTGTTGTTGAAAAGGTTCTGAAAAGTAATCAAGATATGCATGGAAGGCCGAAGACACTGAGAAATCATAAATTTCGATTTTATTATTTACAACACAATGATGTGTTTAAGTTTAAACATCTTTTTTTGGTAGAGTCAACATTTTTTTTGGAAAATCAAAGTTGAGATTTTTATATGGGTTTGGTTGATGGAAGATGAAGATGAAGAAGAAGATAAGATTAAGAGTTGGTTAGTTTTTTAATTTTATGGTTAATGAAATTAAGAAATGAATTTATTTTTAAGATTTAATTATTTCAAGGGTATTAAAGTAAAAACACTTTTTAATTCATGTCTCTCCTAATTTCTTATCTAACACATACTAAAGATCCTACTAGTTAAATGAATGATATAGTCTTTTTCTTTTGGACCCCGATTTATATGCAGAGATTTTCTAGCAATCAACCCTCAAAAAAAGAAAGGATCATCTAATTTTTTTGTGTACGTTATAGTTTTGGAAACCAGAAATCCATATATTTTAACAAGGTTCGTAATCATACATTCGCTCATGTACACTCACTCATTCTCTTACTAGTACTAGTTAAATGAATCTACTCTTTTGATAGTCTTTTTCTTTTGGACCATTTCTCGATTTGCACAAGTTTATATTTTCATAATGGAATTCTTTTATTATTTATCAAAATTTATAATCGGTTACAAGATATTACAATGACTTTACTTGCTCTCCAACTAAACTTTCTCTCTCCTAATTTCTTATCTAACACATACTAAAGATCCTCTTCTATGTGATAACTTCTTCCCCTTATATAGGATTCTACATAGTGGATGACAGCTAAGAAATCCACTATTTTCGGAATAACTGTGCGTTACATTCGCTCATGTACACTCACTCATTCTCGCACAGTTTATATTTCGCATAGATCATCACACCATACTCGTGACTTTGCTGACATCATCCAGTATGTCATCTCGATTATACTATGTGCGATAGTCCTCGGTTACGTTAGATAATCTTTACTTCGCATATTTATTGATATGTGTGATATTCCACTCCTACAAGATGTCCCCGAAGGAACTACTTTTGATAGTCTCGTATAAGACTCAAAAGAAGTAACTTCGGTTAAACTTTCTTAGGAAAAAATAGTTTCAAGGATCAGTTGTGTGAATTGGATCGATGACCTTAAGCTTATTCGGTTTCAGTTGTAATGTGTTAGAGACAAAATGTTTTAAAAATAAAAGTGTTTCGCTTTTCTTGCCACAAAAAAATCTGACCGAATATCTTCATCTATATACAGCAAATTGCTACTAAATGCTTGACCGAATATTACCATTTCCTGTATGCACGAACTAAATTGTTGATGATATAGTATAAACGTATTGTTTTCTTTGTTAAAGACCTTCAAAAGATAGATTCTCTTTTACTTAATTAACACAAAGAATAGTGGTGTGTTGTGAATCATCGACAAATTATTCCACTTTCTTTTGTTATTCACTGGCGAATCGTACTAGCCAGAGAAGAAGAAAAATATCGTCAGAGCCGGTGTCCGTTTTGCTTCCCTGCTGAGGCTCACTGGGACTAGGCCTAGTTGTAACTTTTGAACCAACTTCATTTCAGGAAGAAGACTTTCAGTTTACTGGGACTAGGCCTAGTCGTAAAGATAATTATGTCCAACTAAGTTAGAAATTTTGAATGGGGTTCTAAATTCTAATCAGTGAGTCGATTACGATTCTTCTTGCACTTCCTAGCTCGATCACAACTAATCCTCCCTGCAACAGAGACAAGAAAATTAACAGAATCAAGTGTCACACGGAGTCACGACCCAGCAGCTTCAAAAACAGGTCAACGCTTGTATCCAAT
Organism: Papaver armeniacum; assembly: GCA_023531295.1. Taxonomy (NCBI): domain Eukaryota; kingdom Viridiplantae; phylum Streptophyta; class Magnoliopsida; order Ranunculales; family Papaveraceae; genus Papaver; species Papaver armeniacum. The sequence goes on from JAJJWW010005199.1 coordinate 190,097, forward strand.
CGCAACATAATAGTCCACGTAGATTTTTGGGTCCACATTTCCACTACACACCCATTAATTATTGGAGGAAGAAGGTTATAACTTCCAACTATTTAACTTCCATACTACTTCCAAAATCATAGTCACACCCATTGTCTATACACAAACATCATGTATGACGATTACAACAACCACGATTTATTCTCAGCTCTTAGCTACTCCACCACCACCACCACCACCACAGATTTCTTTCCTTACTCGGGCATCGAAGAAGATGTAGTGGCAAATTCTGCACCTACTTACCAAATAACCCCCCCTCCACCAATTCTAATTCCAACTAGTAACGATGTCTCAGCAGCTATTGACACTTTGGGAGCTTTGAAATCGGAAGTTGGTTACAGTAGTAGCAGTAGTTATGGATCACCAAGTTCATTACCGAGTTATAGTAATAACTATCTTCATAATCACCATTATCAACCAAGTTTATTTCAAAGAAGCATGAGTAGTCATTCACTTCTTAATCATCAAAAGGAGGATGGATTTTTCCATCCCAGTTTCTCATCTCATCTCGAGGAGGAGTTATCGCCTTCTTGTCATGGTCATGAGCAGGTTTTCAACTTAGATTCTGATGAGAGTCCGATGAGAAAAGTTTACAGCACTGGTGATTTACAGGTATATACTCTTAAGCGGCAACATTATCATACAAGTTGGTAAAGCTAATGTCTATTATACCCTTGAATAGTTTTACAAAGTCACAGTAAAAACTTTTTATGGCATGTTTAAGCAAATAAGAAGTGCTTCACAAGATTCTTACTTTTTTGTTTAGTGAATTTTACTATTTTGTTTGTTAAATTTGTTCTTTTTTGATTAATTAGACCATTAACCTGGCGCGAAGTGCTGGACGATCCGACAGCCCATTGTCAAACGAGAACTGTATAGAAGGACTGAACAAAGTGGGGAGATACACTGCAGAAGAACGAAAAGAGAGAATTGAGAGATACAGAAGCAAAAGAAACCAAAGAAATTTCACAAAGAAAATTAAGGTGATTAATTATGTTTTAATTATGCAAAGTATCATTAAGAAATATAAACAAGTATAAATAGTACATCATCATGAAGTATCATTTTCAGAAGTGAGCTTTTTGGGTACTATTCTTTAAAAATCGGTCCAAAATTCGAAAACACCCAAAAGGAAAAGGAAAAGCCATTAGTCCTTTATATATGTTTTCACAATTCAGTGAAAATGCATTACTTAATTAGACCAAACATGTCCTATAGTAAATAATATTTACATTTGAAGTTTTCAACGCCCTAGCTAATATATCTATGGGGTTTACTGCTTGATTCACAGTACGCATGTAGGAAGACATTAGCTGATAGCCGTCCACGGATTAGAGGCCGATTCGCGCGGAATGATGAAACCGGTGAGGATACTAGTTATAATTCATGTCTTGATCATCATCAATGGAACCTACAAATGGGTACTGAAGCAAATTATAACGAAGAAGTCGACGACGTTTGGATCAACTTCTATGAAGCTAGCCTTCTCTGTTAGTTTCTAAATTACTTTTAAAGGGTCGGTGCGCAATTAGTTTAAGGTGTGTGACTTCATTTATGAAGGTTTAATGTTCTTCTTATATTCTTATCTAGCAACTGTATTTTAGATTGTGTACTGCTAGTAAATAATCTTGAAGAAAACATAAATATGTATTAGTTTGTATCAATGAAGTTTATGTACATAATAATAACTTAATTTAAAAAAAAAATTAGTTAGGGCTTATGTTAATTATCTCATCTCATGCATGTCTTTGTTGTGAAAATTGTCATTTTCATATCACAAAAAGCACGTCAAATTGAGTATGACTGGCACGATGTGATGGGGATGATGAGACACAAAGATAATCGATAAATCAACGTCAATTAATACGAAAGTTATAAGAAATTCTGAAAGAAAGGGGGTTAATTTCCTGGTTATTGTCTTGTTTGATTGGCTTAACATAAAGGTAAAAATATTATCAGGAGACCATAGTGTAGATGTTGTCATGGCCTTTAAGATTCTCATTAGACTTACTGTTGCTTTAATACAGTGAAAAAGTCTGCTTTAAACGAACTTTAGCTTAACATGACTTTCTTTTCTCATGCGTTTTACCGCAAAAGATTCAAATGTTCCTCATCAGTAAGCAAAACTAGCTACTCCAGGAAAGAAAGAAAAGAAAACTACAAGTGACTTAAGCAGTGAATCCACCATTCAGAGCTTTTCCAATGATTAATATTTTGACTCGGAGTATAATATTCTCGGGATGCAAAGAGTGTTTTGTTGAAATCAGCCCTTGATTTCGTCACTGGTTAACAATGATTTTTCCCGTCGAGCTGCCACATATGCTAAACACCTTAGTCTTTAGCAAACTGAAGAGCCTAGTTATAACGAATAAAAGCATAATGGGCGGTGCCATAGCTTACGCGTTACGAAAGCATAATAATCCGAATTATTTGATCGATCCAACCATTGTTGTGCAATTAAAAACAGGGTATTCTTTCCCAATTTCTCTATAACAAAAGAACACTATTTCATTAAACAAAGCTGAGGCAATCTTTTCCGATCGTGTATAATGATTGTTAAATGCATCATCTCTTTTCGCATGCCAGCAAAGATTGATCAAGGCAGACAATCTCATTATGAATCCAATATTCAGAGGGTTTTGTTTTAAAGTGTTGTTTTGGCTTTAGATGCATGATTGATATTATTTTATGATGAAATGGAATAATGTAATAGCCAATTGGGTCCGATAAAGTAATTAAAATATATGTTTATTTGATAATTATTGAGTCAAACTTTGACTAGAATCTGACTTTTTTCATTTGAATTAAAGGCTACTACTATTCTTTCATGAATGAAGATTGTTATTATTATCAGGGTATTTCTTTCTTTGTTGATGTATACTATAGAGGGTACATTTAGCCACCCTAACAAGTGGGGAAAACACTGATTCTTGTCTGGCACTAACTTGCAAGACTTAAGGGAGGCTATACCCACTTAGTGGGTTGTTCTTAAACATTTTATATCTGTAGCTTTGTTTAGAAGAGATAGAAAAAGCCATTACTTCTATCATGAATCATCACCTCAAAAAGAGTTTCCGAGAAGAATGTGATTAAAGGCCAGAGTTCTTATGTGTTCAGTAGCAACTTGTTTGTCTGGGTCCTTGACTCTGTCCAAGCCAGGTCTTAAGTTTTCTCGTTGTTATGTCTGGTTCGAGGTCTGACACAATGAAAATTAGATTCAAAAGTTTTTTATCACTTATTAAAAGAAAAGGTTAAAATTTACTCCATTATGATTACAGAAGACCTCAAAAACTCCATTATGCTCTTTCCAAATAACCTAACAAACCGGTAAACCGGACGAGTCAGTTGAGTAGGAAAAAACGGACAACCCTCAAGCTTCTTCCCTCTTGATTCAATATTAGCATGTGGCGAATATAATGTTTACATTGTTTTTCTTTTTATTTATATTAGGCGGCACCCCAAGATGTCTCTTCATCACTGTTTTAGATGAGTAAAAGTATCACTCAATCAGAGACTGACTGAGACAGAACTCTTATCACAGCGTCTATTCTGATACACTCTCCACACTGTTTCTTATGATGAGATCCATTAACTATTTAATTAGACGTTTCCTGACCCAAAAAATGATTGAACCTAGTAATACATTCTAATCGTCCCCTAGTCAATCATCAACCAAGTGCGCATTAGGTTTTCTTTGTTCTTAATGATTGATATGATACAAATAGAAGTGTTCCGCGAATAATGTGACTAATCTAAATATCATGAAAGTCTTTACAGCAATCATGGACACTGCTAAGTATTCTGTTAGTCAACAGGGGCGATGCCAGGACCGCTGAGTTTGGAAGGCAAAAATCTTGCTATGCAGCCAGCTGGGCTGAGGGTGCAAGCAACGACAAAACGGGCTTGGAAGCCTACCCACGCCATGGGCTACCTACCCATGCATTCCGACAGTCTGCAAATGTCAAAAGATTCATAAAGCTGAGATCATGCCACTCAATGCATTCAATTCGAGCCAACAGCTTTATCAGTTATTGGATTGTTAAGCTCTTGTAATATACTCTTTGGTTCCTAAGAGCAACTGCAGTGGTGCGATCATAAACCAAAGACTAAAGAGCAAAAAAAAAACCAAAATTTGGGTTTAGTCCTTGTTCAAACACTACGGGGAAAGAGTATATACCGTGGGGCGCAACTTTAAATTGCGCCCCATTAATTTTTTTTTTTTCTTTTTTTTTCAATGAGGCGTAACTTTGAGTTACGCCCCAATCAGGCGTAACTCTTAGTTGCGCCCCAATTTTTTTTTTTTTTTTGTCTTCTATCGACGGGCGGAGTTATAAATTACGCCTGTTCTAAGCGTAAATTTAAGTTACGCCCGACTAAAACCAAACTAAAGACTATATTTGGTCTGGTTTTTAGTTTTAGTCTGGTCTTTGATCTTTACTCCTTCTCCACTGCGTCTGGTTTTTGGACCAAAATTTTAGTTTTGGTCTCCCACTGTGGATGCTCTAAGAGCAACTGCAGTCATGAGAGCAAAACCAAAGAGTAAAGACTAAAAAAAACCAAATTAATTTGGTTTACTCCTTGCTGCACACTATGGTGCAGACTAAAACTCATCACGCGTAGTTTCAAACTACACCCCATTTTTTTTTTTTATTATTATTATGGGGCGTAACTTTGAGTTACGCCCCATCATCAGGCGCAATCCCAACACCCCGCTCCATCAGGCGTAACTTTAAATTACGCCCGACTAAAGACCAGACTAAAGACTAAATATGGTCAGGTTTTGGTTATAGTGGTGTTTGGTCTTTAGTCCTTCTCCACCGCGTCGGTTTTTTACCAAAAAATTTGGTTATACTACGATTGTGGATGTAAAGCATTATATAACTAAAAATTTGATCGAAAAACCAAGCGCTACGGAGAGGAGTAAAGATCATATACCAGACTAAAACCAAAAACCAAACTATATTTGGTCTTTGGTTTAGTTTTAGTCTGGCGTAACTCACGACTACGCCTGATTGGGACGGAAATGCAAGTTACGTTTGGCAGTGAGGCGCAGGTTATAATTGCGCCTGATTGGGACGGGATTTCGAGTTACGCCCGACGGGACGCAGTTTTGAGCTACGCCTGGTACCAAGCGGTTTTATATGATTGCGCCCCATTCAGACGTAATTAGAAGTTACGTCTCGTCAGACGCGATTTTAAATACCGCCCGACTCCATGCGCAATTATAAACTCCGCCTGTTATTGCATGGGGTGTAATTATAAATCTGCGCCCCATCCTTTCACCATTTTCATCTTTTTTTCGATATTTCGAAATTTCGAATTTTTCCCAGTACCGTTGGAAAATCTCATTTCATGTTTTTTCCGCATTTTCGAATTTTTCCGAGTACCGTTGTGAAATTCGGAACGTTGGAAAGTTTCGAACGTTGGCCATTTAAGACAGTTGGAAACTAAAATTGCTGCGGCCGTATATCTATAAATACAGACGAGTTATTCAATCTATCTATCACAACAAGAATAGAGTCACTGCATTGTCTTTCAAATCAGTTTAATAGTTTTTTCATTGAACTCATTCCATTGTCTTTCAAATTAGTTTCCGAGTTTTTTCAGAGTTTTTTCATTGAACTCAGGCTAATGGCACCACGCATTCCTCGAGGTCCTAATTTTTCAACCATCGAAGATTTAACGATGGCTAAAATTCATTTATCAATATTTCAAGATCCCGGTGTTGGAACTGATCAATCCGAAGTGGAATTATGGAGTCGCATCAAACATGATATTGAACAAATATTACTTAAGAAGTCGAAGCGGCCTTGGACCTCGTGGCAAAAACGATATCAGGTAATAAGCAAAGATGTGGCTTTGTTCTCTGCAAAAGAGGGGAAATAGAACGTGAACATCATACTCGATGGGGTCCTAAAAGGGCGGTAAGTTTTCTACAATTTTTGTAACACTTATTTTGTATTGTTTACTTGCACATGAACCAAACTGTTACCGAAAAAAATAATAGGTCGAAGAAGCAAGGCTGCGGTTCAAGGATTGTAATGATGGGAAGCCATTTAAGCACGAAGAGTGCTACCCAATTATGTTGGAAAATATAAAATATAATCGACGCTCAACATTTGTGTTTGACACAACGCACGATGAGGAAAATTATGAGAATGACGAAGAGGATGGGGAAGAACATGATCAAGGAACTCAAGCCGAGTGCGATAATGACAGTGAGATAGGAGACATAGAGAAAAGACAACGCGGTAAGTATTTGGGAAAGAAAGAAGCGAAACGACTAAAGAAAATATGGAGAGAAAAATCAACGGCCCAAGAGGAAATGATGCGACAACTTATTCAAGAACAACAACATTTTAATTCCCATTACGAAGCACAATCAAAATTCAAGATGGAACAAAGAGCAGCCGAGTTTGCCGCAAAACAAGCTGAGTTTGCGGCAAAACAAGCTAAGGAAGCGGCAGCTGAAGACTTACGCATCATAATGCAGGATCTCGATAAATTGGATCCCTTACAAAAAGAGTATTTCGAACTTCTAAAGGCGGACATTGTGCGGAATAAGAGAAACCAATCTTGAGCATAGGCGTATTATGTCTAATAGGTTTAGTAGTTTAATTGTGTTTTAATATTTATTTTTATTCTTGCCAGTTTATTATGTAATTTTTGGATTTTAATATTATTTTCGTTCGATTGAATTAACTTTAAAACCATTTTAAACTACTTAGCAGTAATTAATTAAAATATGACGATGAGTACATAGAGAAGAGATAATACATTTAAAGTAAAACATAAAATAGACAAGCATAAATTTTTAATAAAAACAAATCAAATAGTTATACCTATTTATTTAACTATCCCCGTATTATTTAACTATCCCCATATTGTGACCATATGTGTTCGATTAAGTCATCACGCAAGTTAATATGCGTTTGTTTGTTACGCATTGCACGACCACATTGCTCAGCTCTAATTTGTGAAAGTGCTTCACTATTTTCTCTTGATATAGCAACTGGTGATGGGTTCCGTATTGTTCATATATATGTGGCCGGTCACGGGTAGACGCTCATCCTCGACTATCATATTATGTAAAATAATACGAGGTTTTCATGATATGGGCAAGCACATCTGGATCCCACATTCTTGTAGGTTGTTTGATGATTCCAAATTGTTGTTGCAGAAAACACCAAATCCTCGCTCTACATCTTTCCGTGCACCCTCTTGCATCCCTGAAAATTTTTTTTTCCCCTCTGGATGTTTAATGGACATAATAATAGTAGTAATCTCCGGGTATATGCCATCACCGAGATAATACGGCATATCATATGAATGTCCGTTTACCAAAAAGTTCACTGGTGGTGCTTTTTCTGTGACAAGACTTTGAAAAACATACAAACGATTCATCACATTAATATCATTGTTTGAGCCGGGCATACCAAAAAATGCATGCCAAAACCAGAGATCATACGACACCACTGCCTCCAACACAATACTTTCGCTCCCTTTATACGCGGTGTAAGCACCTGATTCTGCCGATGGACATTTATCCCATTTCCAATGCATGCAATCTAGACTACCCAGCATCCCTGGAAATCCCTTGCTTCTGTTTTGCTTAAGCAGCAGTTCAACATCACCAGCAGTTGGTTCACGCAAATATCTTTCCCATACAAGTGGACAATAGTTTTACAAAACCTACGAGTAGCTTCCAAACAGTAGTTTCTCCAATGCGTAAGTACTCGTCTATTGCATCATCCGCACATCCGTAAGCTAACATTCGGATTGTTGCTGTTACTTTTTGATGAGGATTCAATCCCATAACTCCACAAGCATCAGGCTTTTGAACAAAATAACGATTTACTCCCACAACTTCTGTAACTATTCGATTAAACAATTATCGACGCATTCTAAATCTTCTACGAAATACATTAGGTGGAAAGCGCGGATTCGAGCAAAAGTAGTCTTTCCATAGAATTTCAGCTCCCTCATCCCGATTTCTCCATAATTTGATACGAGTTTGAGGCCAGCACGAATTTGTAACAAGGAGTCCCAAACTAACAGCCATGTTATTTTGATGAATTGACCATGTTATTTTGATGAATTGCTCGGATGTTTTGCATCATCATCAGAGGAATAGAAACTATTATTAGAAGAAGAAGAAGAAGAAGAACCTGAAGAACAATAGTTTGAGGTGTTCTCATAGTTTTCCATTATAATCAGAAGAATAGGTGTGTTGGTTTGTAGATACTGAAGACTTGGTGTTTAATTTATAAAGAAAATCCAAGAGTAAATAATAATAAAACAAAACATAAAGTTTTTTTTGAGTGAGACTGGTTATACATTAAATTCAAAAAAAATAAATAAGATAAGAGACATTGAAAAGAGTAGACATAATGAAGTAGCCATAATGAAAGATTCGTCTGCACACTCAAAATGGAAATGACCACTCACTGTCACTCTAACAAAGTTTTTTTGTCTGACTGACTATACACTAAAATGGAAATGACCACTCACTGTCAGTCTAGCCTTCACTTGAAATGACTATACACTGTAAAATGAATCTTTCTTCATTATAAACAAATTAACCATTCATATCATTTGTATTCTCCTCCAAAGACGCCGAACGCGGAGGGATAAAAGGTATATTGACTCTGGCAGTGGGATTAACTGACGACATTGTTGAAGCTGATCCTTGTCCCATAGTATTCCAAACTGTTTGTGGTATTGTTTGGGAAAAGTGACCGAATCCAAGGGGAGGTTGGGAATGTGGTTCATGTGGTTCTGATGTCTGAGTCTTTCTATTTCCGCATCTTTTGCCCTCATCATGTCCAATTGCTCCTTTGTTAGATTTAACGTAAAAGCACGTAATTGATGACCGAAATCAGCATGCTCTTGATAAAATGAATAACATTCATCCTGCCACATAAAAAAAAACATGAGCACATATTATTGTGAAATAAAAACATATAATAGTGAACGTATACTTACGGGGGATATTTGATGTTGAGGCGGAATAGGTAAATGTTCAGCAGGCTTTTGAATCGTGTGATTATGAAGGTCACCGGCAACCCCATATAATGGAACATCCCAATCGGGATATATTACATAATCTTTAAAGTTAGTTACCTTTCGCCAATATTGCATATACATATCATACGAAACAACTTGCACAATATCTGTTGTGTCGACCCAACCTTCTTCGATTAGGCGTTTTCCTTGTTTATCATCGATATCCCCAACTATTGTATGTAGATTTATTGGAACACCATAGGTGGGATGGTTTTGCCTCCAACACCTTTCTCCAAGGTACATGTTATGATGTACAATTAGTAAGGGAGTATGCATGAAGTAAGTATGTTATTAACATAACGGTGTTATTGCCATCTAATAATAATACTCTTATAAAAATCATTAAATAATACTCACAACGCCATTCCAAGAAAATATAACCCTTGTGTTTGAGAGTAAAGAAGTTTTGGTTCCCATTTCAGATTCAAGGATTTGTCTGCATGATTCCCAAGGTTGCCATGTAACTTGGTCCGCGGTCAAATTATTAAGTAAAGTTCTACAACGAACAATATCAACTATCTTCTTCTTTGGTTTCCACCTACTACTTCTAGGTCATATTGGTTGATCATCCTTAGGCTGGACTATCTCGGGTGCACATATGCCCAAATATTCGTAGCCCCAAAACTAAATCAAAATAGCAAGCAAAAAAATGAATCTTTCTCAACCCAATAAATTAAACATTGAAAGGAAGAACAAAGTATATGAAAAGAATTTACCTCTAATACTTGGAATGGCCCGCTTAGTGTCTTCCGCTTCCTACCAGCTATACGGAGTGCCGCATACAATCTCGAAAAAGAGGCACCACCCCAATCATAGGTGGAAACTGCATCAAGATCGTCAAAAGCAGCTAACCATCCCGCATCAATATAGTTCCTTGCATTAGAAAAGAAAAATTGTCCCAAAACATACATAAAAAAAGCAGTTGCTACTCTTTCAGCAGTGGCTTTATCATTTTTAGCCACAAGTAATTTTTCTGGTACGAAATATGAACCCAAAAATTTAACTATAATTGAATTAGATTTCCATGACGCGCCTTTTGCACAAAGCGAGGCATCTTGGATATCTGGAAAACTATTATCACGGACATATTCAAATTGGTACTTTTCAGAATCATACGGAACATCAACCCCATCTCCAATAATCACTCCTGTCAACATGACCCAATCAAGAGGTGTGAACCCCATCTCACCAAAAGGGAAGTGAAAAGTATTCGTCGTATCCCAAAACCTCTCCACAATATATTCGACCATGGCATGGGGGGTTTCGCCCAATTCCATGTTCAACAGTCTATTCCATCCCGCTCTTTCAATAATATATTTGACTCTAGGACTAAGTATAGAAATAATGTTATAGTGAGTAATGATCGAATGCAGGTTACCACGATGTGTATACTGAGAGTTATTGTTGTCTACAAGTATGATATCCGTAGAAGCGTGTGGTTTATCATCTTCCACGGCAGGAATCCTCCCTGACCCGGGAACATCAATCTCCTTAATTTGACCACTAGAGATTAAATTATAATCATCATAAAACTCTGATTTTTTGTTTCTTGTTCGTTTTTATGCGATTATTGAACCTGGAAATCGACATCTGTACACATAGAATAAACGAAAAGTTAGCATCACGAGATGAATCAACCAAAACAATAGTCAAATTAACCAAACATTAATCACCCCAAAACAGTAATAATCCTAATCAATACAATCCAAACAATAGTCAAATTAACCAAACAATAATCACCCCAAAACAGTAATCATCCTAAAACTAGACATAATGAATCACAGAGTGGGTCATAAAAAAAATCGACATCTGTAATTATATTCACCATATGTCTACGTTTAGGGTTTAAATTTATTTATTTATTCTCTAAATTAAAATTCGATCTCAACCCAATACAAAATTTTAGGACTTGGGTTGATCTCTAATCAAGAAATAATAAGATTAAAGGGTGATAATAATTCAATATTTTGATCTTTATTTGCTGAAATTTAATTCACAAAAGATTGAGATCACATACCTCATCGCACGGCAAAATTGCACGGCAAAATTAAAGTTAATCTTTCTTACGTACGTTGTTGTTGTTGGATACTGAATCTAATAGTAGAGAAGAAATTGACGCAAGGAAGAGAAGAAGGTCTGAGAAGAAAACGGAAGAAGTGAAACGATGAAAACGATGGAAGGGGTTACTAATGCTGCCCTATCGATGAAAACGAGGAGATGAGAAGGGTTTTACAAACGTGCGGGACGAGTGTGCGGTGGGGCGCAAATATGAGGTACATCTCACAGATGTTCATGCGTAATTTAAACATTACGCCCCATCGGGCGTAATTCCAAGACACGCCCCATCAGGCGTAGTTCCAAGTGACGCCCCATCAGGCGTAATGTAATATTTGCGTCCCACCAGCCGTAATGTAATATTTGCGTCCCACCAGGCGTATTTTGTATTTGCGCCCCGTCGGGCGTAGTTTTGGATTACATCTCTCCATCGGACGGTTTTACAAATTACGTTCCACACCAAACGCAACTTTAGACTCCGCCCAACATTAGGCGTAAATTCAAGTTACGTCCAACCCAAACGCATTTAACATCTACGCCCCATGTCAGACGAACCTCTGTAACTCCGCTCCACCAAATTTACTCCTCCAACGTAATGTCTCACACGGACTAAACCCTTTTTTTTTTTTTTTTGGTTTTTAGTCTTTAGTTTTACTCGTCCCACTGCAGTTGCTCTAAGAGCAACCCCAGTGGGCGACTAAACTCAAATATTTGGGTTGAGAACGAGACGGGAGTGGGACGTACTATCGACCAAATCCCAGACTAAACCCAAATCCCAGACTATATTTGGTCGGGGACCAAGACTAAACACAAATATAGTCGAGCGTTGATATAATGCTCGCCCCAAAACCAGGAGAACTTAAAGTTTACGCCCCACACTAGGCGGGGATAAAGTTTACGCCCCACACCAGGCGGGGATAAAGTTTACGCCCCATTTTTTTTTCTTTGGTGGGGCGTTGATAGAATGTACGCCTGGTGTGGGGCGTGAACTTTATGTTCGCCCCACACCAGGCGTACATTATATCAACGCCCCATTTTTTTTTAGTCGGGCGAACATAAAGTTTACGCCCCACACCAGGCGAACTTATAATTTCGCCCCACCAAATTTAGTCTTCTACCGTTGTGTCACAGCACGGACTAAACTCAAATTTTGATCTTTTTTTCCCTCTTTGGTCTTTGGTTATACTCACACCACTACAGTTGCTCTAAGGCAAAGATAGATATAGTAATTTAGTATGTCCGGAAGAATTGGTACCAATTTACTTCCAATCCAATGGTGGAGTTGGTTTGTCTTATTTGGATTCTAGTACACCTCAAACAAATTGGTACCCCGATTAGCGGATGTACTTTGTTTGAGACAAAAAAATGTTCACTCCATAAGCAGATTATCGATACACAGCTTTTTTTTTTTTTTTTTTTGCTTGGCACAGGTTAATGGTAACACTGACAAGCAATGAGGGTTTTCCACCACTTTACTGAACCATAGAGCAAGAAGCATGGGTACTTTAAGAGGAGCTAGAACAGCCATCCTACAGATGCAGCGCCCCATTAAAGGACAGAGTTGTGTTCAGTAGCAACTTGTTTGTCTGGGTCCTTGACTCTGTCCAAGCCAGGTCTTAAGTTTTCTCGTTGGCATGTCTGGTTCGAGATCTGACACAATGAAAATTAAATTCAAAAGTTTTCTATTAGTTTTTAAAAGAAAAGGTTAAAATTTACTCCATTATGATTACAGAAGATCTCAAAAACTCCATTATGCTCTTTCCAAATAACCCAACAAACCGCGTAAACCGGACGAATCAGTTGAGTAGGAAAAAACAGACAGCCCTCAAGCTTCTTCCCTCTTGATTCAATATTAGCATGTGCGAATATATGTTTGGACTAGAGTAGTGTATCTCAGCATACTAGTCACCTAGAGTTGGCCCCCTGAGCCGGAAGTTAATGTTTACGTTGTATTTCTTTTTATTTATCAAGCACCCCAACATGTCTCTTCATCTCTGTTTTAGATGAGTAAAAGTATCACTCAATCAGAGACTGACTGAGACTGAACTCTTATCTCAACGTCTATTCTGCTACACTCTCCATACTGTTTCTTAAGATGAGATTCATTTACTTAATTAGACGTTTCCTGTCCATAAAAATGATTGAACCTAGTAACACATTCTAATCATCCCCTGGTCAATCATCAACCAAGTGCGCATTAGGTTTTCTTTGTGCTTAATGATTGATATGATACAAATAGAAGTGTTCCACGAGTATTCCGTTAGTATTGCTAAGTATTCTATCAGTGGACGTGTACACTCAACAGGGGCGATGCCAGGACCGCTGAGGAAGGCAAACATGTTGATATCCATCGAGCCAGATGGGCTGAGGGTGTAAGCAAGGATAAAACGGGCTTGGAAGCCTACCCATGCCATGTGCCAATATTCTCATAGATAAAATGCGAATCGCATTCCGTTCGAGCCAATGACTTTAGACTAAGTCTTATGGGGTGCTAGTCTAGCACCTAGATTATGATCAGGACTACCTCCTAAGTCTTATGGGAGTGCTAATCTAGCGAGCTAGATTAGCGATCCACGTCGACCTAAGCTGACTTGAACCATTCGCGCCAGATCTTTGAACCATTAAAGCACCCAGCGCTAAACCATTCAGCGCTTTAAATCTCAGCTGTCAGATCAAAAATAAACCCCTCAGCGCTGAACCATTCTTCGAAAAGGTTGTTTTTCAAGCGCTGAATCATTCAGCGTAACTATCTAGCATGCTAGTTCACATGCTAGCAACTGGTAGGAGAGAGAACTAGTGTTAACTTTTTTGCTACGTTTTTTTTTTGAATTGCAACACTTAAGTGCTAATCTAGCACCTCCAATCTAGCCCATAAGACTTAGTCTTATCCATTAATGAATTTTATCATTTTGCTCTGAAGCTCTTGTAAGTAAAAGATAGATAGTAATTTAGTAAGTCCGAAAGAATTGGAACCAATTTACTCGGGATGTACCAATCCAATGGTGGAGTTGTTTTTTTTATAAGCAGATGGACTTCGGTTGGGATAAAAAATGTTCACTCCATAAGCAGATTCCTGATACACAACCTCTTTTTTTTTGTGTTTTTTTTTTTTGCTTGGCGCAGGTTAATGGTATTCAGGGGCCAGGGCCTTTATGTTAAAACAAGAGGGGTACTTCCTAATTCCTAATTACAAAAACAAAGCAAACTACCAAAAGAGAAAAAAAATAGATTACTTCCACTCTTGTGAGGTACTCCGAAAGTGATTCTTACCTTTGTTTGCCGTCTGATCAGGTGAACATTCTTTCATCTGACAACACTAGAGAAGCATAGCTGCATTCCCATATTAGAGGCTGAATTGATTTTTTTCTTTGTTTTTGCAGCACACTGATACACAGCAGTCATGATTGGGTTCCAATTGGGCTTCTAATTTCTTGACTTACTCGTTCTAGTCTTATTTCTCAGTGGTTCTACTCTTCTCTCTCACATTGGATTCCAGCTTGTCTGCAAACTGGCCTTATATCCGAGTCATCATGTTGCAAACATAAGTCTCCAAGCTGTTTGAGCATCAATCGTCCCCTTGACCTTCTTATCTTCCTTAGCAAAATCATCTGCCTCTTTAAGTAACCACTTGGTCAGTCTCCTCAAAAGACCCTAGTCGTTTGTGATAGAGATGTTATGTGCCTTTCCACCTGCCTTTGTCTTCAACCCTTGCATTCAAAATACCTTTGGGTATGACTTCAATCTGCAGGGTTCCCATGCTCAGACATCGGAAATGTTCTAGTTAAGTGTGGCAGATTGTTAGTTAAGCTTCTGCAAATTCATTTGACAAACCTTCAAGCTTGAGCGTTCCTGAGAGAGTGAAATTCTCAAGTTCCCTGCAATGCTTGGTACGTGATCAGATATCTTTCACCTTCGAACACCCAAAGCACACAATACATTCTGTATGGGCAGAATCTCAAGACAACACTGCATGGTCATGGATAGCCCGGACAGGTAAAACTGTCCTAGTGATAGAAGTGGGTTAGATAACATTAGGAAACTTGTCTGCATCAACGCTGAACCAAAACCATGAAAACTCCTAGATTGCAATTTAAGTTACCAGCTGAATCTAATCCTTAAAAATCGAAACTGATTCACGGGAACAAGAACGAGAAACTGATTCACCGGAACAAGAACGAGAACTTTAAAGCATTTGTTATACTTGTCTAGCTATTGCTTGGTAAAACCAAGTTAAATGAAGTACCAGAAAAAAAAAAAAAATGTAACATATCTATGGATACTGTAACACTGACAAGCCATGAGGGTTTTCCACCACTTTACTGAACCACATAGCAAGAAGCATGCGTATTTTAATGCAGCATCCCACTGAAGAAAAGTCAGCAAAGTGCGAACCACATTTCCAATATTAAGAAAGTAACACAAATTTCACTTACATTTTTAGTAACTAACACTCTCCCACACAACAATGGTAGTACGACATATGATCTGCAAGCCCAAGAAAATTTTATCTGTGTCAAAAAATGTTCCCTGTTGTCTATAGCATGTAAATTGAGGAGATTTTGCAATTAGCAGCATTAAATTCAACAACAACAACAAAAAAAAGCAATCGATAAGCACTATCATCACAAGGCCAACTAAACTAGATAAAGAAGATATATTAGCAATTGATAAGCAATAACTGCCGAATCTACTCAAACATTACAACCATAATTGTATAAAGATCAAATACCAATATTACAGCATCAATTCCTATTTAGGCATCACAACCTCACTGCTAAATAAACTCTTAGGATTCTTATCAAACAAAACTCTTGTAGGATTCTTATCAAACAACTAAAAGCTGTTACACTTAAGCCCAAATCAGAATCAACAAACCCAATTGGGAGGAAAAATCACAGTGCAGCCGGATCTATTCTTGTCTCTCCAACACAACTATCAAACGTATTAAACATGAGGTTTTATCCCGGAAAAGCTATGCTCAGCTTCTTATACAACAATAAGATAGGACAATCTACATAAGACTTGATCCCAATCGTTGAACTCAAGATAGATGAAAGAATGTACCATCGGGAAGATGGGATTAGTCTTCTAGAATCAGTTGATGTCAGTATTACAGCCAATCATCTATCTTCTTAATCCTTCCAGTGTTCCAGATTTACATTCATCGGGCCTGAACCTCTTGGATTCTAAGGTCTTCGCCCAATCCTACTAGCTTTTGAGAGGAGATATCATCATTCTGTGTAGGTATGTAGATGTGAGATGTTCCCAGTAATCCATTTCAGCTGCAAATCAAAAATGATAGTGTTTCTTTGGATCACAGAGATTCAGAATAATATAGAGAGACGAAAAACGGCGCAGTTGTAGTTTGGTTTGGGCGAGATAGAGAGTAGAGAATGTAGCTGCTGTAGTTTATAAACAAAAGAACAACCCAAATATGTGCCCCTTATCCCTTGTCAAGGGTGGCAACTAGCACCTTCAATGTAGCACAACAAGGGGCTCACAGAACCAGCCCTCTTAACGTAAATAACCAAAACTGACTCTTACTAGAAGACTAGAAACCAGAATTACAAGCAAACAACAAAACACTAAGCAAATGTGTAATGGAGATGATGGTGTTGATATCGATTTTCATTCTTCCATCTCTACTGACTAAAGAAAGGACTTTGGAAGTCATAAAAATTTGCACTCTTCAAGATGCAGAGTCCCTCTATTATTACATTATTCTAACTGTTTTGGATTTTGGGGGAAACACCATTGTTACTAGATGACATCCAGGATATTCTGGAAAGTGGGGAGCAACACGAGGACAGACCTAGACGTTAACTAGGCCAAATGCAACATATCAACGTTGAAATTCATGCTGGAACAATGGAGATTCTTGTTCACTTAACTATGTTCTTTCGCAATATTGTCCAAGAGAAATTCCACCTCAGTTACCACGAAAGAAGTAGAAGAGAAAATAATGACGATGATGAAGAAAGAAATAACAACATCAATTCTTTTGTTTTAGTGGTCTTAAAACTATTCACACAACTCGAAATTTAGAAACTTTCAATCTAGCTATGACATGTAAAAACATTAATCATAAGAGTAGTACCTGCGCTCCCTTTGCCATCAACTCTAGCATGTACTCATTGTAGGCTTGCCTAAGTTTTTCTGTAAATTAAAACAAAAAAAGTGTAGTAGAGATGGTAGCATGCTGATCACATTATTTCGGTTACACCGGAAGATAGATTCATCTCCCTTGGGGTGCTGTTAGTTGTTGAAAGAAAAAAGTGAAAATGTTATTAATACCCTCAATTTTGGTTGACCTTGCACAAAAATTCCCTAAGGGTAAAAAATATTTTTTTTTGGAGTGACCTCGAGAAAGTTGCTTTTGCTTATGGAAACAACTTATTAGTTGATTTTTGTAAGAATATTTTTGTATGACTAGAAATATTCCCTTGGGCCCATGTAATAATCTTGGTAATCTAGAGTATTGCTATACTAAATATTCGGTTTCCTTTATGGGATTATATTCCTAATATCTCTTCTTTGATGGACGGTCGAGATTTAATGCCAATACTAAACCCTAGGAACTTGGTCCTCCTTCTACCTATAAAAGGAACACAAAAGCCATCAGTATTGGGTTCGAGAATTTAGTATTCATAACGTAAGAGGTGAAGAAGGAGAAACCATGACCTCCACAAGGTATTACCGTTGCTACAAAACTGATCGGTATCGTAACACGGATTAGCGCTATCAGGTATTCCGTATAAACCTATTCTTACATATTTTATTGTGTGATTATCATGAAGTTCAACGATCCTAATTAAGTATCTATAAAATTAAATCTTATAGTTGGCATCTAGAGCTTGTGTTTAGAACTCATGATCGTCCGTTAATCATATGCAATAATAAATAATATTGGGTTTGATATCTTTTTTTTTCCCTTCTGTGAACATAATCGTTCTTATGGAATTGCATTACTTTTCGCATCTAACTATCTTGACCCATATCATGCTCACACTTCATGTTCATGTGTGATTTTTTTATTATCTCATCAAAATCAAATCATTTGAAAATTATGGTATAATGTACAATTTAAGATCCTATGGCCATTATCACTTATGATTTTCTTTTATACTTTTATATTACTCTTCTTAATTTTGGAAGAAAATATATTTCAACATTAATGACCTACTTAATTTTGGAGGAAAATATATTTTAATTTAATGCTAATGTCCTACCTTTATTTTATGTAAATAAATTAACATTTTTTGCTTAATGAGTTTATTTTTGGCCCGATGATTTTATTTTTGGCATGTAAATAATAGAATAAAATCATTGTAAGAATATTATTTTTAAATAATGGCATATAATGAGCATATGAGGTAATAATGAACGTAATAATGATGATAAATGAAATGGAATAATGTCGACATCATGTAGTCATAAACATGCATAATTGTTCCACTAAAGTCCATATATTCTACTCTGGGTTTTGTATGTGAAAGGAGGTAAGTTGGAGATATGATATAAACGAGGAAATATTTATTAGGAATTATATCTTTATGGCATGAATATTTTCATCACGTGAATGGTTATTAAGACATTAAAATTGGAAACATTAATATTTTCTTTTAGCATGTATACGTGTTAGTTACTATTAAGATAATGAGACAAGTATTAATTTTTAAAACTAATTAAACCAATTTTTATTGTAAAATTAATTTACGCTTCCCTTATCGAAACAATAAAATGAATTTTTTAATCGGGTTTCATTATAAATTTTATGATCAAAACCATTTTTTTGACACCATTAAATTTGTGTGCATTATGATATGGTTTGTGTGCTTGTGCGTTATGGTATAGTTTCTCTCACATTATTGTTTTCTTTAAATTTTATGGGATTATACTTAAAATTATTATTGGACTCTTTGGTTATCACCACGTTGATACTAGAGTGTTATATCTCAAAGATAATCATAATGTCATTATAAGCATGAATTTGCAAACCGTAAAGTGTAGGTTTTGCAGTTATCGACATCATGTGATAATGACATTATTTTAGTTGATTGGCTATCACTACAGTGATGTCAAATCACTTTTGGTCATGATAACAATTTTGTCAAATGCTTGTAATATTGTTTTTTCTTAAATATATTAAAACAGAATTTACCCACAGGAAATTGGAGTTCATTTATTTAAGAAAACATTGACTGATATGATTTTGATCATACATTATGGATATGAACTCGATTTGAATCTTGAGGGTGTCTTGTGTCATTATGTTTCACTTTTCTCCCAATGTTGATGATAATTTCAATTGTAATATAAAATTATTGTGCTTAAGATTCTTAGGTCATAATTCTTTAGTTATCACCACAGTGATACTAGAGGTTTTTATCTTAGCAATAATAATAATTTTATTGTAAGCACGAATACGCCAAGCCGTAAAGGCAAGGTTTAATAGTTATTATGGCATTATTTTTTGAGTTGTTTGGCTATCACCACAGTGATGTCAAATAATTTTTCCAATCCATAATCGTTATCATGTCAAGTGCTTATAATATTGTTTTTCTTAAATGTATTAGAACAACAATTACCCAGGTAATTTGAGTTCACATGCTTAAGATAACATTGAAGTGTACAATATCTAATCATACATTATGGTAATTAAATAATTGGCACATGATTTTACGTTATTTCTTAAAATTGCATAAAAGAAAATTTACATAAATTAACTCATTATCCAGTTGAGTAACCTATTACGATTTTTTCATATTTTCATGAATATTTTTATTATGTTGTCCAAAACTTATTGCATCCTCTATGAAATTGAGGGTTTATTTTTGATAAATTTCTCCATATTTCTGAAAATGATATTCATTGACTATTTAACACCTTTCATATTAATTCATCATATATCCATTATTTATCATGATCTTTAAGTTTGTATCATATTTAAATGAGCGATGCATCAAATAATTTTTCTTCAACGAAATTTCATTATTGAATTATATTTATAGACTTGCTTCATGCTCGATTTTGGTTTAAGAAAAAGTTCATTATGTAAACTTTGGATATTTTTCGATTATAAGGTGTTGATATTTTTTCACAATTTATGTATGGCATGCTTTTGAATAAATGTTCTTGATTGATGTTTTAGGTTACTCATTATTGTTTATAAGCGACTAAATTTATGATCAGATCAAGTATGTCCATATCATTGAGTGGGACTGTGCAATATCACAAGAAAAGTTAGTGTGATATTTGCAATTGTACATGTTTGTTGGATAGTTTAGTTATCACCACAGTGATGCTATGCTCTTATCCAGTAAGTGTTGTATATTTTGAGCCCTCTTAGTTTGATTTAACGATTAGAACAATGCTACTCACAATTAGTTTTTTTCTTCACACGTTAAACAAGCATTAAAGTTATCTAAATGTTTCATATACATGTGAAATAATAGCCACCCATAGGTGACTACAACTCACATTATATTAGTTGAACATATTTAGAATTATTGGAGTTTGTTAATACATTTTAGACGTGAGTTGCCCACAGGTGATTTTAGTTGTGGTATTAAACAAACATAATGTTGTGTGTATGAGAATGTAAAATATCCAGATATTTTTCATGTCTCACATTGTTCCTTGATAAGGTTTTACCCATGTGAGAATCTTATTCAAGGGTATGTAACTATTGTAAGCTAGTTGTCATTTATCTTTATTATAAATTTGAGATTTTGTTCTTATTAATTGTATATTATGATTATTTGTAGACTTTTAATGGTCCAGTTTTTGAAGATAAAATTGTTTATCACCCGATGATTTTTCGCATTCTGTGTAAAACTATCGATTGCATTATGAATCTCAATCCATGGATGTTTTATTGTAACATTCATTATTGAAATTGAGAGGCAATTATAGATAAAGGGAAAATCATAAAGTCCGACAAAGGTGGTGAATATTGTGAAAGGTATGACAAAACAGGATAATATCCTAAATCGCTTGCATAATATCTTCAAAAGTTTGGAATCGTTGCTCAATACACAAGGCCAACTTATCCTTGCATAATAGTGTATATCAAAAGGCTAAATCATACTTTTATGAAAATGGTTAGAAGCATGATGAGCCATGCATAATGGATATACATTTGTGGATGTTTGTTCTTTTCGCAACCGTAATTTAAATAGATTTCCAAAGAAAGAAGTTTCAAAGACACACTTTGGAATAGAAAGGTTGGAAACCTAGTTTAAATCACCTTTAAGTTATGGTTGTTCAGTTGAGGTGAGGGCTTACATTTCAAAGAATGAAAATTGGATTTGGAATTGGTTTTCCTAAATGATCCAAATGGTATTCTTTAACGTTCTAACCGTAGTATGAGACTTATTGAAAACCGAAAATATAAATTGTTAATGATGGCATAATCAGTGGAGTACGTGGATATATCATTCAAGAAATCATGATAATGATCCCTTTATTTAAGATTTCTACAGATATTGTGAATCTTCTCATTATCAGAATGTTAGATAATGAAAGACCACAAATTACTGATCCAATACTCCATAATATAACTACTGCCAATAAAGAATTTTTTTTTGATAACAACATGAACCAGCATTAAGAAGGTC
Source organism: Papaver armeniacum (assembly GCA_023531295.1). Taxonomy (NCBI): domain Eukaryota; kingdom Viridiplantae; phylum Streptophyta; class Magnoliopsida; order Ranunculales; family Papaveraceae; genus Papaver; species Papaver armeniacum. The sequence goes on from JAJJWW010005199.1 coordinate 211,876, forward strand.
TCAACAGAGATTGAAAGAAAGTTATTCATGTTGTTTGGTGATTTTCTTACAAGAATTTATTACATTTTGATATGGAATGGCAAAGACTCAGTTTTAGGTTCACAAATATTATGTGTAATAATTTTGATTAATGGATTGATGCTATGTGAGCAAAAATCATTGGTTGAAAGTCAAGTCTCGGATATTGTTTAATTGCTCGAAAGACACTAATCGGTTGTATGAAAGTGGGTCTTTACGACCTAATCTTATTTGTAATAGCAATTTTAAAACGGTATAAAGCAAGACTTATTTCCAAAGATTTTACTCTGAAATGACGCATTGATTATAAATAAGTTTTTTCTCGTGTTAAAGAAAGACTTATTCAGTAATTATCATAGTATTATTAGTAGCTCGGTATGACCTAAGAGTTGCATTAATTAAATGTGAAAATAGCCTTTATTAATGATAAATTTTAGTCTACAAATTTTAGAAATCAAAGTATGAAATTTAAGCGACCTCCCATAATGGTATATGAAATTCAACAAAACTATAAATGTTTCATGTTTTGGATGAAATTATTATGATTTATGCATATACCTCAAGATCGGTGGGAGAAATTCATACTCTTGGTCTTGTATGTTAAGAAATACTACGTACAAGTAGTGATCTTGACTTTATGCATATCTCTATATTTTTTGAAATAAAGGATATCAATGAAGCTTACCATGTGATAGTAATATCATATGGATTACTAAAGCTCTCATATAAGGCATATATCGAATATTCAAGGAATTTTGAGATAATAACATATTTAATGATTTTTATTTCATGTTGGATAGAAGATATAAATTTAATCTTCATTACGTATTGATTCTGATATGAAACTTATAACAAGTTGTTAATATGTTAACTAATTGCCTAAAGAATCGAAGAACAAATTGCAGGAAAGCTATTAAGAATTTTGAGATACTATTTTAACTTATGTCTTATAATTAGTTAGCAAACCCAACAAGAGTTGATTGGGTTTCGGACTTCAATTTTGTGGATGTATGGATTTAAAGGAAGAATCCATTAATACTAGTCCCACAATTGAGTTTGAATATTTGTGACTCTGCGATACTTAGAGACTTAAGGTTTGTCTCTACATTCTTGAAATTTACATCTTAGCTTCGCAACATTAAAGCACGATATGATACAAAAGGAACAAAACACATGAACCTTGAGTATATATGCGTGAATTAGGAAATTCGAAACAATAGTTGTTCATTTATCGCTAAGCACAATTGAATTACGAGATGCACTAAATGAATAATTACCTTTTAAGACCTCTTAAGAAAAGATTAAAATCTTAGGTCTGTGAGAGTAATTGATTATTTTCAGCTAATTTATGTGCTTATTTTTGAACACTTATTGAGCTCTTACTAATGTCATTCTGAATTATTTCTGTATCCATGTTTAGTATACACTTATGTGAATGGATGAATGTCAACAGAAATAGTCTTTCTTTTAAAGACATTCTTGGACCATTATGACATCCCAATTTAAGGCCTAGTTAAGTAAGTTATTTGTGTTGTGGTACATGGAAGGGAACATGTTGATAACGGGACAATGTGCAACCGCTTATGACCCGCATGACTAATTTGCTTGATCAAGGTATTATGTTTAACCATTAAATTTTGTTTAGCAATATGCACTTATGTTTTCTATGATTAACCATTACATCGATTATCACATGGACCGGTGGGAGAATGTAAGAATATTTTTGTATGACTAGAAATATTCCCTTGGGCCCATGTAATAATCTTGGTAATCTAGAGTATTGCTATACTAAATATTGGTTTCCTTTATGGGATTATATTCCTAATATCTCTTCTTTGATGGACGGTCGAGATTTAATGCCAATACTAAACCCTAGGAACTTGGTCCTCCTTACCTATAAAAAAGGAACACAAAAGCCATCAGTATTGGGTTCGAGAATTTAGTATTCATAACGTAAGAGGTGAAGAAGGAGAAACCATGACCTCCACAAGGTATTACTAATTGCTACAAAACTGATCGGTATCGTAACACGGATTAGCGCTATCGGGTATTCCGTATAAACCTATTCTTACATATTTTATTGTGTGATTATCATGAAGTTCAACGATCCTAATTAAGTATCTATAAAATTAAATCTTATAGTTTTCGCATTTAGAAACAACTTGTATTAAGTTGCGTCCATTTCTCGGAAATAACCTTGTTAAGTTGCTTCCACTTTTAAAAGGTTAGGATATTTTTTTAAGTTTGATAAGAGTATATTTTATGAGGTTGAGAGGTATTTAAATAAGTTTCCCATGTAAAAAACCGACCAAGCCCACAATGATTTCGGCATATAATTCAGCAATGAAGAGAACACCTAGCAAAGCTATTCCAGTGTCATGTGGAAGACTGTCTAATCATAAATCAGTGTTAATTAAGAAAATTGGTAAGACCATAATCACCGTGACTCACCTAATTAAGAAATTATTCCATAATAAAATAATTACTTTACTGATTAAGTAGTCAATGCCTACAATTTTCAGAAGTCCATCACCTAACAAGGCAGAGATCAAGAATTAATCCTATTTCAATTCATTAACACGGTAATCTATGGAGATGTGTACGAAACATTAACACTGCAGACGTCACAATTAATATTATCGGGTAATTGCAACAGATGATTCTGATCCCATGTATTCTAATTATTTCTTTTCTGTCAATCACCATAGGGTTAATCCGTGTGTATTAATTAACTTTAAGAAGAAAAGATTACTGGGTTCTGATTTCCCAATTACCTACTATTCTGATTTGACCAGCAAAGGGTTGTAATACCATATCAACATGCTTTTTATTTTTAATGAAAATAAACTTATAAGCCTCCCCGGCAGAACTGTGTAAATTTACTTGGTTTTTAATATACAAAAGCCTTCAGTGGCATCTTTTCAAATAAAAAAGAAAAAAAAGTCTTAATATTACATTATTTTTTTCTTAAATAATCATGTAAACTCTAATGTCTTGAAGAGTGATGAGCTGGGTGTGAAGTGCTTTCCTCGATCTATGAAATCGAATATCTAAAGCGGTAAGATTATTCTTTCTAGAGTAAGTAGTAATATCTATGTTTCGCCGATAAAGTGAGCCTATAATTTAAAGTTAAGATCGGCAAATTTATTCTCTATGATCTCTATTTGCCCAATTTGTATAACATTTTGGTGTTCTCTGCAACGGCATGATATTTCAATACAGTTTCATCCAACATTCCATCGATATGCATTTATTTTTGATATATAGCTGATCTCGTAAATACCTTCAAGCAGCTACAGAATTACCGATGTTTAAACGACACCCTCTAGCTCCTACCCTGTATGTATATATATATATATATATATATATATATATATATATATCAAGCAACGAATGATGAGATAACTAATGGATGACCCTGTATTAGCTACAATTGCATGAAAATAAGGTCACACCGATTGTTTCTTGTGCGAAATTCGCATGAACTTTCCCCATGAAAATGAAACTTTCTTTTCCTTAAGAGGTAGTGCGCTTTATTACTCGCGACACTGCAAATTTATTACTCTTGTAGATAAAATATTGCTAACTGAAGTCAATTTTTTTCTTGAACCTCATTCTGGATGCTGGATGTGCCTACAATGTTTGTATTGATAAGTTAAAAGAAGTAAATATGCAAACAATTCATTGGCCCGTTGAGAATACTCGTAGCCGTTTTGCAAAAACAAACACAAAAATGCCAATTTTAGCTGGGGAAATTCAGTAATTCACGTATAGAAATCACTAGGAATTTTAGCAATAATTTAAATTTGCAGTGTTCCAAAAAAAAAAAAAATTTCCTTCCTAAATCGGGGCCAAGGTAGATTAATTGGGGCCTATCGAAATTTTATTACCACCACAAACAATGATAAGGGGTGTCTAAATTTATTGAAACTTCCAAAATTACCCTCAAAAAAATATTAATATTACTAAATTACCCATCAACTCTTAATAATAAACCTAAAACTAAAATCATTTATCATTTCCATCTCCTAAACCGATTCTTGTCTTCTTCTTCTCCCTCTTTTTTTTTTCATTTTTTTGAAACCAAAACATCGTGGATTATCGACGATCCAAATACGATTAATCGTTTTCTTCTTCTATAAAATGTCGAAGACATCAAGATACAAACAAGCAACTGGAATCACTTATCCTAGTGACTGTAACCCCGGAATTGTTAAAGCAATTGGAAACAAACCGAAGAAGAAAACGGTTGCTTGAGAAGAAGCATCTCTAATCGAACAACAACAGGAGAAAATGGGTCGAATCAGGTACTTTTCTATGAACCCAATCCTGTAAACTAGGTTTTAGTAACATGCAATCACTTAGAAATCAAAATTTTTGAAATCAAAACATTTGCTTGTTCACAGAATCGGATTACGTTAATGTCTAAGTAACCCATTTATTTTAGAAACGAGTTATGATCTTAAACTTATAGACCGATTGTTCTGCATGTAAATTGGAATCGGAAGACGTTAATGTATAAATAGTCTGATTATTGTAGCCATTGTTTCTATAACTAATTTTTGTTAGAATCGGATTACATATGTGTTCACAAAAACCAATTATGTAGCCTTAAAATTATTATATGCTTAGTCAATAATCGGACTTTATATGTATATCGATAAAACCGATTGTTGGTTTTATAGTTAGAATATTAGCACTTGAAAAATCCGATTGATTGTTTTATTGTTAGAATCGGATTAAATGAGCAGTTTAGTAAACCGATTGTGTATTTGTTATGTTATGAATCGGTTTGTATATGTATATCGAGTAAACCAATTGTGTACCTTGACTTAAAAAAATGCATTCGATTCCATTGTTGTTTACTGCTTAATTCCGTATTGTACGGGCCAAACAAGGGAAACCAACGAAAGCAAGCGGAAAAGAAATATAAGAGGAAACATGACCTTGCTTCTCCTAAGCCTTTGGCACCTCGTCGAAAAGACGGTCAAAATTTTAATGCTTTGCACCGAAGGGCCACGGGTAGTAAAGCCAAAGGGATCAGCATCAATGACCCACCACCTCAAGCGGAGCAACCAACACACGAAGAATCGATTCGATACACCTCACCGAACAAGAAGGTGGTGAAGAAGAAAGTTATGAGGAAGTTAATGAGAAAGAAATTGGTGGAAAGGAAGGTGGTGAAGAAGAAAGTAATGAGAGTGAAAGTGATAAAGAAGAAGGTGAGGATGAATGTGATGAAGAGATGGGAGAAGTTCAAGAACAAGTCCAAGGAAGAGAAGTTCAACAACAAGTCCAAGGAGGAGACGCTGAAAACCAAGATAAGACAGATGGTAAGAAGAAGAAGAAAGGGGACCACATGTTTGACCCACTGAAGATGTTTTCTCGCGTCCCTAAGGATCCCGTTCACGGGTTACCCTGTGATGGATGACATATGTTTTGGGGGTACAAAGACAGTTGGGCCGTCGTCGTTTGCCATACAATAGTAAGTACCTAAAACTTATGCTATGTAACATAAAAATTATTATTCGTGCGTGTTTTGAATCACTACAAGAAAATTGGTGTATTGCAACACCTCATTTTTGTGGCTAAAACCCATTTTTCATGTGGCAAAAGAATTTTGCCACATAAAACTTTTTGCCACATAATCGTGGCAAGCTGTGTGACAAGAAGTTATTGCCACACCTTAGGTGAACTGCGGCAGTAGCTCTTTTTACCACACCAAATGGCGAGGCAATATCATGAGGCAAAAAATGTATTTCTTTAATTTTATTTTATTTTTAAAATAAATGAATTTAATATTTCTTTAAAAAATATATCCCAGTTTATTATTCTCCTCCGTTCCGTTTTAGTTGACGTTGTAGAGTTTTTCACGCAGATTAAGAAATAACAAAGAGAGTAATTTTTTTCCAAATTCACCCATATTAATATCTTCTTAGAAGTTTGAAACACCTAGTATTTAGTAAAAAATTAACAAAGACGGAGTATATATCCCCTATGGAATATATTTAAAAATTGAATTGATTACCCTATTTAATGATTGGGCAGACCAAGCGAGGGAGGACCTTTATATGGCTACTTTTTTGTAAATCGTAAGTCATCAATTGACACAAAAGATTGATTTGGTGTCCCAAACCATTTTGAATCAACAATGAAAGGACTAAAGAGCCCCTCTATGTTTCTATTTCTCAATAAAATTGGCGTAAATATAACAAAAAATGATGGGTAATCACGTAAAATGCGTGTGTAGAAAAAAGGACACGGAGGTTGGCAATGTAGTAATTATTGAGGGGTAGTTTAGTAAAATCCATGGTAATGTGACCTGAACATTGTAGGTTCGATTCTCGGCAACATTTTTTTTTTCCTTCTTTCTTTTTCCCTTCTTCTTCAAACCAATAGAAGAGATCGAGATGAAGAAAGATTTGTGTCGAAATTGAAGAATCAGAGAAGTTAAGGTTTCGAAATCATTAATCCTAATCTAAATTTCCGATTCTAGCTCATAGAAGGATAGGTGTTGGTTATGAACCATTGAGTTGGTCAATTCCACTGGGATTTGAGAATAATCGAAAAGGGGATTTTGGGTGTGCTTGTTTTGAGATTGAAGGTACGATTTCAATCTTATTTCTTCCTGCTCCGATCTATTAAACGTTCATCATATGTTCTTAAATGATTTAATCACTCAACTACTATCAATTTTATTGTCGAATTAAGTATGAAGAACCTAGGGTTTCCTTAGGATTTGATTTCAACATCACGTCTAAATCGAAACATGATAGGGAAAGAATTTTTATTTGGAATTGAGATTAGGTATACCGTAATCTTACAAACCACCATGATTTTTATTTGGAAGTGAAGCACTAGGAAGGAAAATAGAATGAACATGGTTTTCCTAATCACGTTTTAGACATTTCATAACTTCATTACTTACTCATTAGGATGTTTAAAACACTAGGATGAGTTCTAACAACACAGAGGCCATGACCTTACCGCACTCGTGTAACATGTTTAGTCTTGTTTAGTGTGTTTGGTGTCCCGTAGTGTTGTCCATAAAGAATTTTTCGTCTTGGTGAATGGTTATTATAAAACTTGTCGTGTTAGTCAGGTAAAACTCCTAAAATTGATTACATATGAAAATAATGTTGTGAAATTATTGGATGTGAGCAATATTTTAGTGAATCCTCGAGGTGCTATACTAGTATATGTTTTGTTGCCGCATTAGATTGAGATAAGTAGACTCATGATCTTTACCGTTTGGTAATTGAATGTCTTGTTTTCTCGTTGGACAACTGGTAAAAATCTGGACAATGATAGAAGACATATGGTCCGATTGTCTAGAAGCATAGTTGGAGTCGACCACTTTTGCATATAGGAGGCATTTGTCGCTTGGTATGTAACTCTAAGAAAATTTCTATACAAGCGTGTATCCCAATATTTTCTTTCGCAACCTACTCACTTGCTTTATGGGTTTAAATTTGATTTACATATTTATGCGAGTGTGATCCACCGATTGATGAGGTAGTTAGAGCAGGTGTTGTCCCACGGTTCATGGAATTTCTTGCAAGGCACGATATGCCTCAACTCCAAGTATAAACCACTTACATGTATTTCTTCTTTCACTAGCTTATTCAAGTGATGCAAATTTGTTGTCTAATCTTGTCTAAAGCTTATTTATTTGTTCCGAGCAGTTTGAGGAAGCTTGGCTTTGACAAATGTTGCATCAGGCACTTCGGAGCATACACTAACTTTGATTAACCATGGTGTTGTTCCACCGATAGTGAAAATTCTTATCTCCGGGAGAGCTGATGTTTGTGAACAGGTCTACACCGTATCTTAGCTTTTTACTATAAACTTACTTCTTAGTCATAGATCCGAGAATTATACGGGGCCAATTAGGTTTTTGTTTCATTTATAATCAACGAGGCTGTGTGGGCATTGGGTAACGTTAGTCTTTGACTCGACAAGCTGTAGAGATTTTGTTCTTTCTCATGATCCAATGTTGCCACTTCTATCTCAGTTTGAAAAGCCCTCAAAACTATCTATGTGGAGGACTTCTACATGGACTTTATCCATCTTATGCCATGGCGAGCAGCGCACCATTTGATGAAGAAATTCTTTGCTTATCTTAATTTTGTGCTTTTACATTTTTGTATTGATTACTTTCTTTACTTGTATCTTTAGCTATTGTTTTTTCCTCTTTAGCTATTGTTTTTTCTTCACTTTTTTTATCAGTTCAAGCTTGTTTTGCCATCTCTTCGGCACCTTATCCACTCAACCGATGAAGAAATTCTTACATTTGTTTGCCGGAAACTGCCATATATCTATAATCACACAAATGACAAGATCCATGCTGTGATTGACGTGGGAGTCTGTCCACGACTTGTGGATCTTTTATTGTAAGAGAATCTATTTTGAAACACATACTCCTTTTGTGAAACAATAATTTGTGAATTAGCCATTGAAGTGGTTGTTCTAAGAATATCGTCATTCTTTGCTTCCTCTTTGGCTACTACGATACGATTTACTTCTCTCGGTCATCCATCTCCTACAGTTTATACACCATCTCTTCGAACCATTGGAAACATTGTTACGGGTGATGATGAACAAACTCAGGTAATTATCAAAGGTCTATGGTGCTACATCTTGATGTGGGAGTCTTCAGTACGAAAGATTTTTGGGAAAATATAGGTATTCTTTAATGTAAAAGTTATTGCAATGGACCCTGAGTATTGGGAAGACCTCAAGACTTCCGACCAGAAAGATTCATAACTAAGAACATAGAATTTGAAGGGAAGGACTTTGAGATGGTACCATTTGGGATTGGACGGAGGGGTTGCCCTGGTATTGACCCTGCTTTGGTCATAATTGAACTTGTTCTTGCAAATCTTCTCTACTGTTTAACTGGGAATTGCCCCTTGGAGTGATAGGGGAAGAAATCGTTATGCAAGAAGCTCATGGTATCGCAGTGCACAAGAAGATTCCACTCTTATTGGTTGCTTCCGCTGTAAATATATATCCAAGTGCATAAGAAGTTGGGAAGCATCTCATCAAAGGCGGCCTGGGTGATGCCTAAATGAAGACATTTCAATACGCAGGAATTAAATTTAATACCCTCCAAAATTGGAAGAAGATTTTTCTCAATAAGAAGGCTTGCTATTAGCCGACCCAAACTATTTTTATGTAGTGGTAATGTCTTGCTTGTAAGGTGATAACATTCTAAGCACAAGATCATGCATGGTACCATCCATGTCTTGCCATCAGATCGCTTGTGTTTTGTTATTTTTTCAACAATTTTTATATATTAGAAATGACCAAATTACAACTCAAAGAACTTTACCCAAAGGGCACCCACTTTAGTTACTGTGCATCTCCAGTAGAAATATCTCAACAGAATCTAAAATATCACTTTGAAGAATTTGTAAGTCATAGGTAGCATTCCAAGTCCCCCTTCATAAATCAGTTGCATTTATTCTACGTTTCAGTTTAGGAAAAAAAGGACTGACATTTTTTTTCTCAATAACCATATTGTTTTGGGGAGAAGATGAATTCAATCGAGAGCCACAATTTTTTTTCCTTTACAAATCTGAATCTGTGCGATTATATTTTTTTCAAAAACCATATTTTTTTGGGGAGAAGATGAATTCAATCGAAAGCCACAATTCCTTTACAAATCTGTATCCATGCGATCACGTAGTGTTGTCGTTTCGTCAAGTTTTTCGGTCGGCCCACCCACCGTGGCAACGGTTGTACTAGTTACAATGAGAATTAATGTTATGGTTTGATTCCAAAGAAGGGGTAAATTAGTGAAAATTTGGGGAAAGTACTTAAACTTTCATCTATTTTGGTACACAAAAAAAAACCCTAAAACATCAACTAAATTGGAACGGAGGGAGTAGTATTATTTAATTCAATTTTTTTTTTCTTTTGATGTTTTATTTAGAGAAGAAACCAACAAGATCAAAATTCTCATTTGTTGAATTAAATTTGCTTCTGATAAAAATTGAATACATGTACACAATATAAATTTAATTTAATCTATACATCACATACATAAACGATTGATGGATGACATAACAATCGTAATTTTGAGAAAAAAGAAAAAAGAACCTAAGTTAAACTCCATCGGAATCTTCCTCTTTTGTACTCCTGCAATATCAAAGTTTAAAGGAAGAAAGTTATTTTTATTTTAAAAAATCTTTCTAAACATCATATGTAATTATTATTTTGTTTACTAAAGATGTGAAGATTACCTTGTCCTGTAAATGTCAGCAACTTGATTGACATGAAGTATCCACTTAGGCCCTGAAAAATCAAAAAAAAAAATGTTGTAAGCTAGATCTAGTTTAGGATTTGAAAACGAAGGGAAAAAAACACCAGAGGCTAGCACTTAGTGCACTATCAACTTACAGAACTAAAGAAAAAAATTGTGAAAAACAACCCTTATTGTATAACAGATCTCAATTATTCTAAAAATCAGTGTAAAGACTGCACTTTTATTCACCAATCGTAATCAAACCATAAGAAAGAAGTTGAATCATGAAGACTTGCCTTTCGTTTTCCAGGTCAAGAAAAAAGAATAAAGACCCCAAAAACGTATTTCCTTCGCAAAAGACTAATCACATCAATGGAAACACATCAAAACATTTTACTTTCTAGATCTGAAAGAGTGGCCGGAAGAAACATGGAGAGTATGAAACGTTAAAGAGAAAAAGTGGGAGCAAGAGAATATGTACGTGGAGGTTGGTGGTGGACAGTTTTACTCTTGGAAATAAAAATATAACTTAATTGTTTTTATTCCTTATTAATAATAAAAGTAAGTTATTACGTTTTTGCCACACCTAAAATGAATACTGCAGCGATAAGTCATCTTTTTGCCGCAGACCTACGCTTGTCGCGGAAAAAGCCCAATATTTTGCCTCACCGGTTGTTTTGATGTGGCTAGAAAGCCGTTTTTGCCACACCCCGATATAACTGTAGCAATAACGTTATTTTGCCACACACACTCAAATAAGTGGTGCGGCTATAGACTGCTTTTCTTTTAGTGAATGTTTTCCATCGGGTTTGTTTTGTTTTATAGGATCACAAGGATGTCGTTCGTCTTATGAAGCCAGGAACGTCAGTGAGTATGATGAGGCAATGGCCATGCAAGCAATAGAATCAACCGTTGTAGAAGTTCGAAGTAATCGATCTAGTCAATTCAACGGGATTGATGCCCGCGGTCGAGAATTTGGACCTTGGTTACGACAAACCTCTTTGTTCCGCCTTTGCCGAGAGATATTACGGGGAAACAGATACTTTGCATCTTCCGTTTGGAGAACTGACGATAACTCCAAATGATGCGAAGTTCATTACCGGGCTAAGCATAGAAGGTAATGCGGTGAAGCACAAAAAGTACGCGCAAGAGCTTAAGTGAGATAAGATTTACACGTTCACCAAGGATGTGTTCCAATGGGATGAGGAGAAGACCAAGTCCGAGATCTTTGGTAGGCAAGTCAAAGCAAAGGATATTCTATCTCAACCGAGGGACGGCTTCATGGGAACAAAAAGCTTCGTCCGAGGGAAATGTGCTGACCAGGGAACGTATCATCGCCACAGCCAATGCGTATGTCCTCTACGTCCCTGGAAGATGTTATCTTCCCCGACGTTCCGGTTCCGTGTGAGCGCCAACTTTATCCAACTGTTGCAACCATTTGACAAGATTCACGAATACTCTTGGGGGCACGGCCATGGTTGCACACTCGTTGAACGAGTTGAGAAAGGCTTCTAGGGCTCAAAGGAACCAAATCGGAGGGAATATGGCATTTCTACAAGCGTGGATATGTTTGTACTTCCCAATATTTGCTGAAAGGGCTTTTGAGAACAAGGAATGAGACGTAAGGTATTATGGAGACATGTACACCTACAGAAGTAAGCCGAAGCACCAAAAAAGGGATTATCTGAAGTTGAGACGCCAGTTGGACAACTTGACGACGAAAGATGTTGTCTTTGATCCTTACAAAAAGGATTTGGCTAAAGGAAAAGGAAAGAAGGTTGGGTGCGAATGACAAAGTGATTATTGGGGGCCTTTGTTTCACCCAAGAGGATATGTAATGTACAACCCATCGAGAGTCGCAAGACAATGCGGTTATGTACAAATAATCCCAAAGGAGCACAAGATGTTCAAAATCAATGAGAAAAAACCAAATCATATGATAATGATATCGACAATGTTCACAAGCCTTTACCATCATGTGATTATTGGGAAGACGGGGCTCTTCACAAATATCCTCCAAAGGTCCATCTCGAACAAATGATGATGCAACTCCGGATTACATGCCGTGCTACTCGAATGTTTCATATACTCGATTGATACGAATATATGAGATGGCCAAGATAGAGGACAAAGATACGGCTCTCTAATTCCTGGTGCGTATTGTTACTCAACTACGGTTTTGTTAATGGTTTTAGCATTATATATTGAATGTTTGTTCTTTGAAATTGAAACAGAAAAGATTTAATCGGGCACTTGATAACCCAAGCAAAGCTAGAAATCAGGGAAGGGAAAAATGTTAACGCCAATAAAAAGCTGATCGATGAATTGAACAGTCTCGAAGATGTAGAAGCTGGTGCAAAGTTTGGGGAGGCTGAGACGGAGGAGGAGGAGCCAAGGAAGAAGAGGAAGAGAGGACCCCCAAAAAGGATGATGGAAGGTGCATCGAGCAGCGCCCAACCTGGTAAATGAGGACGCGGTGGGCGTGGTAGAGATGTTCATGAATGAATGGTTATATTTATGTGTATGTATTTAACTATGGATAATTATGGAGTCAAAACTTATGTCTTGTCTTAAACTTATTGTCGAATTATGTTTGGTTATGTTCCTAGTTTATGAATGACTTATTCTGGTTTCTTTTGAAAATTGTTTGTGTTTGTGCAAAACGCGATTACAATGTGTGTGCAAAAAATGCATATTCTGGCATTTTTCAGTCAGAATCGGATTACATGTCCTCATATGTAATCCGATTCTGACAGTTTCCCAGAGGTTCAATTTCAGAATCGGTTTACATGTACCAATGTGTAATCCGATTGTCATGAAGAAAAGTTATGTATCATTTTTTGCCTAGAATCGGTTAATATGTACCTACATTAAATCCAATTGTTTTGAAGAAAAGTTATGTATCTTTTTTTGCCTAGAATCGGTTAACATATACATTACAAAATCCCGATTTAGTGAGAGGCATGTTTTACAAGATTTTGTAAGGAAACAATCGGTCTATGTGATCATCTCTAAAATCCGATTGTTTAAATTGAATTCAAAAAAAAATAGCCGTTGAGACTTCATCTATATAAGGACAACCTCTTTGAGCCAGTCCCACACGACACACTTAGCCTACAAAATGGAATGGGAACCGTTTGAAGATTTGTGTCTCTATAAATCGTTTGCTAATACGTTCCGTGAACGTCCGAATGAAATCTATTCAATGTTTTGGAAGAGAGTTAAAGAGTTCTTTTACTGACGTACCGCGAACCCCAATAGCCGTAAATGGAGAGACTTGGATTTTCGATTCCAATACATAAAAAGCACAATGTGAGAGTACGTAAAAGTTAGAAATATGGTGTACCACTATCATCCACGAGCTCCTCTTAGGGAAAAAGTAAGTAATGCGATCATCTTTATACCTATGTCAAAAGTTCACATACTAACATTTAAGAATTTATTGAATTTCACTGGAACGTTTCAATGGGCTATGGAGAATCCGTAATGGGGAAACTAAGTTCATTCACCACAAAGAATATACCACCTTGTACCGACGTGCTCGGAGGTTCACCGACGAGCATTTGATGTGTCAAATTCTAGAATTCCCATACCGAATCCTATATATGTCTTGCGCTAATTTCCCAAACTATGTAATGAATATTTTGTTTCGAAAGTAAGCTATAATCGGATTATATAGATATAAATAAACACCGATTGTTGAAATCGGTTTATGTGGGTATTGATTAAACTCCGATTCTGGGTTTACATCTTCGTTCGGAATAAACCCAACCCAGAATCGGTTTACAAATGCACTAACATCAACTAATTCTGGATAGAGTCTTTTGGAAAACAAATTAAATTTTTACAAGTGTTGATTATGCATTAATCATAGTTAATTTCATGATTAACTTGATTAAACAATATTTAATTATCCGAATTACCCACTAATTTAAGAAGGGCATATTAGGTATTAACATATATATTGGATAAGGGGTTTCTAAGAATTGTTACTCAATGACCATATTTTGTCATGTAGCTATAGGCACCAATTAATCTACCTAGGCCCCAATTTAGGAAGGTAAATTTTGGTCTGCATTGATTTTATATGTTTGCTGACTCGATCTAACTGATTCCGTGAATCGGTTCAGAGCCATCTTGCTTATGCACTTACCAACTTACATCCAGTGATTCCCGCTAATATCTTTTACATTTAGTTGGGGTAAAATATCAAAATGAAAGCGCGTTAATATTGCTAACAATATGCTGAGGAAATACAAGTTATAAGTAGTAACAGAGACATGTGAAGAGGAGATTCTTTTAGCTACACTACATGCCATAATCTTCACTTTTGTTATAGGGAGGGGATTTTGCATCAAGGAGTAGGAATATCGGCTGCAACCAAGTCTAAAATATCGGATGGGACGGACAAATTTACCCTCCCGAGTACCAAACCCAAACAAAATTTCCATCTTCCACCTGCAGGAAGAGCGAACCCAAGAAAATAATTTCTCAAATCTTTTGAAGAGTTTTTCGGCACGATCGAACATGGTTTTTTCACGAAGACTTTCACCCGTTCTAATTATTTTACTTTATTTCTTTAATATATTTGCTTACTTTATCACAATCTGACAAGCTAACTGTGTTGTACTAAATCATAGAGTAATTAAATGATGAAGAATGTTCTACTATATGAACTTGCCATAAGAAAAGGAACAAAACCTCATCAAAAATCAGTAAACCAAAGTCCATGCTTGGTTTAGTATGCATGGTGGCAGTTTTGCTCGTCATCTTAGTTTATTAGAAATAGAGACGAGTTGCAAGGATTTCGACCATTAATCAAAAGGAAAATTGCATGCTCCTAAAGAACACAACTTGGTAAACCGGCTTGTTTTTATGTTTTCAAAATATTATTGCAGCTAGTGTGTGCACTTTGCAAGCCTATTCCTAGAGTTATTTGTTTCCTCCTAACTGGATGCTCAAAACTTCTTGTGAAACTTTCAACAAGAATCAGTATTCTTTATGGAAAATATTTGAAAAGTTCTCCCTTTGTCGATCTACATCTTATTTAAAATAAAATAAAATAATAGAACCTCTAGATTGATCAACAATTTTACATACATCTAAATAAGAAGTTGACATGGCAATTTTTCAACATGAGTTTACTGAGAAAGTATCGGAAACCGAGACGTTCTAGATTAAAAAACCTAACAAAATGAATAATATTACTCAACATCCCCGTGTTATTTCTTATTGCTTCCTGGGTACCGCGAATTCTTATCGTCAACTTGCAATCTTAGTTGTATCATTATATTATATCGTCTCGAATTGAACGATTAAATCTCTAGAAAAAAAATTAAATCGAGTCTTAGATCGTAGTAAAGGCGGTGGCATTATGGCACGAGTTATTTCTAGATAGATTTGTAACCTCCTTCAATTATGGATATATGCATATAATCCTTATAATTAGTTCCTCACCAATTAAAAAATTAATGTGCCAACAAAAAATGCTTACCAACTAAATGATGCAACTATATAAACTCATATTTTTTATTCGAAAAAGAAAACGGCTCATATTTTTTTAGAACGAATTACCCACCTTTATCAACCTACAAAGAAAAAATAATATTAAAAATTTACGTTACATGTAAAACCCTTATATCTCGCCTTGAAATAAATCAATTTTCCTTCTTCAACCCGCAAAAAACCGAAGAACAAAGAACATTATGTTAAAAAAAAAAATCATTTGAATTTGACTCATTTTGTTTTTCTTGGAAATAACCTAAAAATAAAAATAAATATATACAATTAAGATCCCTGGCACTTTTAGGGGCGACCCCAAAAGAATTAGGGGCGACTTTTTTATTCCCAACCCATGTACACCATTAAGGGATGCCCAAAAACGCGGAGAATACGTTAATGCCCTTACACAATCGGAAAATATTTAGTGCCCGGTTATTATACGAAAATCGGAAGATTAGTAACTATATTATAATACCGATTAATATTGATTTTATGCCTAACGCGTATCTTGCTTCTATAATAATCGGTAGGAAAAATAACCTCACTAGACTACCGATTGTTAAAGTATAGAAATAACAAATCTTTAGAATTTTTGCAATGGTGAAATTTGGGACTCCTATATAATCGGACGAATAAAAAAAATGTCTAAGCTAACGATTTAGGGCTTCCCATAATCGGGAGTGTAAAAGTAACAATTCCTACCGATTATGGTAGATTTCAAATTTCCTCAATGAAGGATTATAGAAAAACTCATTTTGGGGCAACCTATAATCGGGAGGTTGGGTCATATATTCATCTTCCGATTATGGGTTCCTCCTAAATACGAACCATATGGTTATGGTCGGCTCGTACCTTCGTTATGGCTTCGGCCCGTACCTTCGAAACTATGGAATTTGGCAGAGGTTCAATTTGGGGCTTCAAATAATCGGTAGGTTATAAGGTGGTATTACCTTCCGATTAATAACCGTTTGACAGATAAAACCAATGTCAACCTAAATTCATTTCATTTTCAAATCTTTTCAACTTCAACTTCAACTCCTCTTCTCCTCTTTCCTTCCGATTGCAGAGGAAAACTCTCCCCCTCCTCGCCATACATCGTCGAATCGAATCATCGTCGATTATTCTCTATAAAGATGAAAGAAAATGAACCTAAGAAAGCTCGAACCAAAAACGTAGTGCGCGGTGAGGATCCGAATATTGGATTGCATGCCCGTAATAAAGTGGTTTTAACTCACGAACCCGAAGAAGATGAAGTCCCTGATGTAGGCGATACTGATAGCCAAACTCTCAGGCAACTTGAAATGGCGCCGATTAGGTAAGATTCTACCATTTTTTTGGTTTATATTGCTTCAATTTGAAGAATCCATGTTTTTTTTTTTTTTTTTAGGGTTTTCGGTTATTACCCAGTTCTGGAGGTTAGGTATTGTTTTAAACTTACGATTGTGGCCGAATTCTTCATTTAACGAGAACATTTGTCATATTCGAGTGGTAAATATTTAGGTTTCCTTCCGATTATAGAACTCTTTTCATTGCGAGACCTAAATCGATCATAATCGAAAGTTAATTGTGTTTTTGCCTTCGAATATACTAGGGAAGAACAAGTATTAGAGACGCAATAATCGTGTCTTATCTTTTGTAATTTCCTTCCGATTGTTTAGGGTGAACCACTTGAGTAATTTGACACAAAGTGATGCATATTCAGAGACATTAGTTTTGTGAGGATTACGATTATGATGCATTCGGAAGGTTGGTCGTTTACGACGTTCGATTATTAGTATTCGGAGGGTTATGTGCCAATATAGATTCCGATTATTGTGTGTAGATAAACACATTCGAACACCAAAATTTTTATTTTATTTCCGATTATGCGTATTCGGTAGCTTTAGGTGTGATATTTACGATTGAGTGTAATCGGAGGCATTTGGTTTACTCAACCAAATGAATATATAGCTTAATAACCTGTTGTACTTTTTTTTGTTGTTTAGGGATAAGGCGAGGTAAAAAAATGGAAGATGCAATTGTCTCACCTAGTGCAAGGAAGGAAAGGCGTCGAAGCCGACAGCTAGTGCAAGGAGAGCTAGGATCGCTAAAGTCGCTTCAAGTGCTCAAGATGGAACTCAACAAGCAAGCTAAGAATATGTTCAACCTAGTGCCCCTCAATCGAATCGGTTCAATAAGGTGTTCAACCAAGTGCCTCTCAATCAAAACCAATCCAAGAAGGTGTTCAACCAAGTGCCCCTCAATCACAACCAATCCAAGAAGGTGTTCAACCAAGTGCTCCACCATCACAACCAGAAATTGAACTAGAAGCTCCCTAAGAAGTAGGACAACCTAATGGTGGTCAAGAAGAAAGAGAAGCCGAAAAGAAAAATCCTCCTCGAAAGAAAGCGAAACACCTTGTCCGAGATGAATCGAAGGTGATGGATATTCCGAGAAGGTGTAATCCTTGGGCTTTGGAGGATGGAGGACAACTCGTTATTTGGATACAAAGAATCCCGGGCCAGAGAAATATATGAAACCGAGGTAATTATCGTATCCATTTTATTAACCTATTATGTTTTTCTCCGTAATACTTTTAAGGGTTGTAGTTTTAGGTTATTCTAATTTTATTTTTTAACTTTATGATCCGAAGTGTTTAATAGTATCATTCCGATGCGGTTTGTTTACTCAAAAGCGACCGCCGCGCCAACAAAAATGCTAGATTGGCCTTTGGAGGATGAATGTGAAAGGTTCAAGACCATTATTGCGGGTTGGGGTTGGGCGATGCTGCCGAGAACTCAATGTTGGAACATGACCGGGTGGCTATATCGGCATTTTTGGAGAGACTTTATCCCGAGACCGGCACCTTGCATATGCCGTTTCTGGGAGATGACGATAACCCTAGATGATTTTGTGCAGATTCTTAAATTCCGTCCATGGCAAGGGTGTTAGGGCTGAGTTCACTAAGCGGTTGGAATGGAAGAAACTTTATGATCGACCTAAGAAGTGTTTGGGTTGGGATGAAGAAACATCAACAATCGAGTTCAACGGATGCATAAAGTATAGAACTAGACAGTTCAACATGGGTAATCTGATGGATATGTTCAAGGGCACCAAGGAAAAGAAGCGAAAGGAACTTTAACCGATGAGCAAGTCAACCACGCGGCCACCGCATATCTCTTATGTGTATTGGGATGTGTCATTTTCCCCAATGCTAGTGGCAATCGGGTCGACGCCAACCTTTTACAACTTCTGGATCCTCTCGATAAAGTGCATGAGTACTCATGGGGCACGGCATGCCATGCGTGGTTGATGGAAGAGTTGAGAAAGGCGTCGAGGCTTGGAATTAGCCAAGTGGCAGAGGAACGTGAGTCTACTACGGGTATTGTTTATTAACTCTACATACTTGGTTATTTTTTTTTATTTTTCTACCATTGAAGAATCAATTTCCTAATACTTGCAAAAATGACAATATAGACATAAATCTACGACCACTTCCCTATCTTTGGATTGGCCATTGAAAACGCGGCGTGGGCGAAAGGTGAACCTAGAGGAACAAAGTAGGTATTTGACGACAACCATTCTAGGACGAAGGAGCGAAAATTCTATCTGTTTGAGGAAGATTTTGGACTCATTGAAAGCCCAAGACGTATGCTTTGATCCATACAAGGAAGACCGAGCTGATGGAAATATCGCGGGTCGGTCCGATTTGGCCCTTTATTTTGGACCGTTGTGGCACCCCACAAGATATGTGATGTTAATGCTTCAAGAAATGCGACAACACAGTTTTGTACAATGTATACCGAAGGAGGAAATCCATGGAAATTTCACTTTGGATCCTGGAGAACTGCAAGTTTCATAAAGATTCTATCACGGTGGTTCACAAGGGTGCACCATCATGTAAATTCCATTGGGATAGAAGTGCGCATTACTTCATCAACCAAGGAAAGGCAGCCAACCAAGGTTTTGAAAATGCTCCCAACTATATGGATTGGTACTGCAATATTTCTCATATTCGTGTAATCCGTGATCTTAAACCAAAGCCAGCTTTGTACAAGAGTGTCCTCAAAGAAAAACCTGCGGGTTTTGATAGATTGGTACGTATTGCTTTGTTAAGTTAGTTTAATATTATGGGTTAAAATAGAGTAATAACCGTTTGATGGTATGCTATGCATTAAAACAGATGAGCAGGTTCAAGCGTTTATCCAAATGGTGCACTGATTGCATAAAGTCCGGAGAGCCTGTGCCACTTGAGAGGATAAAAAAACACCAAGAGTTTATTGATAACGTTGACAATGAGGAGTATGCATCTCAGTTTGGGAAAAAGTGCAAAAGAAACCTACAACCAAGGTGACCAAAAGAACTCGGGCGTCATCGAGCACTCAAGTTGATGAAACCAATGAGGATGTTGGTCCAAGTCGTAGAGGTGGTAAAGGTCGCAAAATCCAAGCAAAAAGGAACAAGTAAACTTTCGATGTTGTAAACTCTCGATGTTTTTCGTTAACTTTATGGATAATTTTGTTTATGTTGGATTATGTCGGATTATGTCAATTTCAAAGTTTGTGTTGGATTATTAGTTGTTACGTTATGTTTATGGATTATGAATGGTTATGTTGCTATGTTTATGCGATTAACGATGACTCTTAAGCGAATCACATGAAGAGACATGAAAGTGTTGAATTTTGGAACACAATCGAAAGATAAGTTTATATATTAACCTACCGATTCGGGGGATGTTGCATTTTTAGTGGAATCGGTAACATTATACATTATTAACCTACCTATTCTGGGGATTTTGCAAAATATTTTGTCACAATCGGAAGATTGCTAATATACTTTTCCTTGACTTCCGCATATTATTAATTGGTAGTTTTAGGTTTTGTTAATTTCCGATAATTCTACCAAAAAACAACTATGGTTTCGGTACCAAACAACACCATAATCGGAAGGTAAATTTTCACCTTGACTTCCGAATTAAAGAATCGGTAGGTTTAGTAACGATATTATACTACCGTTAATATCGATTTTGTGCCAAACGCGTATCTTGCTTCTATAACAATCGGAAGGAACAAGAACCTCACTAGACTACGATTGTAGTAGCCCCTAAATTCCCAAAATTGGTGATTCCGCCAAGGAAGAAATTTGGGGCAACTTTATAATCGGATGTCACAATAATAACTACCGATTATTATAGTTCCCTAAGTCGAAAAAATGACATTTCGAAAAAAATAAAATTGAGGTAAAATGTATAATCGGAAGTCTTATTAACTACCGATTAATAGAGTTCTCAAATTCGAAAAAATTGAGATTTCTGCAAAAACAAAATTTGGGGCAACCTATAATCGGTAGGATTTTAGAAAAAACTCATTTTGGGGCAACCTATAATCGGTAGGTTGTGGAACCTATTTGGCGTACGATTATGGCTACATCCAAATCACGAACCACGTGGTTATGCCCGGCTCTGTACACTCAAAACCTTTGGAATTTGGCAAGGGTTCGATGCGGGGCTCCTTATAATCGGTAGGTTGTCAAGTTGTTAACTCTATCGATTGTGGTATATTTCAAATTCCCTTACATGAAGGATTTTAGGTAAAACTCATTTTGGGGCAACCCATAATCGGATGGTTTGGTAATATATTTAACTCCCGATTAACGCCGCATCCAAAACACGAACCAAGTGGTTATGGTGGCCGTGTGCACTCAAAACCTATGAAATATGGCAAAGGTTGGATCGGGGCTCGTTATAATCGGTAGGTTATATAATTATATACCCTACCGATTATGGTAGATTTCAAAATTCATTACGTGAAGGGTTTTAGAAAAACTCATTTTGGGGCAACTTATAATCGGTAGTGTATGTAACCTATTAGGCTTCCGATTATGGCTACATCCACAACTCAAGCCAAGTGGTTATGGTTGGGTCTTCACCCCGAAAACCTATGGAATTTGGCCACATTTGAATATGGGGCTCCTTATAATCCGTAGTCTTACAAGTTGGATAAGCTACCTATTATAAAAGGGATTATTAGCCGTAGTATCTACACAATAATCGGTAGGTATAGTTTCAATTTAACCTACCAATTCACCTTAAACCTACCGATTATGGTGTTGGCCACCGATTATGTAAGGGCATATT
>JAJJWW010005202.1:0-19984 GCA_023531295.1 Papaver armeniacum
CCTAAGTTCGAAGAATACCAAAGTTAGACCTAAGCTCGTTAGGGTGAACTTGAGAAGAAATATATCGAATTAAACATACCAAAAGTTAGAAGATTACCAGAGTTAGACCTTAGTTTCTGTTCCGTGAACCTCGAGAAGAAATATATCACATTGAACATCCTGCATTCGAAGGGGTTACTACATGACTTCGAGTTTCTGCTCTGATGAACTGAGAATAAATATATCGTAACCGAACATCCTGTGTTCAAGATTACTGAGTTAGACCCGCGTTTCTCGTTTGGGTGAACTGGAGAAGAAATATATAAGATTTGAACATCCCATGTATGCGTACCAGGATCCGAGATCAAACCTCGACCGCAGTTGGACTACTCTAAGTCGAAACTTGGTAAGAATGACGAATTAATCCATTTCAGTGTAAGATTCTTCAAGATATTCTACTAAACCTTAAAAATCCCTATTTCGTATATTGTATGCGTGCACCAGATCCGAGATCGAAAACCGGCCAGCTGACTACTCTAAGTCGTAAATCTGAAGAACGATTCGAATCCATCCATTTAAGGTAAAATTCCTTCTAGATATTCTACGAAACCTTTAAAAACCCTATTTCAAGATATTGTATGCGTACCAGATCCAAGATCAAACTCGTCGCGAGTTGACTACTATAAGTCGAAATTCGATAAGAACGCGAATTCATCCATTTACAAAGAGATTTCTTCTGAGAGATATTCTACGAAACCTTAAAACAAAACCCTATTTATGCATATATGTATGCAACAGGCTCCTAGATCGAAACTCCAAGCTGCGAGTTGACTACTCTAAGTCGAAACTTGGTAAGAACGACGAATCCATCCATTTACAAGTAAGATTTCTTCGATATATTCTATGAAACCTTAAAAAAACCTTATTTCAAAGATTATATGCGTACAGATCCGAGATCGAAACCTCGGCCGCGAGCTGACTACCTCTAAGTCGAAACTTAGTAAGAATGACGAATCCATCCATTTACAAAGACCTTCAAGATATTCTACTTAAACCTTAAAAATCCCTATTTCGTATAATATTGTATGTGCGGTAAGATCCGAGATCGAAATGGCCGCGAGTGACTACTCTAAGCTAAATTTGAAGAACGACTTAACCATCCATTTCAAGGTGCAAGATTCCTTCGAGATATTCTACGAAACCTAAAAAACCTCATTTCGCATATTGTATGCGTACAAGGATCCGAGATCGAAACTCCGCTGCGAGTTGACTACTATAAGCCGAAATTCGATAAGAAACGATTTAACCCATCCATTTACGTAAGATTTTCGAGATATTCTACGAAACCTTAAACAAAAACCCTATTTATGCATATATGTATGCACACTGCACCGAGATCGAAACTCGCCGCGAGTTGACTACTCTAAGTCGAAACTTGCAAGAACGATTTAATCCATCCATTTACAAGTAAGATTTCTTCGAGATATTTTACGAAACCTTAAAAAAACCCTATTTCTCGCATATTATATGCGTACTCAGATCCGATCGAAACCCGCGAGTTGACTACTCTAAGTCGTAAACTTGGTAAGAAATGACGAATCCATCCATTTATTGTAAGATTCCTTCAAGATATTCTACGAAACTTAAAAAAATCCTTATTTCCTCGTATATTTAGTGCGTACTGTGATCCGAGATCGAAACCCGGCCGCGAGTTGACTACTCTAAGTCGAAATTCTGCAGTTAACGACTTAATCCATCCATTTACAGTAAGATTCCTTCGAGATATTCTACGAAACCTTTAAAAACCCTATTTCGCATATCAGATGCGTACCTGTGATCCAAGATCGAAACCCGGCCGCGAGCTGACTACTATAAGTCGAAATTCGATAAGAAACGACGAATTCATCCATTTACAGGTAAGATTTCTTCGAGATATTCTACGAAACCTTAAACAAACGCTATTTATGCATATATGTATGCACAGCCTGTGCCCGAGATCGAAACCTGCCGCGAGTTGACTACTCTAAGTCGAAACTTGGTAAGAACGACTTCTAATCCATCCATTTACAAGTAAGATTTTCATATATTCTATGAAACCTTAAAAAACTTGATTTCAAGATATTATATGCGTGCCTGATCCGAGATCGAAACTCCGGCCGAAGTTGACTACCGGTCTAAACTTGGTAAGAATGACGAATCCATCCATTTACAGTAAGATTCTTCAAGATATTCTACGAAACCTTAAAAATCCCTATTTCGATATTGTAGCGCGCATTTCAGATCCAGATCGAAACCCGCCGCGAGCTGACTACTCCAAGTCGAAATCTCTATAAGAAATCTACTTTAATCCATCCATTTACGTAAGATTCCTTCGAGATATTCCTACGAAACCCTTAAAAAAACCCATTTCGCATATTGTATATGCGTACATGATCCGAGATCGAAACCTCGGGCCGCGAGTTGACTACTATAAGTCGAAATTCGATAAGAACGACTTAGATCCATCCATTTGCTGCAAGATTTCTTCGAGATATTCTACTAAAACCTTAAACAAAACCCTATTTATGCATATATGTATGCATACCAAGCAAAAACCGAGATCGAAACTCGGTCATGACACTACTCTAAGTCGGAATTGCAAGAACGACGAATCCATCCATTTACAAGTAAGATTTCTTCGAGATATTTTACGAAACCTTAAAAACCCTATTTCAGATATTATATGCGCACTTTGATCCGAGATCGAAACCGCCGCGAGCTGACTACTCTAAGCTCGAAACTTGCAAGAATGACTGAATCCATCCATTTACAGTAAGATTCCTTCAAGATATTCCTACGAAACCTTAAAAATCCCTATCAGATATTGTATGCGCATCAGATCCGAGATCGTGTCCCGGCCGCGAGTTGACTACTACTCTAAGCCGAAATTCGTAAAGAAATCCACTTAATCCATCCATTTGCTGTGTAAGATTCCTTCAGAGATATTCTACTAAACCCAAAAAAACCCTATTTCCGCATATTGTATGCGTACAAGGATCCGAGACTCCAAACCGGCCGCGAGTTGACTACTATAAGTCAGAAATTGATAAGAACGACGAATTCATCCATTTACAGGTAAGATTTCTTCGAGATATTCTACGAAACCTTAAACAAACCCTATTTATGCATTTATTCTTAGAGACTGTGAAAATAACCATATTACCCTTATTGGAAAAGTGCAATAAAATATTATGGAGACTTGGAAATGACCATACTACCTTACCTAATGGCAAATTATTCTTAGAGACCCAGTGAAAATGACCGTATTACCCTTTATCGAAAATACAATAAATATTATGGAGACATGAAAATAACTATACTAGCCTCTTTTTATCAAAAATAAGTAAAGTAAATATTGCAGATTGTGAAAATGACCATATTACCCTTATTGAAAAAAAGTGCAATAAATATTATGGAGAATGTGAAAATGACGATATTACCCTTATTAAAATAAGTAAAGTAATTTTATGGGATCAGAAAATGACCATATTACCCTTTATTGAAAAAACGCAATAAATATTATGTAGATGTGAAAATGACCATACTACCCTTTATCTAAATAAGTAAAGTAATTCTTACAGACCGTGAAAATGACCCTATTACCCTTATTGGAAAAAGTGCAATAAAAATTATGGCGATCGGGGTGAAAATGACGAGCACGCTCTCTTATCTAAATGAGTAAATTAATTCTTACAGATCATGAAAATGACCATATTACCCTTATTGAAGCAAGTGCAATTAATATTAATAGATTTGAAAATGACCATACTACCCTTATCTGAAATAAGTAAAGTAAATATGCGCATTGTGAAAATGACCATATTACCCTTTATTGAAAAAAAGTGCAATAAATATTATGTAGACTCGTGAAAATGACCATAACTACCCTTATCTAAAATGAGCAAAGAATTTTACAACCGTGAAAATGGCAATATTACCTTATTGTAAAAGTGCAATAAATATTATGGAGACCGTGAAAATGACCACACCACCTTATCTAAATAAGCAAAGTAAATGTTTAAACTGTGGAAAATGACCATATTACCCTTTATTGGAATAAAGTGAAATAAATATTATGAGAATGTGAAAATGACGATACCACCTCATCGTAAATAAGTAAAGCAATTCTTATAGACCGTGAAAATGACCATATTACCCTTATTGAAAAACGCACAAATATTATGTAGACTGTGAAAATGACCATACTACCCCATCTAAATAAGTAAAGCAATTCTTCATAGACGTGAAATGACCCTATTAATTTATTGGAAAAGTGCAATAAAAATTATATGACCGTGAAAATGACGAGCACGCCTTTGTCGAAATGAGTAAATTAATTTACAGACAGTGAAAATGACCAGCCACTTTATTGAAGCAAGTGCAATTGAGATCGTGAAAATGACCATACTGGCTTATCGTGGAAATAAGTAAAGTAAATATTGCATTGTGAAAATGACCATATTACCCTTATTGAAAGTGCACAAATATTATGTAGATCGTGAAAATGACCATACACCTTATTTGAAATTATAAAGTAATTTACAACCGTGAAAATGGCAATATTACCCTTATTGTAAAAGTAAATATTATAGAGATCGCGGAAAATGACCATACCACTTTATCTGGGAAATAAGTAAAGTAAATGTTGTAAATCGTGAAAATGACACATATTACCTTTATTGAATAGTGAAATAATATTATGGAGAATGTGAAATGACGATATTACCCTTATCGTAAATAAGTAAAGTAATTTATAGATCGTGAAATGACCATATTACTTTATTGAAAATGCAAATAAATATTATAGATCGTGAAAATGACCATAATTCTTTATTTTAAAAAAAGCAAAGTAATTTACAGATTGTGAAATGCACTCATATTACCCTTTATTGGAAAAAAAGTGTAATAAATATTTTAATCGTGAAATGACCATTTACCTCATCGAAATAAATAAAGTAACAGTAAAGACCGTGAAAATGATATATTACCCTTTATTGAAAAAGTGCAATAAATATATGGAGATCGTGAAATGACCATACTACCACTTATCGAAAATAAGCAAAGGGTAAAATGGTCATTTTTCATAGTTTGTAATATTCATAGTTTGTAATATTTACTTTACTTATTTCGATAAGGGTAGTTTGGTCATTTTCAAGGCCTCTATTACATTTATTAACCTTTATTTCCAAAAGAAGTGGGTAAATGGTCATTTTGGCTACCATGATATTTACTTGACTTATTTTTTGATAAGCGGGGAAGTTTGGTCATTTGATAGTCTCCATGATGTTTATTGCATTAATTTCCTAAAGAAGGGTAATATGGTCATTCTCACACCAAATATTAACTTTATTTATTTTTAATAAGGGTATTCTCGGTCATTTTCACATTCTAAATAATATTTATCAGACTAATTTCCAAGAAGGGTAATATTGTCATTTTCACAAATTGTGAATATTTACTTTACTTATTTCCAATAAGGGTAGTCGGTCATTTTCCCGTCTCCATAATATTTAATGCATATGTTTCCAATAAGGGTAGAGTGGTCATTTTCATAGTCTGTAATATTCACCTTACCTATTTTTGATAAGGGTAGTTTGGTAATTTTCATAGTCTCCAAGATATTTATTGCACTTATTTCCAGTAAGGGTAATATGGTCATTTTCAGTCTGTAATATTTACTTTACTTATTTTTGATAAGGGTAGTTTGGTCATTGTCATTGTCTCCATGATATTTATCGTATTTATTTCAAAATAAGGGCACATGGTCATTTTCACAGTCTAGAATATTTTACTTTACTTATTTCTGATAAGGGTAGTATTGTCATTTTCACATTCTCCATAATATTTATTGCACTTTTTT
The DNA here is from genome assembly GCA_023531295.1 of Papaver armeniacum. NCBI lineage: Eukaryota > Viridiplantae > Streptophyta > Magnoliopsida > Ranunculales > Papaveraceae > Papaver > Papaver armeniacum. The sequence continues at coordinate 5,879 of JAJJWW010005202.1, forward strand.
CCAATAAGGGTAATATGGTCATTTTCACAATCCGCAATATTTACTTTACTTATTTTTGATAAGGGTAGTATGGTCATTTTCATGTACCCATAATATTTATCAGATTTTTTCCAATAAGGGTAATGTGGTCATTTTCATGCTCTCTAAGAATTACTTTACTCATTTCCGATAAGGGTAGTATGGTCATTTTCACAATCCATAATATTTATTGCACTTTTTTCCAATAAGGGCATTATGGTCATTTTCACAACATGTAAGAATTACTATACTTATTTCCGATAAGGGTAGTATGGTCATTTTCACACTCCGTAATATTAATTGCACTTTTTCCAATAAGGGTAATATGGTCATTTTCACAAATTGTAAGAATTACTTTACTCATTTCCGATATACAGATTGCCATTTTCACAAATTCCATAATATTTATGACTTTTCCAATAAGGGTAATAGGTCATTTTCAATACCTGGTAAGAATTACTTTACTTATTTCCGATAAGGGTAGTATGGTCATTTTCAGCCTACACATTTATTTAAAGCTTATTCCGATAAGGGTGTCTCTGGTAATTTTCACCTTCTTCTGAAGAAGCGTATATGTCAAAGTCAAATTTTATAAAGTCATGACTTGCTGACTTGGTCTTGATCCCGTTTTCTAATATTAAGAAAAATTAAAAAGAAAAAGAAAAATATATTTTGATTTATAGAAATGAAAAATAATTGTTAGTTTGTACAAATGTGGGAAAATTAGTGACAAGTAAAATTCAAAGTGTTATAATTTTCAGTTGTTTTAGATGTTGTGAAATATTTGGGTGGAATCATCACTTTTGAATTATAATTGTGATTGTCTGTAGAAATTGTCAACATATATTATTGTGACTAATAAAAAGAATTCTAATATTCTAATTATTATCACGAATACATAAAATTTAATAACAGCTTATAACTTGTGTGACTTATCACAGTGTGTATCCGTGATCGAAAATAACCGTGACAGGTGCACCGTTACATAAAATCCTCGGTTTTGGTGTAGTGCTACCATGTTCCGCACCGAGAACTTTCATCTTTGTGCACCCAAGCTCCCGAAGTTTCGTCTCCATTACCGCCGACAAAATCGATGTGATTTGTCAAATACCATTCTTTCAACCGCCCGACCTCTCCCCGGCCTTCGTTTTTCGTGACGCCCGCCCTCGGTCATGGAATGGGATCCTCTGCGGGCCGCATTAATCACACGTGCATTAATCATGTTGGTCGTGCTAAACCGCCGTGCAGTACTTTTCCAAAATCCTTTTCACGTATCGCTTGCAAACTTTTCCCAAATGGGCCGATCATCTGTCAATTCCTCGATCCGTAAAGAGCTAAAGCGCGGCCAGATTCATGGTATTTATGGAACTTGGGCAAGATTTTGCTTCATCACGTTTATCTCGTGTTTCGCCGCCAAAGGACGTGGGGGCCTAGATCCTGTGTATTTTTTTCGCATGCTTTAATTTACTTATGCTCACTGTGGGTCAATTCTCATATCGTGGAATTTCTCATACCTGGGGCCTACGCCGCTCACCTTGATTTTTCTCTCAACATCTCCGCGATCATTATGTTGTCCGCTCGAGCGGTTCTTGGATTTTTCTTTTCCCATCGTTTGATGATTTAGAACTTTTCGAGATTTAGAATCGTCCTCCACTCGTGCGTACTCTTCTACTCGATCATATAGTTCTTCCAAAGTTTTTGGTGGTCTCTTGACAAAAGAACCGTACACACCTTCTTTGATCGCGGCAAGCCCGTTTGTATGTCGCAATGACAACTTGGTCGTTGGCTCCATCCACGTCCGCTAACACTTGCTTGAAACGCCTAGTGAATTGCTCCCGATGCTTTCTCCTTCCGATTCCTAAAAGGAAACAAAGAATGGCATCCTTTACGGTCACGTTTGTTGTACTTATAGCAGAGCAAACATCGTCGATCGCCTATGGTAAGTCCCGATCGATCATGGCCGGAAGCCGATTGAACCACGAAATAGCTCCTCCCTCTACGTGATTGCGAAACATTTTACACATCAACTCGCGATGTAATCGCCACAAGGACATGGCGTCTCATAGTGTAAAACGTGGCCGGACTGATCATCGGTTTTCTCATCGAATTCGGGTAATTTTGGAACCAAAATCATCGGGGCGGCCCGACTCCCCTTCCCGATATTCCGCTTGAAGGTGCTCTGGGCCGCTCGATATAGCCTTTCCATCTTTTCTTCCTGGATTGTTTTTTTCATCACTTTTTCGATCATCTTGGCAAGATGAGCTCGTTATCGCGCTCTAGGTCGCCAACCGAGGAAATCGCCTTCCCGCCTAAGTAATCCTAGTCCTCTCGGAATATGATTATCCGATCTCATTTTCTTTTCTACAAGCAGAGTAGTCTCTCCGCCATGCCCGCCTTTCTCCGAACGAGCATGAGCAACGCCCAAAAGTCACCCTCATGTATGGTCTCGAGCTTCATTCTCGTCATTCCCGAGCCGTTTTATGAGACGAGTTTCGTCGCCTGGGCTGAGCTGCAGGCCTTCCATTTCGCTCGCTCGGGTCGCTTCTGAGAATTCTCCAACTGACCACAGATTCCCGTCTCTGGGTCGATCAAGATTGGGATCACATCTCCGTTAGAGTCTCCATGACTCTGTGGTTCAATCCGATCACATGCGTTGCCAAACAAAGATAGGATTCTCTCGATTATTCAAAACGCCGACCTAGGCCGAGGTTGGTTTTCACGTTCTAATCTCGCAGAGCATTCTCGCTCTAACTCGTCTAGCCGATTCGGTAGTTGTTCTTCCTCTCGCACTCGGGAGTCGCGGTGCATCATCACGCTGATCCCGCCGATCATGATTCCTCCTAGATGGGTCAGCCGAACACATAACCTTTGCTTCCACGAACATCCGGTTTTCTCATCAACGTCAATAACTTTTATCGATCGACGTTGTTTTTCCTTTCTCCGATTCCGCATCTCGCAATTGCCACGAAAACGATCTCGATCCCGGGCCCAATGCATCCAAGATCCACAGAGCATGATTCCGACCTCGTCTGCTTTCTGGGGTATAGCAAAGTGCGCATTGAACCTCACCTCGTTCCTCTCAATCTCGCCTCCCGCGCGGTCGGGAATTGTTGTCATAGAATCGCATATTCTGTAGTCCGTCTAACTATTGCCATAACTGATTTGGTAAAAACTCGATAATCTTTTCAAAACCCTTGGTCTACGCCACTATTTGTAAGGTAAAATTCCTCCCACCAAACACGTAAATATGTATGATGATTTTATTGAGAATCGATTCGTGCACTGATCTTCAATCACTATAGAAATGGATACGCAAAAACCTCCGATGCTAAAGCTTAGCTGGATTTTTCACAGGAGCTTTTGGTATGGAAGATCGTTTACTTTTTTGGCTGTCAAACCGTCCATTTATAGGTTAAAAGCTACCAGCTTCGTCGATGCTGCATGAACCGCAAATGATCCCGCATGGAAATCACAACCGGCCCTTGCATGCCTCTTGCAGAATCGACCCCGCATGCCTCCCCCATAATTCTTCCGCATGACTCCATGGTTGCATGGCTCGGCATTCATCCCCCGCATGGCTCCTAGATTATCTCCAAACTTCCATTACGGCTTAAGGAGTTGGCAACGGGGTGTGATAACCAAAAGGTGTAAGAGTATGGGTGTAATCACCCAAGGGCCGCTAACTAAGCCGCGTCGTGCCACATAGAATCTGGATTACTTGGATTTAAGTTGCATCCGACATACACCGAATTTCTTACGCCGACACCGCGACACCGCCTCCGATCTTCAACACCGCCGATTGCCGCTGGGTTGGCCATGATGATAGTGATGTGTCATAGTAGCCGTCGGGATGGGCACGGCCACATGCCATCCGCCCCTGGCCGATGGTGGCACTCCGCCCCGTCATCGTCTATGCCGACGTGGCACTTTTTACCGACGTGTTACGCTGGGTGACGGGCACCTCCGATGACGTGTCAAGGGTGCTTTTTAGCCCATGGGCTTGTACATGGGGGTGCTTGCCAGGGGCCTAGTTAGCCATACTTGGTAAACAAGGGAAGCACCTTAGGCCCAATGAATCCTCCTTTCGTTAGTAAGTAGGGAGCCTTCGAAGACCTAGGTTAGCCCATTTATTTGTGTAGAATATTAAGGGTACAAACATATTCAAAATCAAACGAGGTATAATCAAAGCTCTCCAATTTGGGAACAAAGAAAAATTTGAAATCAATTTCATAGTCCTAGACTTTACTCTAATAAGGATGAAACCGTTATTTGGGCAAAGAAGACTTGCTAGTTTTTGTAACAAATATATGATAAGACATAAACTAGGTTGATCACATTGGGGCGATTTTACACTATCTAAACCATTCAAGACTCGGAATGAATCGTAATGATGAATCGATGTTCCAATTATGGAACAAACGATGTCCAATTTTTTAATGGTAACGCAGGTTGACCTTTAAAAAAAAAAAAAAAAAAAAAAAAAAAAATCTACTTTCGTATTTTTCTACTTATCATTAAAAGTCAAACCAAAATGACTGTGACTATTAACACTTTTATTTATCTTCATCTTTTAATAAAATATCTACCAAGTTAGAAACTTTAGTTAAATTTTTATTTAATTGTTATACTCCCTTCGGCCCCCAATGGTTAGCTTGAAAAGTAGAATTCTCTTAGAATAAGAAAAATTTGGTTTTTATAAATTTTCCTAATTGTATCCGATTTACTTCATCAATTCCAATACATTTGTCTAGGAAATATGGAAAATATGAGTATATTAAGTTTTTATCCCATCAAAAGTATTTAAAAATGTTATTGTTCTTGGAAATTGCTAAAGACATTAACAAAGTTTCTGAATATGATACTCTTTAATAAGGGTATATAGGGAAAAAAACACATTGGAAATAGATATCTGCCTATATATATGTACTACTCCCTCCGTCCCTATTATATAGGCGGAATATTGGATTTTTCTAGTCCCACTGGATAAAGTGGAATTCTAATTCCAATATGCTTTTTGACATACATACCTCTTATTTATGTTGTATAGAAATTGTATTGAGAATAAGACAAGGGGGTATAGACAAGAAAAACATGAAAATTCTGTAAAAACCATGCATTTTCTTAATTCTAAGAGATTTAATTTTCTCCGCCTATATATTAGGGACGGAGGGAGTACATTTTATTACTTCTCCGCCTTTATAATAGGGACGGAGGGAGTAATACATTTATACAAATTAATTGCCAATTAATCAAGAAATGATTAATTCTCCGCCCTACTTTAAATGCCTAAATAGATTTTGCACAATGTTTAAGAAAACACAAAGATAAACTATTTTTGCCACAATTACCCCAAGTTAGTATTTAAGGTTTATGTCTAGTTTTTGCTTTACTTGAAAAAAATCAAAATTAAATGAAGTATATAGAAACTAATTGGGGATATGACTACTTCCCCAATTAGTAATTGGGGATAAGGAAAACTAATTGGGGATAATGAATACTAATTGGGGGATAAGTAATTGGGGGATATGAAAACTAATTGGGGGATATGAATTACTTCCCCCAACCAAAGGTGGCTGTTAAGGGGTGTTTTTTGGGGGCGAAAATACTAAAACGCCCTTAGAGTAATTAAAAAACATTATGAAGAGACTGTTATGCCCTTTCCCCTAAAACATAAAATCAAATAACCAAATTCATATATCCCCAATTCTGGATTTGATGATCAAAAAAAAAAATCTTCATCTTCTTTCATCATGCCTCGAAGAACCAAATCGAAAGCAAAACGAGAACCAAATTGATTGCTCAACAAACACATGAACAAAGAATCGAGAACATTTCTCAACAACTAGAAGAGGATGCATCAATGAAGCTCGGATGATCAACCACTTTCATGATCATGGCTTCTCACGAGAAGGTAAGTGATTTTGAACTCATGTATGATTGTTTTAATCGATTTGTAGCCATGGGTTTAGGTTAGAATCGCCAACAATAGCTTTGGCCTCGAGTTACTGAGAGTAGGCATAGGATCTAGGTTTGAATACCATGCTTAGGTTTAGGTACCCGGCATAGCATTTGGGATGAATACCCTGCCGGTTTCAATTTACGATAGTGAATTTCTGATCACAGAGGCATGCATTAGTTCAATTCAAAATGCTTAGGTAGTACACTTAAAATATACGGGAACATCACTTTGAAATTGTGCTCAATACCGGCACACTATTTAGGTTCCATAGGATGCCGGTACTCACGATCCGGCATGCTCGATATTTAAAGTTTTATCTTAGGAACATATTCTGAGGCATTGGTTTGTTTAAGAGTTTTCATGCGGTTCCTAGCGCCATGACTTTTCTTATGTTTGTTTTGTTTGCTTATGTTATAGGTCAAAGCCAAAGAAGCGAAGAAAATAAAAGTCCTATTCTCACTAAGAGAAGGAGGAAGGACGGTCTTGATACTCCTCGGTCCCTGCCTCCACGGGGAAAGACGCATGTCGCAAGAAGCGCGTTGGGGTTTCAAACAAGAGGGTCAATTTGGGAGAGTGGTGGTGAACGTAGTGCACTTGCAAGGTCTTTGGAGCAGGTTGGGGACGATGAGCATGATGAAGGGAAAGTGAGGAGGAAGATGATGAGATTCATCCAAGTCAATTAGCAAGCCAAAGCGAAGTTAGTGGGACGAGTCAACAACCAACACAAGGCAAGGGCAAAGGCGCAACCCAAAGTTAAAATGTTCCGGTACACATACCGACATATACGGAATGCTCAAAACAACATCACGGTCAGCGTCCCGGCATATAAATTTCTATCCGGAACAATCGATTTACATTATTTGGTTCATTATAGAAACCGACATGTACCGGCATGGTGGTGTTTGCTAACGTCTATCCGGTATTCCAAATTTCCAAATACTCATAAATATGTGAGAAGAAAACTGCATCCTCGACATATAAGTTTCCATGCTTGGTATCATATACCGGCATCCTCGACATTTAAATTTCCATGCCGGTATCATATACCGGCATCCTCGACATTTAAGTTTCCATGCCGGTACCATAACTTTGATAAACTTATATTCTTTTTAGCCCTCAATGTTATTGACATTCGCGTTTTGTATTTTTCTAAGCAGAGATCTCTCTTCTGAATCGCATTGGTGAACAGACATCAGACCAATAAAGGATGTTGGGTACATTGCCATGCTACAAATGATGAAATGGTACATTGATCTGCAGAAAATTTTATATTTGATATTAAATCAGAGATGTTTAATTTGTTCAGGCATCGATTCCTATCTAAGAGATAATTTAGTCAGAGTATGTAATTGGTGTTACTATGAAAAATTTCAGCCTGGTGTTATACTTGTAACTTTGGCTTATCTGAAATTGGAGCTTACATTTCGATGATTAAAGAAACTTTTGTTACAAAGATAGATTGCTTCTGATCAAATTAATCTAAGCCAACTGATGATAGTTGTAAATTACCTATTTAGCAGACTTAGGTTAATTACACTGGTGAGAATAGCGATAAATACTAGCTTGTTCCTCGTCGGTGTTTCGTTTTTTCTTTTGCATACATAATCATAGATACGTCCAAGTTACTGGTGAAAGAGTTATAAAACTGTTGAATTATTAACAGAAGTTACAAGCCATAATCAGATGAGATGGGAATTTGAGATGAGCACCATAAGTGTACGTTCCAACATTTAGATAATATAGATAAAAAATTGAAACGTCCAGAGCCATGGTAGAGTTTTGGAATGCTTAAAGCATCTTTTAGTGTGCCCCAGAGGAAAAGTAGACTCTTTACTTGGATTATCAATTTGACTATTGATCTTGGTCCTTTCTTTGCCAGAATGGGTATATTCCGTTCTGTCCGTATAGACCAAATCGCCAAGAGTATTGCAGGCCAACCATCAACCTGGCAATCGCGGAGGTTTATTTGGAGGAATTAATAAGTAGAAGCTTGATCCAGGTTGATAATGATCAGTATATACTAATGAATCACAAATTAAATTTAAACCGGCATCTTCGACATTTTCGTTTCCATGCCGGTATCATATACCGGCATTGTCTGTCATGTACTCACACTGCCGGTTTGAATATTCCATAGAATATTCGGTGGTAGGTAAAAACTATAAATGTGTAGGCATGCAATCTTGGTTTGAATACCACGCCGGTATGTTTTGAACAGGTTGGGATATTTTGTCCCGCATACAAATTTGAATGAATACAATGCCGGGTTATAGAGGTTAGGCGTAGTATTCATACAACGAGCATGCCTAGGTACTAAGCTTTTCAGGACGAGAAATGGCGGTTTCAAAAAAAAAAAATCAAATTTTCGACCTCTTTGAAGCATTACCTGTGTGTTGGGGTTGCTTGTATGTTGAACATGTTACTAACCATAATTCTACTCAAAAAAAAAAATCAAAATTCTACTCAAATTGTTTTTCCCTCCTACTCTCAACTAACCCACACAAATTCAAATAAACATAAATACACACTTATTATATCCCCAAATAATTAACATTTTACTAATCATAATTAGTAACTAATCCTGATTAGTGAGGGTTAAATTAGGAATTAATAATTTAATTATATAAGGGGTAACCCAGCTAGGATATTTGGATCCCTATTTTGTCATTTAGCTATATCCCCCAATTAGATTTCATATCCCCCAATTAAAAGTTCTATTTAAAGTGTATCTAGAAAATTGAAATACACATGTTATGGCATAATTTCAAGATAGAGACAAATGATGATAAAAGGTGAAAAATATGAAATATAATAAGTATTTTAGGACAAAAATCTCTCTATTTAAACATCTAACCAGCAACCCCGCTAGGTGAAACAGGCAGGTTGACAGCTGAATAACAAGCTGATCTTATGTGGCATCCGATGTGGCGATTAAAGTGATTACTCCCTCATAAACACGTCATTAAAAATAATTAATTATTAAAAATATAGGGAAATAGCCCACATGTACTAAACATACACGATGAGTTGCATACACGATGGTAATGCGCCAACGGTTCCTCCTCCAATTGTGATGAAGCGTGTAAAGTGGTATGATACGCCTGGGCAGGCTAACGTTGCTTCATGAAATGTGTACTTAAGAACCGAAGGAACGGGCTCCGCTGTCACGTGCCGTTTATAAGAGCTTTATAAGCTAGCAGGGTTGATAGCCGCCCCTACTATGATATGGTTAGACTAAGTCTTATGGGCTGATCGGCGTTAGCTAGACAAAGACTTCGTTGTTGTAATTCAAAAAAAGTTTGGCAAAAAGTTAACACTAGTTCTTCTCCTACCAAATACAAGTATGTGAACTAGCATGCTAGATAGTTACGTCGAATGATTCAAATGGGCTTGAAAACTACATTTTCGCGAATGGTTCAAACCGAGAGATTTATTTTTTATCTGACTACTGAGATTTAAAGCGCTCGAACCATTCACGGCCGGGCGGAATGGTCAAATACGGGCCGACATGATGGACATCTAATCTAGCCAGACAAGCACTCCCATAAAACTTGGGGATAAGTAGTCCCGATCAGCTAATCCAGGTGCTAGACTAGCACCCCATAAGACTTAGTCTTACGCCACGACATTTTTGTATGTGGCCCCTCCTTATTATTTGACGCCTATTTAACTAAAACCCGCCCCCTCCAAATCCCTTAACTATTCTACTTTTGAGAAAACATACAAAGTTAAGAAAACAATAAGGTAAATAATTAGGTAATAAAAATAGTTTTTTAAGCTTTTTCCTACTTTGTGCGACATTTAAAGCGAGGCCACATACTTACCACATCGTAGCCGCACTGTTCATAGCCGCCCAATGCACCACATTTTTGTTTTCTTATTTTGTTTTTTTTTATTTTTCTGGTCAAAATTATAATTGTATTACTCTGTTGCAGTTCAATTTTCAGTACCTCTATTAATGGAACATCTAATTCAAACATTTCCACCGACTCATAATTAAAAGAGATTGAATTATGCTTATTCTTGATTAATAATCCAAGCAACATCTGAAAAGCATCAGTTAAATTACTATTGTAACACATGAATCATGATTAATGAATCCATGAAAAATTAGAAATTCTTCAAAAAAAAAATCTGCCATCTATTCTTCACTACCTCCCATAAAGGGGACTCTGCTAAAAACCTATCCTAGAATACCCTAATTAAAACTATGAAGACCCATCTAGAAATTTCAATTACAATCTCTGGTGCAACCATCACCACAACCTGCAACCAATACCACCAACTCATTCAACCCATCCAACCAATTACAATCTCCATTAATTCTATCATTTTTGATAAATTTTGCATCTTTTAGTTGCAGAGGAAAACGAGATTAGAAGACAGAAATGTAGAGATTGATAAAAATGGTGATCGACATAATAGGAAGAAAATGAAGAATAAGAAAATATTTTGAGGAAATTAATGAAAAATGATAAAATCTTGAGATAATAAAAATGACTTCGTTACATTTTTGTTTTTTTAACAATTGATGTACCATAGTTTTGTTGGTGCGCTCTAGCTTATAGTGCTGCCTTGCACTTAACAAGGTGTAGAAATTTTTGATGGGGGCGTTGAAGGGGCACGGGACAAATGATTTGTTGATATGTTTTTTATATTAATGAATTATGTTTCCAAAAAACGTAAAAGATGTGTAATTTTGGAGAAAAAATTTGTTTTCTTAATTAATGTTGGTATTTTTGGAAACATAATTCATGTGAATCAAAGACATGTGTCAACATATTATTTGTCTCTCATGCCCTCTTTAAAAAACGCCCCCATCAAAAATCCCCGGCAAGGGATAGCCCCAGCATGAACCATATATGAATAAGAAAGAGTGAGGTATACAGTTTAAGTCTTGCTTCAACTGTTCTGTACCTTCTGGTTTAAGTCTTGCTTCAATGGCAACAGCTCTAACTACTATGCTCCTATATCTCGACTATCTAACAGACTGAAGGATGGCCAATGGAACACTGTGAGACCATTTTAATTTTCTTTTTTTCTCCATTAAGATATTCTCCTGAAATGAGGGATTCATAAGAGATCTCCGGAAATGTTTAATAGAGATCATGTTATTCTTTAGCTGGGATGAAGTTTCCGGTTGCCAGAAACAACGGCGCCGCAAAGGCTTTTAGAGCCAGTAAGAAACATTATGTAGCGCAGAATGTAACGCAGAAAGAGAATATGCCAAGAGGCAGGAATCAACGAAAATAAAACTAAGCCTAAAAACTTCTCCGACCTAAGGTTCCATATCGTCTGCACCCAAATTCTGGTGTACCCAATGAATAAATTTAATCTACTAAATTTCGTTAATCTACTAACTACTAGATTAAAGAAAAGAAGGCGACGAACAAACCTTAAATGGACTAAATCATAGCATGATTGGGATTTTGTTTAGAGTTTGAAAGGGTTTTCTAGAGAGGGGAGAGAGACGGAGGTCATATCCTTCCCACCTCGCCAAATGTAATTCATTATCTTCTAAGGAATACAATTTTGCATAAGACCCAACAAATTTGTGTTTCGTGATGTGAGTGTGACTGGACAGACATAAATGAGTGTGAGGATGAAAAAATCCCTGTGAGGGTATCTGCATCAATACCGATGGGAGCTTTCAACTGTTCTGTCCAGCAGGCAGTCAAGGTGATGGGAGGAAAGACGGGCGAGGTTGCTCTCGCAAGGTTCCAATTATACAACTTACTCTTTGGTAAAGTTTTCCATTGATGTACTTTTCCTTGGTTTCTTAATTCAATTCATTCTGCAGCGGTTAGTCTCATATTCCGCAGTACTCTTTACGAACTCCTTCCTTTTTAATGCAGGTATTGGTTTAGGGGCTGTTGTTTCTAATAATCGCAAGTTCCTGGATATACTTGATCATAAGAAAAGAAAGTTAATAGAAATGAAAGAGAAATTTTTCCAACAAAATGGTGGGTTTATATTAAACAACTATCGTCAAATGAAGGTGGTGCAGAGAATTCAAAAATCTTTACCGTAAAAGAGCTCAAATTAGCAACCAACAATTACGATGAGAGTTTAATCGTTGGACGAGGAGGCTATGGAACAGTTTACAAAGGAACTTTGGCAGACGATCGCATAGTTGCTATTAAGAAGTCCAGAATAATTGATCAGAGTCAAATTGAGCAATTTATAAATGAAGTAGTAATTTTAACTCAGGTTAACCATCGAAACGTGGTGAGACTCTTGGGGTGTTGTTTAGAGACCGAAGTTCCATGCTTGTTTATGAATACATTTCCAATGGCACCCTTCCAACATATCCATCCCAGTGGTGCGGAGCCTTCTTTCTTGGGCAAACCGTTTGAGGATTGCTATTGAAACTGCCGGTGCACTTAGTTATTTACACTCGGCAGCTTCGATACCCATCATCCATAGAGCTATGTTGTAAAAGGCGCTGGGCAAGGCGAGGCGCCAAGCCCAGCGCCTAGGGCGCCCCAGGCGAGCGCCCGAAAAATAGAAAAAAACCATTTCAGGCATAATCTGGCGCCTAGGCGCCTTTTTGCCTAGGCGCTGCCCAGCGCTAGAGCGCCTTTATGCTTAAGCGCCAAAGGCGCTCGCCTTTCACAACATAGCCATAGAGATGTCAAGTCTGCGAACATACTTTAGATGAAAATTACATCAAGAAAAGTAGCAGACTTTGGAGCTCTCCAGGTTGATTCCTTTGGACCAAACAGAATTATCCACACTTGTACTAGGGACCTTAGGATATCTGGATCCAGAATATTTTAACACAAGCCAACTGACAGAGAAGAGCGATGTTTATAGGCTTTGGTGGTTCTGTGGAGCTGTTGGACGTGAGAAATGCCCATTTCTCAAGGGAGATCTGTAAAACAAGTAAGTCTCGCACCCTACTTCCTTTGTCCATGCAACAGAATAAATTGTTCCAACTTCTTGATTCTCGAGTACGCTGATGAGGGGACACCAAACAAGTCAGTGCAGTAGCAGAACTTGCAAGAAGTTGCCTTAGCTTGGCGGGTGAAGATAGGCCAACGATGAGACAAGTAATGACAGATCTAGAAAGATTGAGAGCCAGAGAAAGACGCTTGTCCACTTCAACCAAACCATGAAAAATAAATCAAGCCTACAGTTTGAACCAAATAAACTTTATAGTTCCAGTGACCGGTTCAACAGTTGGTGACTCTGGGGAATATAGTTTGAATACAGAATCACTGATACCATTGTGCAATTTATGTGTATAATCTTTGATTGTCCCACTAAAAACAGTGCTGCTGATTGTGGGGTTGCAGATGCAATTCTTTTTATTAGAAGTAGTTCAAATTTGTTCTCCATTATTTGTGGAATCCAAGATATATAATGAAGTTATCTAGTTGTCTCATAACCTTTGAATTTTTATTTTTCTGACAATATATGAGTGCCACTTATGCAAAGTAGAGCAAGCTGCAAAACTATTATTATCGAGGAAATCCGATTATTATACGGCGCCCTGTTCATGCAAATATTACTGGTAATTGGTTGCAAGAAAATTGTGCTACGCCTTTTATTCAAAATTTACAATGTCATTTCGGCAAAATATATTTCATGACCCCCATTCCTATAGCACTGTTGTTCTAAGAGGCAAGCACAAGCCCGGTGCAAGAACAAAAAAATAAGATTTTTCTGTGGGTCTTAAGATCACTTGTTGAAAGTAATGGCAGTAGCAGTTGGAGTATGGTACTTCTTCGATGAATAAGTGCCGCAACACCTTCCTTCACAGTGGCTCTCCTTTTCTCCTTGAAGTTCCAAAGTTCTTGCACTGGAACTCTACCGCTTGGGTTGTACTCATTCATTTCTTGTTAGAATCCATTTTTTCTGATTTTTGATGTTTTTTCTTAAAAATTTTCTTTGTCTCTTCTTCTTATACTATTCCCCGTTTTCTGATTCTAGGTACTGTATTTATTTATTCTTTGACTCGATAATTTTTGCCATTGCTCGTCTTCTCCTCTCATTTAATAATACACTGCCCTATATATGTTCCACTTCCTATATAATTCAACCCATTAATTCATCTTTACACGCTTTATTAATTGATGTTATTCTTAATCCTTTGTGTTTTTTCTGTGTATACCTTAGCTCTAGAA
>JAJJWW010005203.1:0-240569 GCA_023531295.1 Papaver armeniacum
ATTACATTTAAGAAATTCAGTATAACTTACTTCTGAAAGGTTCGAAATTCACCCAACAACAACTTACGTATCCCTCCCTCTACATAATATATATAACTTGATTGTTCACCATCGGTTTCACACAACAGGTATATTTTCAGCCTCCCTGCATCTTTCGATCCCTGGGTATTTTGTTGAAGTGAACAAAGGAAAAATCTTAATATTATAACCTCGACAGTCGAGAACAAAAAAAACAAATAGAAATAAAAGAAATGGTGAGCTGTGTTATGCACCTTTCAATGTGGTTCAGTATTAGAACCCTTGGTCCAAGAGGGATTCTTGCCTCCGCAAGGTCACTGCACAATATTAAGAGACGGGAAAATGGCTGTCATCATCTTCAGAAAACACTAAGAAAACGCACAAAAACAACGACATAATATGAACTCCTCCACTAACACTTGCCTATGATTAAGCAATGGCATAGTATTGTCTGTTAACAAGTGTTTCTTGAAGTGCTTCTCGTACTTCTGAAGGCCTAGCTTTGACAACATGCATCTTGTTCTGGTATAGCATCTATCATCCAATACTGGCTGCTGAGAAGACAATACCTACACATATTGCAAAATCAAACTGCTCAATTAAAAAGGGAATATCAACGCAGAGCGTGATGCCATATGTAATATGACTCTACACCAAGTATGAAGCGAGTACTAAAAAAATGCTAACAAACATGTAACTGACACTGTCTACTCGCCGAGCAGTTTAGACTTGGGAACCAATATAAACAGTAAAAAAGAAATGTCCCAAAATGTGTTTAGCTCTATGTTGCAGTTGTTTAGTTCAGTGATGGAATTCCCTACCATGGATTAAAGAAATCTTTATTAATTTCAAATCGAAGCATGAACCTCGGACAGCTGTAGGCCATGATTATTGATGGCTAAGTAATGCTCATCATCACCGTCTTCCAGCACCAATACAGATATTTGATCACCAATAAGCATTGGAGACGAGGCAATTCTGTTCGTTGCTTATGGACCATCTATTCTACCGTTCTTGGGATAAAGGGTTCTTATGAAAGATATTGAAAGAGAAGACATGGAAGCATGTACAGGAAACAAGCAAGATCGATAAAGATAAAACTTAAGCCGATCACTATGCCGCAATTAACAAAGTGAAAGATGATAGTTACCTTGTGCAGAAGACCATTTACAACCGCAAAGAGGAGCCCTATTCCGATCCCAATAGAGATGTTAGGAGGAGAAGGAAAGTCATCAATCACACTTGTCATGAATCCAGAAGTAAAACCTGCCAACGTTCTGCAAATGAAACATTTCATTCGCTTAGGTGCAACAAATGATGATCCAGCTCATTTATATTTCGAGAAAAGTATAGTGAACCAAAAGTTGATTAGCAAATTGTTTATCACGCCATGGATCCTAAACGATTTTAACGGGGAGAAGCGACAAGGTCAACATTGGAT
Source organism: Papaver armeniacum (assembly GCA_023531295.1). NCBI lineage: Eukaryota > Viridiplantae > Streptophyta > Magnoliopsida > Ranunculales > Papaveraceae > Papaver > Papaver armeniacum. Next base: position 1,460 of record JAJJWW010005203.1, read on the forward strand.
ACTTGTTTACCTGAATCCTAGGTGTATTGTATTCTATATTGGAGGACTAAACAGAACGTTTTCTCAGTAAATCGGTAATGAAATGAAGTTTTCTCAGTAAATCTAGGATGCAAACATTTTCTTTCTAGTTGGTTCTCTCCATTCCAAAAAGCAAAAAAACTCAAAATTAGCAAACAAAGAGATATAGCCAAATAGGGTGTAAAATTAGGGGTTACCTAGCCTTGGTATCGTCTTTCCCTCCTCTAATTCTTTTCAACGCACAGATCATAGCACCATTAGTGCCCCTCAAAAGAGCAAGATCACGAGCTAGAGATACTATCAAAGGAATACTCCCGCATTTCTGTAAAATACGACTCAATCATGGATTGTACATTCAATTAACTGAAGTTTGGAAAGAAATCAAGCTAGGTATGATGAATTTATACATCACTTACCTGAAATGGACGAAAATTCTTCAAAATGTTCCCAACCAAGACACCTAGAGCAGCTCCTTGTAAAGCATGGGTGGCAGCGACAGTAGCAATTTCAACTGGTAAACATTGTTTAGAAACCCAACCTTTGTAACCATTTTCTAATTCCCCCCATTTGTTAGGTGGCAATGCCACTGTTCGTCCTCCTCCCTCCATCGTATACTGAGAAGTGAAACCCTAACCTGGTTAGTGTAATCACAAAACTCTAAATTGGGAGAGAGAGACGGAGGAACGGAAAGGGAAATGGGAAATGGAAAAACGATATGTATTTTTTTACTTTTGTACACCACGCTTTATCCACTAATTTTTGAGAATGGCATAACTATCCTTACTTAATTAGAGTTAATAATTATGATTAGATTTAATGACAATGATTAATTAAAGTTAAGTTGTATTATATTAGTAGAGAAATTAGATCTTTGGGAGATAATTGGATTTTTTAAGAAAAAGACGAAGTGAAGAAAAAAAACTAATTTTTTGAGATTATTGCAATCCAAGATGGGTGATTCGAATGCCGAAGGAGAATATTGATCTAGTAAACAGAATATATAATACATATGTATGTTTTATCTGGCGAGATTGGGGTATACCCAATAAGACAAAATCTGGTCATTATGAAGTAAAACCAAGCCACCCCTTAACCTTGTATTTTCTAAATGGCTAATATGCCCTTGTTTAATTAACACTAAAAAATCGATTAGCTTAATTAATTGAGTTTAGATTAAAACTTTTGAAAATGAAAATTCGATTAGGTTAAACCTTTAATCCGTCTTATGAGTTCGATTTCGAACAAAAAAATGGGTTTTCGAAAATGTTATAAGTCGACATAGTCGACGTTTGAAGAAGGTCATTATATTTAGTAGGCATGGTATACGTTTGAATAAAATGCCGAGGCCACTTTGGTGGCATGGTCCTTGGATGAAGAAACGCAGAGCCATGTTTTGGCGGAAGGTTTTTGAATGAATAATAAGCCGACTACCTTTGGCCAGCAATCTAACGGTCGGCATGTAAATATTCATTAACATGTCGGCTATAATATAGTCGGCATGCACATAATTTATTACACTACCGGCTTTCATGTAGCTGGCATGTTAAGGATTTATAACCATGTCGACCTATACTTATACCAAACAGAAAACAGAATATGGGAAGATGTAATTCACTTCATTCATGCAATTTTGGTTACTACACTGATTGAAACATAAAAACGAATGCACTTAGCATGTGCATCAAGCCTTTGAACCCTAGCGACCTAGTGGATGAGTTATAGTCTCGTGAGGGTTTACATAGAGGTCTACCCCACAAAACCTATACAAAAACTTCTAAAGCCATCAATCTTCCTCCTCAAGACGATACGGCATCCAAGTACTAAGGGTTATCCTCCGGGATTCTTTGTGCGAAGTGATAGCTTGCATCGAACGTGAATGCTTCCCCCTTTTCCTCCAAGTAGCACGCTTTCACGACTTCATGCTACAAAAACACAAAAACAAACTTACATATGTTAGTGGTGTTTCATTGGAAGATAAAACAACATGGGTTGCGTAAAAAATAACCACAAAATTACTTACAAATTGTGCAATGGACAAGGTGAAGGGGCGAGTGTTAAAAATCCGAGGTTGGAGCGCTAAAAAAGCAAGTATCGCATTTTCGATTACTAGGTGCCTAGCGTGGACTTGTTGAATACTTCTTGCATTAGGATTCCCAAACTTCATGCAAAATTTGTTGTGTACCTAGCCCAAAAGGTTGTGGAATCCTCCCTTTCGGAGGATTGCGGAGTCTAAGTCGATTTTCCACGTACCATGCTTTGGTGATTGCCAAATCTTCATTTGAATCAAATGATGCCATTGTTGTTTGTAGAGATCTATTGGGTGAGTTAGATGGAGTGTATGATGATATGAGCTTTGGAGAGTATATGGAACTATTTGTATGTTGTTTCGTAGAGAGAAGTAGTGTATTTATAGGATGGTGGCCAATTTGGCCGTTATAGTGCCCAAGTACAAGTCAATCAATGAAATTGTACTTGCCAAAAATTTGAATTTTGAATTCGCCGGCGAGATTTGTTATCCCCAATATGCCGACTACGTATGGCCGGCGAGGGTGGGAAGTTTCTTACCATGCCGACCTTATGAGTTTTAGGCATCGGGAAAACATTTTCTTCGTGTATCCACCTAAGAAGGTATTTCGACATTTTCATGCAGGCTATGATATGGTCGGCGGGGTATAAATTTTCTTACCGTGCCGATCTTATAACTTTTAGGCATCGGGAGTTCATGCAATTTTTCGTTAAACCGTCTGAACGATATTTGTTCACTATATTCTTCGGCTATTATGTGGTCGGCAAGGAACCAAATTTATGACCATGCTTAGGCCTTATGATGATTTTAGGCATCGGGAGAAGGCATTTTCTCGCAACACATGGTGGCATGTTCTATAACATAATACACTTCACTGGTACTGATCCACCCGGCTGGTATTGATCCGATTACCTTGCCGACCACGGTATGCAAGCATTTTCTCTGTCAGGGCGCAGATCGACACTTCAAAACCTTGCCACGGTGTGGTCGGAAATTTAACCTAAAATAAGCATGCCGACATAAGTATTGAAACTTTACATAGCTAAACAAACCATTCATTCAACAACTAGAAATCCAACACTTGTTGTCCAAAATAAGAAAACATGTCCCATAAACCTTAAAAAAAAACATTTGTCCAACCGTTAAACTTAACATTTGTCAAACACAACTTAAATAAATGAACTAGAAATGCATTCATTCACCACCACGACCACGACCACGGCCCCGTTTAAGAACACCACCACTACTACTACCTTCACCACCACGACCACTACGAGCCCTCTTTTTGTCAGCATTCATCTTTGCATGTGCTTCCCTCCTGGCTTTTTCTTCCCGCTTTACTTCAGCCTCAGCTTTCTTGAACATTTCATGGGCATCCTCATTGTCAATATTGTTAACAAAGTCAATGTGCTTGCCTTGCTCTTCAATCGACAAAGGCTCTCCTCTTTCTCTCACGCTAAAGACAACACCTTAAATGGGGTCTTCAAATGCTCCTTCTATTTTCAATTAAACAACAAACAATTAATAGAATGATTCGATAATGTGATCTTAAAATAATAAGAACAACTCTAAAATACTTACAAAGAACTTAAGACTTGTTCTTTGGGTCTTTCGATGCCATCTTCCTCTTACGAGCCAATTCTTTGAGTCATCTCCCTAATCACGGAAGGACGAGCCCAACCCAAGTACCACGACATGTATCTCTCATCGGCTTCATGACAGGTGGTCACCTCGTCCAAAAAGACTCACATCGATGTTACGGCCACGTCTATCGTCCCAATGTTCTTGAGTTGGCGCCTGGATCGTAAGAGACGTTAATAGTTTTTGGGAGGTGGTGCAGTCATCCCGGTTCACATTAAAGAACGGATTATCTTCATCGAAATGAGGTTCTTCTTACACGTAACCCAATTGTCGCATTACCCGATGTGGATCGTACATTGAATATCCTTCGGTGCACAACAACAAGGGTCCATAGTATAATGCAACTTCATCTCTTCTTTGGATTAAACCTTGATTTCTAGCATCCCGACACGGATCAAATATCACCTCTTCCTGATCAATTTGTCGATGGCCATTCGCATTGTGATAAGATTTTGCGGCATTTCCTTATCCTGAGTACCTTTAAAACTGTACATTTGCGCTCTTGGCTTATCAACAGCAACATTCGCATCCACTTTGACGTAGGAGTTGGCTTTCACCAAAGAAGGGAAGTGCTCATATATCCAAACCTATGCAAAAAAAAAAGTTTAGTAAGAATCTTATCTTACGAGAATTTGGCAAATATAAATGATTTAGACAATAGAATTACCTGGAAGAGACATATGTTTCCGTTAACTTGCGAAGTGAGTGCCCTTGAAGCCTTTGTCAACTCATTGTTCAAGAAGGAGACCACCGGTACCCCAAGAATACTCACGCATCTTATCTAAGGGATCCAATAGTTGCAAATAATCGCGTCGACCAAGCTTAGGAGCTGTCGGGGAAGATACATACGCCGGGGACGTATAGCAAATAAGCTGACGCGGTAGCATTGATTCGCACCGGGTTCACCCTTCCTTCCTTATCAAATATTTTCTTGGTCCTAGAAAATGTGTCCCTCAACTTCTTCAGATTAAACTTCTTGGTTAGACGACCATCCTTCATCACAAGCATAGACTCCATCGCAACCTGATTCCAACCGAACAATTGTAAATATCCGCGAAAGAAAACTTATTATCGAAGCCCTCACTGACTGCTTTTCCCTCAACCTCCAGGCCTAGAATTTGATGAGCATCATCGGGAGTTATGGCCATCTCACCGAATGGGAATAACATTGTATCAGTCTCCGTAGAACCTCTCACAAAATGCAGATACGGTTAAACCGGCACTCACATAAATGGTATTTAAGATCACAAGGGCACTCACTTCGCAAGTTAGATATCTAAATACATGCCGGTTAAACATAAACCGGCATGGTGTGATTCACATAACCTGCCGGTGATGAGCACGAAAGTGCGACGCACTTTCACCTATAAATACATTAAATGGGACTCATTTTATCACTAATAAACTTGTTTGTATGTGTTTTTGTGAAATAAGATCTTATGGAGAAAGTTGCTCGAAAAGTGATTTTTATACCCAGGAGGACACATGTTATTCGGACTCTCAGTTTTGGATAAGGGGCACCCAATTACTAAGGGGCACCCAAATTGCTATTCGCACTCCCGGACTGGATAAGTGGTAGTCATCTTCAACAATTTGAATCTGAAAATTGGCGGGAAAAAATGTGTTTGAACCGGAAGAATTAGGGTTTGGATTTTGGAGGTGTTGTAATGAGACTAAGCTGTTGAGATTAATTGGTTTTGCTCTAATGGACTAAACAGGGATGGTAATGGGTTTCGTTTTGTTTCGTTTGGAATTGGATAGAATCATGGATTCGAAGCAAAAGAGTTTGGCGGGAAGTTGTTCTTCACGGACCAGAATTAGGGAAGGAAAATTGGAAACGTTGTAGTAAGATTAAATGGTTGTAATTGTTTGGGCTAACTCCTTTAACCTAGACAGGTCTGGTATGGGTCTTTGTTTCGATAAAAATTGGTTGTAATTCGATTGGGAGTAAAACAGGATATTTGGCCTGGATCAGATTCTGCCGAGTTTCTGTTGGAATTTCTTATGGCTTTAGGTTAATATGGGCATGTTATGGTTAACTAAGGCTGGTAAATTGTTTGAATTAGAAAGCAGAGGAAGTTTCCACGTAGATTTGATGAAACAGAAAAGTGAAATATTCTCGAGATTTTCCCGAGTTATTTTTGGGGATTGAGTGTGTCCTGGGAGTATTTTACTTCAGAGGAAACGTGTTGAAGTTTGTAGGAGCAACTTAAGACGCAGAGAACCAATTACAGGCGCGTGAAGGAACTAAATCAGGGAATTATTCCCGTGATATCGCGGAAAAGGAAAGAAGATTGTTGCGAGTTATTACGAAGGATTTGAGGGGTATGTTGAGTATAAAAGAGGTTCTAAGGTACCAGAAAAAGGGGATCGAGAGTTGGGGAGAAGAAAGCAGGAGGGTTGCTGAGAGCATATTTCTCTCTTCGCTGCGAGAGAAGAAGAAGAAGAAGAACATTCGACATGTCGATTTATGTGAGAAGAACTGTCGTTTATAAACGGTACTGTGAACGATCGGTTTTTACGCTTTGTTTTGAATTTGCAACAAATATTGTAATGATGACCACGTAACGCCAATCGACGTTGCGGATTAATTTTATTATTAGCTTTCTTAAATAAAAACACCATTTGAGCTATGAATTATATTTTTGAGTGTGTTTTCATTATGAGAAGCTAAGCCCCGACACTGGGTCGACGGAGGAAGCCGAACTTCATACATGGGTGAATTTATTTTATTCTTTTTATGACTTTTGCATTTATTTTAAATTGTTTTATGATTTTAAAAAATTAGTTATCATTTTATTAGATGGGTCATGCTTGCTTAGATGTTTGATGTCCCATGCTTACGATTTATAACTAATAATTTATTGAGCGATAATTGCTAAAGAATAAATAATTGAGCCTATTGATATGAGTGCGGTGGAATCCTAGACCCAGTAACTCTCGCTTTTATTATTTTATTAAACCTTTAAATTTAATCTTCACAAGTCTTAGAGTTCGAATCCTTATTACTACAAAAAACTCAATAAAAAATCTTATCAATTTTGGCGCCGCCGACGCGGATTTGTTTTTAGATTAATTTTTAGGTTTATTTATATTTATTTTGTACAGTATTTTTATTTCGTTTTAGATTTTATTTTTTCCTTTTTATGTGTTTCTTTTTGTATTTCTTTTCAGGGACTTTTTGAGGATGATGACTTCTTCTGAGGAGACGTCACCTACGATGATTTGGCGGAATATAAGCGTAGAAAGTCAAATTATCGAAACCTCATCTCGAGATGACGCTTCTTTGAATATATGCGTAGGCAATGGTATGGAGTTTCTGCTCCACATGAGGTAAGTGAAGAATCTCCTCTAGAGATATATGAGAAGTATTACAAACACACACCGCCTAGTTTGGAACAAAGATTGAGAGTTCTTGAATGTCAAAGATTATTCGTTGATGATGATGAATCTGGTAGTGACTCTCTGTTCCAAACAGAACATATAGATGACCTTGTGGATGATTGTGTGGATGATTCGCCTAATTCCATATATGAATCTACCTCACAAGATCATTCACCCGACTTAGAGGTTGTTTCTAGACCCCTAGACTTCCGAAAGTTTCCTAATTTAGGGTTAGAATTGTGTGCTTCTAAAGTGTTGTTGGATTACTTTGCATCTAAGTACCCAGAGGACTTGCCTATTCCTGATATCGTGCATGAGCCGATTGATAATTCCTCAGTCTCAAAAGAATCCCCATATTTTGTTCTTTACGCACTTCCTTGGGCAGTACAAACTTGGTTTAGGGGTAAATCTTGGTTTTTGATAGTTTCAGCGTCCCCGCGTTTTCATGACATAAGTGTGAAGCAGTCGTTTGTAAATATTGTATTTTGGGTCGATCCCCAAGTTTTCAGGTTATTAGTTAATGGGGATCCATTTTTGTACATTCCAGTAGGTATAATTATTTGTTTATTTGTTTATTTTTTTTTATTTTCCCATCTTAATTTTTACATTGGATGACTCAATTACATTGAGGACAATGTAATATTTAAGTGTGGGGAGTGGGTATTAACTTTTTATTTTTCTTTTAATTTTTCAGGAATTTCCTTGCATATTGTGACCAGCTCTTGAGCGGGTCTAAAAAGATAATAAAAAAATATATATTATGACCAGCTGTGTAACGGGTCTAAAAATAAATAAAAAAATTGTGTGTCTTGTGTATGGCATTTGTCATGACCAGCTGTGTAGCGGGTCTAACTCTCTTTTATTATATGACCAGCTGTGTAGCGGGTCAATTTTCTGTTTTGCTCGAGGACTAGCAAAATGTAAGTGTGGGGGATTTTGATGAGCACGAAAGTGCGACGCATTTTCACCCATAAATACATTAGTTGGGACTCATTTTATCACTAATAAACTTGTTTGTAGGTGTTTTTGTGAAATAAACTCTTATGGAGAAAGTTGCTCGAAAAGTGGTTTTTGTACCCCGGAGGACACATGTTATTCGGACTCTCAGTTTTGGATAAGGGGCACCCTAATTGCTATTCGCACTCCCAGACTGGATAAGGGGTAGTCATCTTCAACAATTTGAATCTGAAAATTGGCGGGAAAAATTGTGTTTGAACCGGCAGAATTAGGGTTTGCATTTTGGAGGTGTTATAATGAGACTAAGCTGCTGAGATTAATTGGGTTTGCTCTAATGGACTAAACAGGGATGGTAATGGGTTTCGTTTCGTTTGGAATTGGCTAGAATCATGGATTCGAAGCAAAAGAGTTTGGCGGGAAGTTGTTCTTCACGGACGGAATTAGGGAGGAGAAGTGGAAGCGTTGTAGTAAGATTAAATGGTTGTAATTGTTTGGGCTAACTCCATTAACCTAGACAGGTCTGGTATGGGTCTTTGTTTCGATAAAAATTGGTTGTAATTCGATTGGGAGTAAAACAGGATATTTGGCCTGGATCAGATTCTGCTTAGAGTTTCATTGGAATTTCTTATGGCTTTGGGTTAATATGGGCCTATTATGGTTAACTAAGGCTGGTAAATTGTTTGAATTAGAAAACAGAGGAAGTTTCCACGTAGATTTGATGAAACAGAAAAGTGAAATATTCTCGAGATTTTCCCGAGTTATTTTTGGGGATTGAGTGTGTCCTGGGAGTATTTTATTTCAGAGGAAACGTGTTGAAGTTTGTAGGAGCAACTTAAGACGCAGAGAACCAATTACAGGTGCGTGAAGGAACTAAATCAGGGAATTATTCCCGTGATATCGCGGAAAAGGAAATAAGATTGTTGCGAGTTATTACGAAGGATTTGGGGGGGTATGTTGAGTATAAAAGAGGTTCTGAGGTACCAGAAAAGGGGATCGAGAGTTGGGAGAAGAACGAGAGGGTCAGTAGAAAGGCATTTCTCGACCGCTGCAGAGAAGAAGAAGAAGAAGAACATTCGACGCCAATCGATCATCGAAGAAGCGTCGTTTATAAACGGTACTAAATAACGATCGGTTTGGCATGCTTGTTTTGAATTTGCAACAAATATTGTAATGGTGACTTCGTAACGCCAATACAAGCGTTGCAGATTAATTGTATTATTAGCTTTCTTTAATAAAAACACCATTTGAGCTATGAATTATATTTTTGAATGTGTTTTCATTATGAGAAGCTAAGCCCCGACACTGGGTCGACGGAGGAAGCCGAACTTCATACATGGGTGAATTTATTTTATTCTTTTTATGACTTTTGCATTTATTTTAAATTGTTTTATGATTTGAAAAAATTAGTTATCATTTTATTAGATGGGTCATGCTTGCTTAGATGTTTGATGTCCCATGCTTACGATTTATAACTAATATTTGGAGAATCTACTTTGGCAAAATAAGAGTCGATGTTGTTTTATTTATTGAGCGATAATTGCTAAAGAATAAATAATTGAGCCTATTGATATGAGTGCGGTGGAATCCTAGACCCAGTAACTCTCGCTTTTATTATTTTTATTAAACCTTTAAATTTAATCTTCACAAGTCTTAGAGTTCGAATCCTTATTACTACAACAAACTCAATAAAAAATCTTATCAGCCGGCGTATAACAAATACGAACACAGTACTTAACTGGATTTTTCAGAAAACCAGTCGGCAAGTTCCTTTACTCATACATTGCCGGCTAACAAATATCCGGCATGGTTTTTTCCAAATACCATACCGGTTTTAAAATTCAAAGCATCAGGAGACACAAATCTTGATATACAGCCGGCAAGGAAAATTTTTACAACCATCCCGGCCAAAAAACAAAACTATCGCCGGCAAGGTCTGAGGTTGAATAACCTGCCGGCCCTGCAAGTAACAATTACAGGTATTTAACAGCCGGCAAGATCTTCAACCTAATATCTTGCCGGCCAAACACTAACTATGAAAACCCGGCAGGGTCGATAACTAAAAACCTTGCCGGCGGAAATAACTGAAAATCAAAGAATCAATTTTTCTAACCTAATTTGACATGCAAACATGAAATTGAAGTACTTGAGTGAGTTTAAGTAGGCCTTTACTTTCTTAATCGCACCATTTCTTCGTTTTGAGCGGGTTCAATTTCTTCTTCAAAGAACCGTTTTTTCTTCACTTTATGTTGAACTAGTTTTGCAATTCCAGGGTTGTATTGATTGGGTTTTCGATTGGCGTCTTTCATACGAGTTCCCTTACGCCGTGGTGGATCCATTGATGAAGATTAATCGGAGTTTTCGAATCGACGATGTCAATGAATTAATCGACGAGTTTTGATGGTGGTGGGGATGATGGAGCCGGTATGGTCGTGGAGGAGAAGAAGAATAAGAGAACAAGAAAAATGAAAAGATTAAAACTGATTTAGGGTAATAGGTTTTTAAAGGGTGAGGGTAGTTTTGTAACTTACCCATTAGGACTCCCCCTAAAACCCATAAAAAGAGTCCCTTTAAAATTGGCTATACCCCAATTAATCTGGGTATACCCCAATCTCGCCAGGATGTTTAATGTCCTTTTTATAGGTTTGAATTCCTCAAACAACTGAATTTTCACGTGCAAGTTCGGCGAACCAGAAAGAGGTTCGGCTGATAACTGGTATGATACATAGATGAATTGTTCGGCTCATTTGAAACAGCTGAACTAAGTATAAACTAAATAATGAATCAGTCGAACCATTTTTTAAGTAACAAGTTAGGCTCATAAACTAAGTATATAATCAGATGAACCTGACATACATAGACACCCTCAAAAATTATTCATTCCATTTTGAAGTTTAATAGTAAGCTAGTGTTTGTAGCGGCTTAATACAGTTTGGTGTTCAATATGGATGAGATCCCGGGGGTTTTATGCTATTGCGGTTTTCTCGTTCTGGTGTCTTGTGTTTTTCCTTTTTCGTATTATTATTTTGTATCTTTATAATTGGATTTACAGAGGTTTTTACGTATTCAATCTAAGTAGATACGTCATCCTAATTGTAATCGATTACGAGACTAGTTCTTGTACAATTCGTTTTTTGGAAGATAGATAACAAGTTTACTCACTTGGCAGAATTCCGATTGGATCATTTGGATACGACTAGATTGAAGATTGATCTTGGATATTGATTTTCGGGATCGTCCAAGTACTCTGCTTAACAATCAGGTTTACGGGACTCCGAGTCTATATACATACTGATTAAGTAGAGGTTGAGATATAAACTTTATATGCATATTGTCAAGGATTATTCATTTGATCTGCTTGATATTGTATTAAGTTTTGTCTATACATGTTTCTGAATAACAAGGTTGGTGGTGCGCTTTGTACCCCTGCATTTTCAAGAGAGTTATGAAGTGAAGACCATATGAGGATTGATTCTCCTAAGATGCTGAAAAATGTAATAGACATATCAGATGAGTTGTTGTAAGTCTCATAACATCTTTAGCTTGGAATGTGTCTGATGTCCTACCAAACTGACTCACCAAGTCATCTTGATAATTCAGAGCGCGCTAGAAGTTGAGTGATACTTCTCATCGTAGTTATATAATCTCATCTTGCATCTTGAATGTTGAAATTCTTCCTCTTCGGCCCCAAGTTTCCATGCTGATCTATGCAGTCTGCAGTTGAAAGCTATTTATTTATATCTTTTGTAACAGTGGGAAAGGACTCTTTTAAGGTCATATTACCATGCCATCTATCATGCCATAAATACAGGTTCTTCTCACTCTCAACTTTTATCTTCAAATTCTCATTCATTAAAGCATTGATTTTTGGAAAAAAATTTCCACATGCCTGTACCTTTAGCGATATTCATGTCCAGTGAAATACTAACCTTTTCTGATAAACCTGTTTTTTCTTGTATAACTCTTCTCCATATTGTCTTATTCCCTTTAGAATATCTCCAGACCCATTTTGACAAGAAAGAGTTGTTCAAATTTCTAAGGTTTCTTATTCCCTACCCCCTAGCCTTTTGAGCCTGTAGATTTTTTGCAAAGAGACCCAACATATTCTCAGTTTGTTATCTTTTGTTCCCCATGTTGATACCTAATTCACTAATCGGGCCAAAAAGTCATTACATGACTTGTAAGCCCAAGTCTACATGAGAACTGGAGACTTGACCCAGTCCAAAAAGACATTTCGTTCGGTCCTAAGTATAATATCCAAGAGTAAAATAGAGAATGGGGAAGTCAAAAGAGAATAAAATGACATTGATGAAGGAGTCAAGGTTGGCCTACATAGGAGGAAATGACAGTTTTGGTAATAAGGAAGACAAGGGGACACGTGTCATCGTGATATAAGAGAAAGAAGTCTATTAAAAGGGAATGAAATATTAGTTAGGAAATGATGTCATTTTTTGGGAATTAGGTTTGTTGTGGATATGACTAGGCTCTCACACTACTTTCTCACACCCACAAGAATCTTCTCATGATGCTTGTCAGTTTCTTTTCCACTTATACTGGGATTTACAGTTGAAAAAGATGGTAAATTGGGAGACTTAGTAAGATAGTCTTGATTAGAGTGACTAATTCTGCCTTTCACAAGTACTTAGTCTTCCAATGAGCTATTTTCCATTCCATTATTTCAAACCACTGTATCCCACGTTGAAAGTACCTTTGGAGAAGGACGTAATGAACGTCAGAGATATTTTATAGGCACATTTTAAGTTTTGCAACCTCTTCGGCTAACATCTTTAAGTTTTAATTTGGATGTACAGTAGAAACTTTATATGAGAATACTCCCTGTAGAAATAACCTCCATATAATAATAAAATAGTTTGGTCCCGATTTGGGCCAGTTATATTTAAGAATAAACTCCATATTGGAATAAGTCATAATTTTTTCTGTGTCTGTCTCAAGGAACCTACCCCCATATAAGAATAATTGACATCATAACATAAATATATAGCACTTGTCATACTTCAAAGTTTAAGATGAAGAGATTCTTGTAACCATATTACAAGTTTGTTTTGATTCAAAATGGATTTTTTTATTTTTTGTGCACAACTTAATACGAATATCTTCATATTCATTTGATCTCATTTGTCAATTTTCGATGTGAGAATTGTGATGTATGTGAATTTTTTTATTACAAATTTTGTATATACATAATATACACAAAAAAATCCTCATTTAAATAGTTTTTGTTTATACTTAGATACATTTTTGTGTTTCCTATGCATATGCAAGAATATGCCCAAATACACATATGAAGCAATTTTTAATTGAGTATTCCATGTATATATGCACCGTGAAAACAATTTGATATCGGTCTCTTTTGTAAAGCAGAGAAATTGGAACTAAAACCACCAATGAAGCTAACTCTCGGTACAAAATGAAAAGGATTATAAACAGTTATAGGCCTGATTTTCAACCCGATAGACAACCATATGTCTGTTTTTTTCAAATTTACAAATCTAGGCCTCCATCCATGTTTCCATCCAAATCCGTTACTTCTGTCAATTTTTCGGTCAACACGGTCAATTTCTCATCAGACGAGATGAGTTAATGAAGCGCAATTACCCATTTTCCCTTTATACATGTGTAAGCTATTAGGTGTATAAAGTAGCCACGTGTAAGCCATGTGTAACGATACTGTCCCTATATCAGGATCTAGCAGAACTTTATGAGATCCAACGTCCGAAACGTTTCAGTCCAACCTCGTTATAATCGTCGTCTAATTCTTCTTCGATTGTTCTTCCTTTGTGACTGTGAGAGAAAATAAATCGGCCAAAAAATGGAGTTCCGAAATAAACATAATTGCTAATTTTCTTAGAGGTTAATCGAGTGATTTTTTTTTTTCAAGACAGAGATTTGGTAGTGATTTTGTCAAGAATAAGATGTTGCCGTTCAAAAAAAAGTAAGGTGATGAACCAGATGCAGATAATGTTATTGGAAGACACTAGGAGGTTTTTGAAGGGTTTGTGACGAATTAGAAGATGAGTTCTCATCGAATTTGCATTTGGTTCTAGTTGCAGGTATTACAGAGAAGTTAGGGATTTGAATTGAGGTTGAATTAGAAAACGATGGAGTTGGTTTGCTGATGCTGAGAAGAAATTGACCTGCTACTGGTAAACATTGGTGATGATGATTTTAATCTGTCAAATAAAAACGAAATTGATGAGGGTATTGACAGATTTCTAAATATATGAAATTGGTAATGCTCAAGGAATTGTTAAACGAAATGCAGTGATAGTTGGAGATGCAATTGGTTAAAATTAGAATTGCAGATTTTGAGTTAGTTTTGAATATCAATTAGCGATCTATTCAGAGAGATTCAACATGCATATAACCCTAAAATCAGCATCAACGACATCTGTTCTTCAAGAAGATTCGATAAGAATAAATATCACCAAATTGATTCGACAATTTCATCAACAAAATCGATCGAGAAGATAAGTTTAATCTCCTACTGTACTTTCAATTTAATCGATTCTAATGTATGAATATGATTGAAAGTTTTTCTATTAGCTTGTTCTTGAACTTGGATACTACTGAAATTCGTTGTTGACGAACTGGATTGTGTGTGTGTTGGCTCAGGAGAGTGAGAACTGCAAATGCTTGCAATTTGTATAGGCAGTGTTGAAGGTTGTTGTTGCTGCAAAGAAGAATTAGAAGTTGGAAAAAACATAGTTTGTTGCTATGACAGGGTTGTGCATCGGATATTGGTATAATGGTTTGAGGTGGTTGCCGGTGCTAACTGAAGTGGTGAGATTGAACTGAAAAGAGTAATGGTGGAATTATTTTTAGGGTTTTGAACAACTGAGAAGAATGAAGATGTAGCCACAGAGTTGGTAATGTTGTATTATGGAATGGTTGTGATTGAATGAAATTATTGCAGGTAGATGTTGTTGAACATGGATTGTTGTTGCTATTAATGCGAAAGCTGGTGGTATTTTTGTGGTGCTGTGTGTTTGGTTGTCATGGATTGTGACAGAATGCCAAGAAGGTAAAGCATAATATGTTGTAGTGATTGGTTGTTAATGCAGGGAATGTTGCTGCAACTGTTTTTTAATGGGGTGGTGAATGGCATTTGAATGAGCTTAAATGGATTAGATGAATGTTAGGTTTGATCAGGAAGTGTGGTGAGTATGTTTGAAGCAATGAATGCATGTATTTCTGCAATCAGTTAAGACAACGGATAAATGTATGAAACTGAAGTATTATTTCCGAAGTTAAATGAGATTAGAAGTTGGGTTTTTATTTGCGTTTGAGTTTCCATGGAGTTTTGAGCTTGAAAAGTGGTAGTATGTTTTGACAAGATATCAGTGAACAAGATATTGTACGGTAGTTAAATACTTGATGATGATAGAATGTCAAGGTGATGTTAGAATTCTGAACGATTTAGAAGCCATGGGTTTTTATTAAAGTCATGATCGTGATCAACTTCAGGCGTGTATAAATAATCTGCAAAAATTCTTAGAGGTGCCACGTCACATGTACAAATGGTGGTGACGTGTACATATAGTCCACATGTACAGAAACGTTACACGCAAGACACAAACTGAACCGAGCGAAAATAAAACTCGGTGGAATGAGGCACTCACTGAGTTACCAGGGAAACTCAATGATTTGAGGACTTAAAAGTCTTTTTATACTATCCTAACAGTGCCAAAAAGGTGGATAATCACTGTTAGCTGTTTTTTCAATAAAACGGTCAAAACCGGCCTATATTTGTAAAGTTCAAAAAAATGGGCCTATGGTTGTAACCCTAAAAAAAAAAGGTGGAAACTACAGGGAGACCCATTCTTACACACTTTCCTACTGTGAAACCCACCGACAAAAAAGTTCAGGCGCGCACCCAAAAATTTATTCCCAAACCCATAATTCATGAAATTGTGTTTTTCTCTTTTCTAAACAAAAACTAGTTCTCCAATTCGTTTTCTTCTTCCTCCCAACTCAAGCACCTGCTCCTGCTCCAATCAGTGATGGTATGTTTACCTATCTCCATTAATAGATCTCGAAATCAAAAGCCTGGTATTGCGTAAAAGATTGATCTTCGATCTTTCCTCACAACACGAGATACACGAAGATCTCAATCTTCATGGTCATCATCACCACCGTCGTTACATCTTAGAGAACCGAAAAGAAAGAGACATAAACGGAGGCCAATGCTCCTGGTAGACATAAACGGAGGCAACTTGGTTATGTTTTACTTCAAATCAAAAAACCATGAAGGCGATTTGAAGTTAAGTACGCGATTGGTATGGAATTCAACCTATTAATGCAAGTGTTCATATGATTTGAAGTCTTCATGTATGAGCAAACTCGGAAAATTAAGCTAATTAAAATTAAGTTGTTATTGTTTGCAACTCCCATCAAATATATAATGCAATTTGAGTACTTCAGGTGTGTTAGAAGGCGACGTGATAACCAACTACATCACGAAGCCTTTATTATGAAAGGATTTCGGAGGATTACTGAACACTAGTCGAGAACGAGAACCATCCTGTTTACATTCACCCAAGCATTTTCAGCGTCAGCCAGATCGGGTGATCTACCACGAGATGGTAATGACTAATAAGGAATACATGCGTGAGTTACCTCAAGTTGAATCATAATACTCAAGTTGCCTCCGTTTATGTCTTCTCGGTCATCATCACCACCGTCGTTACAATCGGTTTTTGCCAGTTTGGCATCATTATATCATGAATTTTGTGACCCAAGTTAATGCTCCTGGTAGAGGTGTTGTGGTGATGCTATGGTGTGTGGGTGAGTGATCCGCAAAATGGTTGAGGTCTTTGTCAAGAAGGTGTGATTCAAATGGATTTCTTTGGTGATTAATAGGTGCAAACAATACTATTGTTTTTGGGAGCTCGTCATGAACCTATTGCTGTTGAAACTTCTTTTTATTGGTTGAGGTTCTGGTGTTGGTAGGTTGTATAGGTGGTGTTGGTGTTTTTGTCATATTGGTTGAATAATTTATTATGAAGCTAAGAAAATGGATGCATAACTTGTTATGCATCTACAAAATTTGTTGCATAACTTGTTAAGTATTCTTGAAATTGGTTGCATAACACCTTCGGCAGTTTTTTTTTTTTTTTTTGCATAACTTGTTATGCATTCCAGAAAACGTTTGCATAACACGTTATGCAACTACTTTTTTCTTAGTATTGAAAGCAACAAAAAATAAGACTGCATAACTTGTCATGCACCTACAATAATATCTACATAACATGTTATGCGGTCGTGAAAATGGATGTATAAACCTGTTATGCATCCGAAAATATGATCGCATAATGCATTATGCATCGAGAAAATTGTTGCACAATCTTTTATGCATCGAGAAAATAGATGCATAACTTTGATATGCGTCTTTGCATTATGCATCAATTTTTTTATGTACGCACTAAAATCAACCAAAACAATGGTTACATAACTTGTTATAAATGCATAACTTTGTTATCCAAATGCATAATTTGTTATGCAGTGGAGAAATTGGTTGCATAATTCGTTATGCGTCTGCAGAATGTGTTATGCATCTTTTTTGGTGGCTGCATAATGGTTATGTATCAAGTTTTCGAAAATTTTGCCTAAAATGATGACCACCTCCGATTTTTTCGTGAAAAACAAAAATTTGATATTGTTGTTTGTACTCATTATGTAGCTCTCTTAAAAATATTTCCAACGATATAAAATTTGTAAAATTCCAAGGCGCGGATTTTTAGATATGTTATGTCCAAGTTGCGTTGCCAATTATACCCGATGCATAACCCGTCATGCGGATGCATAATCCATCATGCTGACATTTTTGATAATTTCATATAATTATGGGTGTCACAAAAATAATTATGGGTGTCACGGTACCTAAAATTAATTGTGGGCTTGACAATGATAATATTATTTTTTTGGGGTCTCCCCCTAATTTTCCCAAAAAAAAGAGGCCTATATCTGTTTTTCACCCAAATGAAAACCATCGTGTTCATGACTTTAGCCGACGCAACTGAGTTAAGAAAATGCATTCCTGAGATCCCAACCTGGAGCAGGACCATAAGAAAGCCTGGTAGCCACCACAAGGACACACCTATATGCAAATGAGATGTATTCCGTTCATGTTATACTCAATTTAACTGTATGAAATCGAAACAAAAGGATTAGACTTAAGGCCTGAGCAAAAACCAAAAAAAAAAAACCCTTTGATTTGGAGCAAAAACAAACAAGAGATTCATTTAACGAATTTTAAAACTTTTACTTTTTAGCGAGTTTTTTTTTTTTTTTTTTTTTGTAAGACTCGTTCAAATATCTTTGATTAAATGATTTCATTTGTCGATTTTCCATATCATTTTTGAATTTTTTGTGGATCGTGTTACATAGAATACTTTGTATATTTAAATAATACATGTGAAACTAAACAAAATTTATGTTTTCCTGGGTATTGCCTAGGTACATTGTGTTGCATAGCAAACTTCATATATTTAACTTACGTATTATACATGTGAAACTAAACAAAATTTAACTAATATTTGTATTTCCTAGGTACATTGTGATGTTTGTTGTGCGTAATTATATTTTCTCCTAGTTACATATATAACAAATTTTTATTGATCGTTTCAAGGTAGACCTTTGTATAAGAATAACCTCCATATAAGAATAATTTCTTGTGGTCCCTATGATATTCTTATATAGAGGTTTTAGTGTAATAGTAAGTTAGTTCGCTCTCTTTTCGATGTAATAGTTAGTTTGAATTTCAATGTATTCCTTGGTTTCAAATTCAATTTAATACCTAGTTTGAATTTCAATATATTTCAATGTTTGTTTAATTCGAATTTAGTATTTAAAGTTCTCCTCTCAGGAAAGAACTAAAATGAAGAATTGTTTAGTTAGCAATGATGCTAGTAGCAGTTTAGGTAATTTTATTTTTCATAGATTATGTATTGCTATTCAAAAAGGAGTTGGAGCCAGCTTGTTGCTAGGTTGCCAACAAAAAGCTTGTAATTCTCAGTACTAAAATGATTAAAATAATAAAAATAAAAAAATAAAAACTATGAGGATTTCTTCTTCTGAATTCATCCTAATTGTGCGCGATGAGATCATCTCTTAGTATTAAATATAAACTTCTATTTGAATTCTCTCTTCTACCCTTTGGTACTCTTTTTCGGACACTCCATGACGGGGTCAAAAATCACGCCTCAAGTATGTATCTGGATAACTTGTAAACCTGGTATTCAGTTTTATTTCCTTGTTACTATATTATGCAAAATGATGTAGGTGATCATAACCATTTATGTTGGTTTAAATAAATGATATGGTCCACATATTATGTGGAACTTCCTCTTCAGAATTCCAAATGCTGGTTCGATATCCTTCGTACACCCCATATGCTTCTTGTTAAAGTATATTCGATCACGATTTTACTCGTGTTCGGGAATCTCAGTGTAAGCTTGAACTAAAGTTGACAACGCTGGATAAATTATGTTTGATAGAAAATACCCATGTTATCGTGATTGTCATTGATGGTGAAATTTACCTGCATCTATATAAATCAAGTTGAAGAATATGTGAAAAAACATAACGTTTTTGTTCTGCATGTATTGCAAAATGTTATTTAAATAATGATTTGTAAAGGAATATCCACATTGAATGTGATGATGGCCTATGAGATGTGCTCGGTAACAAAATGGCCACCGCCGAAAGAGTTTGGGCGTTTGTGCGCCTAGCCGCTCAAACATGTGATGCCTCATCTTTTACAAGGGAATGCGATGACTCGACATCGATAATAAATTTTGACTACCACACCACTATCACATATCCATTTCAATCACATTATAAGTGACTTAACAATAAATTTTTCATTGAGGTTAGGCAACCACCTATGTTTATATACGCCTGGAATTTAGATATTTAAGATATCCCCAACAATGTTGATGTCAAGTAATGCGTTTACCAATAGTGTCTGTGTGTTTATTTAATCCATTTTTTGAGGTAATAGGTATTTACAGATATTACAGATTTTAAATTATTCTTTCGACATATTACAATTATTTTAATTTACATTTACCTACTTTTTTAAATATTTAAACCGATTTTCAATTTTAGGATTTGCAAAATCCCATATTTATTGATTTTGTCGCTTTCAAATTTTGTGGAAAATGTATACTTTAAACTTAAGTTTATACACCATCATTTATGTCATTCTTTTGTTCTCACATTTGAATATTTGCATATAGAAAGCTGAAAAAGCGGGGTCTAACAACCACACTCAATATTTCGTTTAGGCAATCTGTATAGACAAACTCCAATATAATTCCAATAGAATCAACTAGACAGTCAGACTCAATCAATGAAAATATATCCAAGGGTTGTATCTTTGTTTCTCAATGTAATCAGCAAATCAAATAGATAGAATTCGTGAGCCTGATTATTATGAGAAACGACTTGAATGTTACCAAAGACCAATGTTCAAGTGTCAATCAATTTATATCAACAACCAAAGGTTGGATTATCTAATTGATTGAACCGCGCACAACCTGTGATATTTCAATTATATAAACAAATACAATGCGGAAAAGAAACAACACAAACACCAGAAATTTTGTTAACGAGGATACCGCAAATGCAGAAAACCCCGGGACCTAGTCCAGATTTTAACACCACACAATATTAAGCCGCTACATACACTATCCTACTGCAAGTTAACTTCGGACTGGAATGTAGTTGAGCCCTAACCAGTCTCACACTGATCAAGGTACGATCGCGTTCCTTACGCCTCACGAATCCCAAAGCGGGACTCTACGCACTTGATTCCCTTAGCTGATCTCACCCACAACTAAGAGTTGCTACGACCCAAAGTCGAAGACTTGATAAACAAATCTGTATCATACAGAAAAGATTATTGAATAGATAAATCTGTGTCCCACAGAAATACCTATGAGTTTTGTTCTGCTTTTTGATAAATCAAGGTAAACAGGAACCAATTGATACACCAGACTTATATTCCCGAAGAAACTGACCTAGTAATATCAATCACCTCACAATAATCTTAATCGTATGGTAGCGACACAAGATATTGTGGAATCACAAACGATGATGCGAATATGTTTGTGACTACTTTTTATTTTGCATATCGAGATTAAATCTCGAGCAAATATTAGAGAAGATAGTACTCAATATGATGGAACAAAGCAATATCAGAACACACAACTACAGAGAAAATAGTTGGGTCTGGCTTCACAATCCCAATGAAGTCTTTAAGTCGTTAACCTATAATGGTTTTTGGCAAAACCTAGGTTAAAGGAGAATCGAATCTAGTCGCAACTAGTATCACATAGGAGGTGTGGGGATTAGGTTTCCCAGTTGCTAGATTTCTCTTTTATATAGTATTCGAATTAGGGTTTGCAATCAATGTTACCTTGGTAACAAAGCATTCAATATTCACCGTTAGATGAAAACCTGATTAGACTCAAGCTAATATCTTTCAACTGTTAGATCGAACTTAGCTTGTTACACACAAATGAAAAGTGACTTCATTTAGATATGAGTAATTGTACCTAAACGTGTAAACTTTGTTGGTTCAACAATATTTAACCGAAGTTAGCCATATGAACACTTCCATATCAACCTTGTTCATCTTAACATAACTAGTTCAAATGACTCAAATGAAACTAGTTATAGAGTTATTCAATTGTTTATATTCTCATAGAAGTATACAAGACACTAGTGAAGCAAAATCGATTTTGATTCACTCGAATCATTTCATGAACATTATATCCACGGTTTGCAAAAGATTGCATTCCTTAATTTATAAATGCATTAGTTCATGAACAAACCGATTTTAGAACATAACCTACTCAAGTATGCAAACGGGTAAGCATACCTAAGTAGCCGGACTTGGTCTGGGTTCGCCAGTATGTGAACGGGCATACTATCGTACACCACCAAACTCAGTTGAACTCCCGGACTTGAACTTACGCCGGTACGCATACGGGTATGCATACTAAGTTCCCAGACTTCAACTAACCAACCAGTACGCATACGGGTATGCATACTATGGTTCCCGGACTTGGAGTAACTTGCAGTAGTTAGCATACAAGTACGCATATTGTGCTATATAATAGTTAGTTGTTCAAAACTCCCATTTCAATCATTGAAACATTTTTAGAGGATGGGAATAGCTGTCTCACACAAACTATTAGCTTCAAAGCAATTTTCAAGTGATCGAATGATCAGTGCGAAATATTCCGAGTCTACACCAAATGACTGTCTCACACAAATCATATAAGATATTACCAGGAGATTTTCACATGATCATCTTTTGACTTTCGTCAAGAATATAAGTTGAACTTGATTAAAGCAAAAGCTTACCAACACATATTTCGAGAAATATGTAAGCGAGTTAAACTGTTTGGAAATATCAAATGTGTATAATTGAAGTATATATAGCTATACGACTTTTGTCTCAAATAGGAGATATAGTAGATAGACTTTTGAGTGATAGATAAGTTCAAGTCTCCATATACCTTTTGTTGATGAGGTTCCACAAGATCCCCTTAATGGTTCTTCGTCTTCGATCGATGAACGCCGTGAAGTCTAAAGCTCAACTACACATTCTATCCTAATCTAAGACTTAGCTATAAGTAGACTAGAAATTAAGACTTATAGTTTTGTAAACTAAACTTGACAAACAAGCTTAAGATATCAACGCTTGCGAGTTCGACCGAGCAGTGCTCTAACAATCTCCCCCTTTGTCAATTTTAGTGACCAAACTATCAATACATATGGATTACAAAATAAATAAACTTTGTAGCTTCTCATCCAAATGCTTGATTTCCTTGTTTCTTCAACATAACTTGAAATCTTCGTCACTTCCAAGTACTCCAGTGATTCTGAACGTGTTCAACCCAGCATCATAGTTGTTGAAGATCCGTAGCCATAACAATGAGAAAATAGTAACTTTCAATCATTGTTATATAGTGTCATAGTATTATTACACAACATCAAAGTCCAATTGCATCACAACTTTGAAAAAAATACTCTGGTGATAAGTACCACTCCCCCTTAGTCAATACTTCATCTCACAATGAAAACCATTCCCCCTTACATAATGATACGTAAACCATATATATTTGTAGTGTGAACTACACAATAATTCTCCCCCTTTTTGTCAATATAATTGGAAAAGATACGAAAACTAGTGGGATCATAATGGAATTCTCATAGAGATACTTCATTACTAAATGAGAACATATCAACTTTGTTTCGATGATTTCACATAGTCGAAACTTAGTGTATTCATCAAGGAGTTTATAGAGATACAAGATAACTCCTACAATATTCCACAACCGCACTCCCCAAAAAGATTTGGCAATTAAGCACAAGTTCAGTTAAGAACTCCACCCCATAAAATGTCATTCCTGAAAGAACAACAAGAGCAACCTTACTTTTACAAGAAAAGAAGGATTCCTTTGGACATTAACAAATTACATGAAGCATGGATTTGTATCCAGAAAACTCAATTAAATTAACCACAAGAAAACCCATGATTAATTCAACCGG
Source organism: Papaver armeniacum (assembly GCA_023531295.1). Lineage (NCBI taxonomy): Eukaryota > Viridiplantae > Streptophyta > Magnoliopsida > Ranunculales > Papaveraceae > Papaver > Papaver armeniacum. The sequence goes on from JAJJWW010005203.1 coordinate 25,068, forward strand.
AAATGCTCAACACAAGCAAACTTACGGAGCCGCACAGTACTTACACATATAAGTGGATCATGGAAAGATCAATACTACGAAATATTTTAAAGATTCATTTTATTTTCATCAATATTTGCATAATGATATCATAGACTTAATCTTTGTTATCAAAAATTCATTACCTTTTCCATCAATATTTGCATAATGACATATTATATACTTAAGTTTTGACATATATGGGACAATCATAGTTCACGGACGCAAACACACATATCCCATAAATTTATTTGCAATATATAAAACCAATAAAGATTAATACTGCAAAATCATCTTCCATAAAAACTTTAGAATTTAAATAAATAAATCTAAAAATATTGGAAGATGAAAATCGTTGGCAATATGTGTACTCACAATAATTGCTATTCCAAACCCTAGTTATCCTTCTTAAAACACAAGCATAAATTCTCATAAGAAGTTTCCTAGACATCAAGACAAACTCGTAATGCACATATAAGATGATTTGTCCTTAGAGGGTAGAATCAATCTTTTTCGCACGGATTTACACCAAGAATAACTACCAAATGCGTATAAAAATATTTTCTTAACAAAGAAGAAAATACAAAGTAATTAATGACCATGCACCATAGTTCACATAAGATGATTGTGAACATTCAAGAATCCCATAGCAATGCGTACTACTGCCCATTCTTGAACTTCCTTCTTTGTGATTCACCAATAACATTCATTTAAAAGCTACAAATTAGCTTAGAAGAGTAGTATTCCAAGAATCCAAGTGCCCAAGTACAAGAGCAGTGGAACAAGTGCGACGGAACGGAGCAAAACACTCAAAAACAAGAGACGGGATAAAAACCAATCTTAACTCATTCAAATTCAATAATTCTCATCTCCATTTTGAAGAGAATTCAAATAGGACGAGAATGGAAAAAGAATGAGGTCATTACGAGTTCGGACGAAGAAGTTACGGCCAAAATAAGTTTACCGAATATCGACGTCTACATGCCAGTATGCATACCGGTTTGCAAATGAATTTTCATGACCTGGAGCAGTATGTAATAGACGCATTTATGTGTCTATTTTCATCTAGATTTTCTATATTGTTAGCACCCCATTTTTATACTTATTTTGGTATTTTATGTTTTTGTAGGTGATTTTGGAGAATTACACTTGTGCGGAGAAATTGGCTCAAAAAGTGGAATTTGCGCACCAGGAGGACACCTGCTATTCGGACCCCTCAAATGGATAAGGGGCACCCAGATGATAAGGGGTAACCCCAAAATAATTTTACCGAATATCGACGTCTACATGCCAGTATGCATACCGGTTTGCAAATGAATTTTCATGACTTGGAGCAGTATGTGATAGACGAATTTATGTGTCTATTTTCATCTAGATTTTCTATATTGTTAGCACCCCATTTTTATACTTATTTTGGTATTTTATGTTTTTGTAGGTGATTTTGGAGAATTACACTTGTGCGGAGAAATTGGCTCAAAAAGTGGAATTCGCGCACCAGGAGGACACCTGATATTCGGACCCCTCAAATGGATAAGGGGCACCCAGATGATAAGGGGTAACCCCATTGGGCAACTACTATTGGTACACCGGAATTGGATAAGGGGAGGCCATCCTCTTCGTTTGAATTTTTGGTTTTGGCGGGAAACCATTGCAGCACATTAGGGTTTGATTTCGGGCATGCTAGGAAGAGATTCAATCACTGATTTCTTTGGGATAGCTTTTTCAGACCTAAACAGACGTGATATGGGCGTTGGAATGGATTAGTTTGGGCTTAATAACCGTGTTGGAGCAAAACAGAGAAAACAAGGATTATCTGAATTGGTTTTGGGCAATTTTCTCTCGGATTTGTTCGAGTATTTGGATAGGGATTTGGTGGTTGCGATGAAACAAGATTTTTAAGGGATGATAGGCGAGTTAAATTTGGAAATAAACATGTTACCATATATATCTCGCTAAGACAGGGAACTGAGATTTCCTCGGGAGTTTTATTCTCTGTTTACGTGGAAGTTAAGTCAGGATTGGGAGGAGATTTATTCCGTGATAATATGCGTTGTCAAATCATCTAGAGAAGATACGAACGACTCATTAGACGCGTAGAAGATACCGTAAATAGTGAAAGTCCGTGACTTTTGGTCGAAGGAAAGAAGGAGATTATGGGAAGAGTTGATCGAGAATGTTGGGGCATGTGGAGTATATAAGAGCTGCTTGGAGTTCAGAGATAAAGGTCGAGAGTTTTGGGGACCTAAGGGAGGTTGCATAGGAAGAAAGAAAAAGTTGCAGAGAATCTTCTCTCTTTGGTGAAGAAGAAGACATTTGAAGAACATTGGGCGGACGAAACAGTCGCAGAGAGGCAAATCGTATTCAAACAACACAAAAGAAGTATCGTTGTTCAACAATATTAGATCACATATATCATAAGATTGTCATCTTTTCTCCGTAATGTGATTCACCACCCGTTGTAAGAGAGCTGTTTGTAACGCCGCTGAGCATTGCAAACTGTCTATCGCTTTATTAGTTTTCTCTTGTTTTTAACCTATTTGAGCTACGAACAATTATTTTGAGCACGTGAATAATATGAGGAGCTAAACCCCAACACTGGGATGACGGAGGAAGCCATATTTCATGCGTGTGGTAATTATATTTAATTCTTTCATGACTTTTTGCATGGATTGTTAATTGTTTTATGGTTTTTATTGAATGGTTGTGATTTCAATTGATGGGTTATACTTAGGTTAAGTCTTTTGATATCCCATGCTTTAGATATATAGTCGTTGCTTTTCAAAAATCTACCTTGGCAAAGAAACAGAGTCAATATTTTATTTGAGCTATAATTGTTTGGAATAAATATATGAATCGCATGGATGAGTTTATATCCCGAGTCTCAGTACCTCTCGATACCGTGACAACCTTTTGTATATATTATCTTTATAGTGTTTTCTTAAATCAAACCTTTACAATCCCGAGTTGAACGAATCTTATTCACCACTTTCAAAACGACATCAATTTTTGGCGCCACCGACGCGGACTTGTATTTAGATTTGTTTTAGGTTTATTTTTATTATTTATTTTTGTTTTTTTACGCCTTTGGTATTTTTTGATTCTTTTCAGATTTGGAGCGAAGCTACGAGGAAAGAAAAAGTGCTATAAAAGGAAAGCATCGCCAAAGAAGGAAAGAAAAGAGGAGTCCAAGGAGTGAAGAAGATTTTGTATATATTTATTTTATTTAGACTTTATTTAGACTTTATTTCTTTTTATTTTTAGAAACTGTAAATAGGGTTTCATTGTTGTAATTTTTATTTTTATTTTTGGACACTTTTTGGACTTGGACATTATTTTTAAAACCCTAAGGAAGGGTTAAAAAATTAAATAAAACTGTTTGCAGGGAAGGACGACAGTTACGATACTGTCTCGACCCCTTAGGTTCGTACACTGACATCGGAGTCGGTGGCCTGAGTCGACTTCAACGGTTCATCGCCCGTCTGGTACGGGAGGTAAGAATCTATCCACCCACGAATCCTCGTCGGTGGGTTTTATTTTTGTGTGACAACTCACACCTCGCTATATATAGAATGTCGAATCGGTATTACAATAGCCAATACAACGAATATCCGACTGAGTTTCAAAATGGACGTTACTACTTTGACCATAATGTGAATAGTGGTTGGGAACATCAGCCTTTTGAAGGTTATGGTCCATACTATGGTGAGCCCAATTACTATCCATATGCCCACCGGTCATACGAGCAAAATTCCTCTCTACTAGAGTCCGTACGTAAGTTAGCTGAGTCGACACAAAAGTTACTTGAGTCGACACGTAGTTCAGATGAGATGAATAACTTAGTTATGGACGAAAGCAATGCAACGTGTGAACCTTCTTTCCTAGATAAAATCAGGAAGTCATGTGAGTCGACTCAGAAAATGTTGTTAAGGGCCCAGGAAAGAACTGCTCAAGATAGTCGTAATTTCTAATATAGTGTTTCCAATAGTACCTTTGAAAATGAAGATGGTTATTCACATAATCAAGACGATGTTAGAATTGGTAACACTACCTTTTTAGATGAGGTTCAACCATTTTCATGTTATTATAATGATTATGGTGAGGATAGTGTTGATGAAGAATCGGACACATATAGGCATAGTGCAGGGCCGTCTCTGACATTTAGACGACCCTGTGCGAAATAACTCAGAACGCCCTGTTACGTAAAAAAAAAAAATCGACAGATAGAAATATAGAATCTACCGTATAACATTGAAAAAAAAAAATCGACACATAGAAAATTTTTTCGACACCAAAATTTCCCGCCCTCTGAAATTTCCCGCCCTGGGCTGGAGCCCAGGAAGCCCCCCCTTAGAACCGGGCCTGGCATAGTGATCAGGAATTTGTTACTCCAATTGATCTTTACAATGATAATACTATTTCTAGTTCGAATCCAAATAATTTTAATAATTATTCACCTATTCAAAAGGACGAGGATTTGACTAGAGATACCCACGTTTTAGACGATGTAGTACTTCCTTTTTATGAAGCCGATGATAGTTTTGAGGAACGGGTTTATCCTGAGAATATTGTTTTCGAGTCTAAGGATTTAGAAACATTAGTCTTAAACAAAGAAGATAAACTCGTAGAGATGAGTGAGGATGAACCTGACTTAGAAGAATCAATTAACGATTTTCAGGAATCTGATGACCTTGAAATTAGGGAAGTTGTGACTAGTCTTTCTAGAGACACTGAAAACTCTAAGTTTGGGGGTGATTATCATTCTCCATGTGCTTTAACTCTTAGAAAGGTCCCTCACTTGGGACTTGACATATGTGCCTCAACCATTTTACAAGATATCTTCATACACGTTTTCCTGAACCTAGTGATGTCCATAAGGAAGTTCAGTTATTAGAAACCCATCCTCTGGTTGATGTGGTTTACCCAGGCTATGATACCCAGATTGATTTTGTTTTCCCACCAAATATTTTTCAACCAATTGTGGGAATGTATGAGTTCAAAATGTGTCGGTTATTAAGTTCTGAGACCAAACCTAATTATTTTAGGAGAATAGAAACGACACATTTGCTTAAGAATGACCACTACTCTCATTGTGGTCAACTGTGTGAGTCAAAACTGATTGACTTAGAGGATCCTCAATTATTCAGGTTATTATTATGTGCTTCTAAGTTCTTATTTGAGTTTTTACAGACTTTAGAACCTGAACCGGATCTTAGCTACGAGGAAATCCAACCCATGAAAATATTTTATTTGGACCCAGTTATAGAACCTGAACCTGAACCACAACTAGATGTAGTTGTCTTAAACAGGAAACTAGACAAGGGTATGCTTTATTTGTTTTTTCTCTTGGCATGTTGCAGATTCCTTTTATTTGTGGTAGCTTTATTTGGTTTTGATGACCCACAGAAATTCCGACTATTACTTTATGATTCTATGAGGTGACTAATCATTTCTTAGTCTGGCTGAAGACTTTAAACTTAGCACTTCTTGGGAGGTAACCTGATGAGTGCCAAATAGTGCTAATGGTTGATTTCCTTCCTTAGAGATCATCGTAAAAGATTCTTTTGTCCACACTTCGTGGAGTCTTGATTTTATTTCGGAAGGTTATCCTTCTTACCTACAACGTGTGCGGGATTTTCTCTTTACTCCTGCCTGCACACATGAGAGACTAAAAAAGCGATCTTTTTGAGTGCAATTATCATAAAACCCTTAATGGTGAGGCAGAAGTTGAGACTTATGATCACAATCGAATCCGAATTCTTTCATATGGTATGGTTACTTCTCGCTCAACACTTAAGGATGAGAAGGCGTTCTTCGATAGTTCTAACTTCTGTTACTAGCATGCAGAAACTCTATGTCCTCATAGCTTCTTGGAGGCTTGAGACTCTTTTACATTCTGAAGTTGGAGAAGGTTTTGTGGGTACACCTCTGGTAAACCCTCACGAGACTACAACTCGTCCACTAGGGACACCTAGGGGTTTAAAGGCTTAGTGCATATGCTAAATGCATTCGAGAGACCTGCGACAGGGGTATAGTTAGGATTTCTTATTTTTCTGTTTCACTTGAGGACAAGTAAAATTCAGGTTTGGGGGTATTTGATGAGTGCCAAATAGTGCATATTTATACACCTTTTTATTGGCATTTTACTCATCTTTTGCGCTTAGAAATCAGATATTATCCAGCATTCTCGTGTTTTCCTTGTTTTCAAGAATAAATATTTGTATTAATTAATTTTGTGTTTTTAGGTAGTAAATAAAGCCTTGAGAAACCGAGGAGCCCAAAGAGCGAAGAAGTGGAGTCGAGCATCTATGGAGCATAAAGCCAAAGCTCACGCGCAACAGTTGCAACCCAACAAGTAGCAACTCATCTACAAGACATGGGCTTGAGCTAGTCCCGACCCGTGACCCGGATCCGAGCGCGTCTCTTCTGAGACGTTGAGATTTCTTTCTCCCTCATCCAACGGTCGCTGCTTCCACGTGCATCGAAGATCGCTGCTCCCGCGCTACACCAGATCACACCAAAACCGCTTACCATCCTCGGCCGTTCAGATCTCCATCAGCTCCATCCTACGCTCGCTAGGCCTATCTCATCAATCAATGATGCACCCGCATCACACTAAAGACCCATATATAACCTCCCATCTACCGACACTCTCTTCTCTTCTCTTCTTTCTTCTCTCGTGCTCCCCGACAGAGCAGAGCTCTGCTCCTCCGCAACTCCACCCCTTCTTCCCCGACCAGCCCTTGCCCGCAAAACCACCACCTCCATCACCTCCCGACACTAGACACAACCACCATCCCTAACGTCTCTACCTAGTTCATAGCTTCTTTCCTAGGAGCTAAGATCGAGATAGAGAAAACTAGGGTTAGGGTTTCTCGCTGCAGGAAGGAAGGAAACATCAATCGAAAGTAGAAGACAGCGATTCGCAGAGAGTAGAGGGTATGGGTCTATTTTAATTTTTATTTCGATTTTGAGAATTAGGGTTTGGGGATATTTTCTTGTGCATGTATAAATAGATGAAGAAGAAGTTGATTTTGGGCATGCCTGGGCTAGCCAGTGCTTCATTTAGGGTTAATTTGTATTATTTTGATGTTTTAAGTTAATTATCAGGGTGTTGATGAAGCCCCTGATTTCTATGTCAAGCATATCTAAATTAAGTTTTATTCTTTTGTGTGATATTGTATGAATGATTAGTAGTTAATCGATGATGCTAACAAGCTCGTGATGAGCCGACCGTAAGAAGACGGCTCATACTAGGGATTGTTAGTAAAAATCGATTAACAAACATCTAGTTTTGAGCTTTCATGGAAAGCTCAAGAATATAATCTCAATTAGGTTGCCTGATCATGGGATTAGTGGTGGATTCACCACCCAGGTGCCTTCTACTTGTCACTGCCTTAGTTTAGAATCACACTACAAACTCAGTCGCTTCGACACTCAAATTTTTATGTTACATACTCACCTAAAACTCAGTCTAGCAAAGCCTTAGATCACACTAGAGCACCACAAGTCTCTGTGGATCGACTCGCACTTGCCCTGTCTCACATACTAGACACCGTGCACTTGCGGTATCACCGTAGGCCATAAATTTACCCATCTTCGAGGCCTATCAAGTTTTTGGCGCCGCTGCCGGGGACTTGGCGTGTGCTGAGTCGATTCTTGTTGCTTGCTTTACTGATTTTCACTCCACCACTGTACATATCCATTTTACATTGTTCTTTTAGTCCTGTTTTCGTATAACTTAACCTAATTTTTGTAACTTGCATGTCTTAACTTTGCTGTTATTTTTGTTAGCTTAACTTGGCTTAATACTTACCTGTCTTAGTTTAATACTTGCATGTCTTAGGGAATTCTGCTATTAGCTTAACTTTATGTTTCTCTGTTTCCTAGTTTAGCTTAGCTTAAATTGTTGTTATTAATCATCTTGCATCTTAGAGTCACTAGTAACTGTTATTCTCTGTCAGTCCAAAATATTCTCAGGCCATCTTTGCCTTAGATGCACATCTCTGAGTACTAAACTCTTTCTTGAGTGAGCAGGTACCTGTGCTTGCTGTGCTCACTGTGCTGCTCACCTGCTGAGCTGCTGATCAACCCAGGGAAAGACAAGGAGCAGGACAATATAGCCATTGCGGCTGAAGCAGGTTGGTCATTCCCAAACTCTGTTGTGTCTGTGTGATGCTCTGTGTGCATGTTGCTGAGAAATAAGAGCTTAGCCAAACATGTTAATGACCTGTTGAGACCCTGTGCATGTTAGTGATTTGCTTCATTGATAAATCGCCATTATTACGTTTCTATTCAATATCTCGGAGCTCATGACACCCATGCTTGCATAATATTGATACCGACCTATTGAGAGTTGAGTCGCCATCTCGCACCCTTGTGTGAGCATTAAGCATGCATTATTTGCTATAACCACCTTAGTCTCATCTGCCCTGTACCTGTGCATTGTGTGTGCTGTTAAACCTTGCCTTGCCTTGGCTGAGTGCACAGCCCTGTTGACCCTGCCACTATGACCCTCTGTGTGTTTTCAACGGGGCTATACGTTGTTCACTGTTGCATCTGCTGACCCAGTGAACTGAATCAATTGACTAACTCCAGCCCCCTGAAGCTGTGAGTTGAGCTGTGGTTGAGCTCTGAATTATGCTCTAACTCTCCGGCCCTCAAGCTGCGAGTTGAGCCATTGTCTATCCTGTGCTGTGAATGTTTTCTTGTCTTTGTTGAGAAATTGGGTCATTTCTGTTGTGAGTTGTTATGTTTCTGTGCTTGGTCGGACCAGGGCTGCACTTGATCCTGTGCTGTGCAAGCATTAGGCTGCAAGCACTAAGCTGTGCTTTGCAAATCTGTCGAATGGTGTGAGTTTGTGCTGCTGAGCACTACTAGACTGAGCTGTGCTGTGCTTGTTCTTCTTCCAAACTGTGCATTCTCCAAAACATCTCTGTGTGTGCTTAATCCGTGTGTCCGCGCTACTTTTGTGAATTGTATCTCTTTGTCCGTGAGATACTAAGTCGTGCCGTGTAGTTTCAAGAATAAGCACTTCTCGGGTGCTTAGTCCCGTGAGAAAATGTCAATTTGTGCTAGTCTCGTGATACCCCGTGTGTGAATTTGCCAACATGTGGAGAGCTTGAGCCGCTCTCGATCGTGCCAATCTCTGCCAATGCCCGGGTTGCCAATCGCTTGACCAAACTAAACCCCAAATTGATGGGCTTTGCACATAACAATTGAGCCCAATAAACAAAACGTGCATATGAAATCAAACCCAACCCTTGGGCTCAACATAAACCGAACTCGCCGAGCCCATAGTCTGCCGGGCTGATCAACACAACCCGGGCCGCAACCAAACCGAGCCCAGTAGCTGGCCGTACCCCTTTTCACCGGGCTGCACATGTTAACCTAACTTGGGCTTACACCAAAACTCAGCCCAACTCAATTCATTTCTGGGCTATACTTTTTCAAACACAACCTAGGCTTTGCACACAATTGCTGGGCTTCCTACAAAACCAAACAACAAGCCCACAACAAACCAAAACCCAACAAACCAAAAATGAACCATTTAAACCAAACCAAAACCCACATAAACCAAACTTTCCCAACAAAACCAAATGAAACCCAATAAACCAAACCAATCCCACCAAAACCAAACTTAGTCCACTTCAACTGGGCTTTGAGTTCAATTTGAGTTGATAAATCATGTCGGGATTTTGTCCGCATCCTGGGGGATGGAACAAATAAATCCCTTAGAGAGCTTGCTTACGGGCATCTTTCACAGGATGAACACCCCACATACCATAGTGACTTTAGGGAATTTTATGGGCCTTCTCAGGGCCCTGACCTCACATACCCTAATCATTATGATCACATACATCATCCACCACAGTTGAAAATGAACAATTTTCTCATACCAAGTCATCACTTTTAGATCAATTAGAGGCTCGACTATCTCGCTTTAGAAAGGCAACTGTCGAATCTAGTTTTTCTAGGCAATATGAAATGCATGCTTGCACCTTATGTGGTGGCTTAGACCACCCCAACGAGCATCTTGTTATATCTTGCATGATTTTAGACAAGTCTAGGGAAAACCATGATAATCCAATGTACGAAGTGTCTAGAAGTGACTATTGGGACCATAATCAACTCCGCACACATGCATCATTCACCACAGTGGGAGATGAACAATTTTATACTCCCCAACTCCTCGTTTGCAATCAACAATGGAAACACTCATGGAGCAAAATGCTAGGCTTGAAATGAATGCAATGCATGACCATCCACATAGCAACATGTCTAAGCATCCCTTCTCTAGTGAACCTTTTGCACAACCATATACTGAATATGAACCTAATCTAGAGGTCAATGAGTACACTAGAAATGCTACAATTGTGAATGGAGAGATGAATTTTTGCTATGATAATGATGATGATGAATATGATATGTTAGAAGAGCATGTGCATGCTGAAAATATGATGGAATCTTTTGGTTCGTAGACGTTAGGCGTCTCTTTCGTGAACCTTATGAATGATACTTCTTCTAACATTCATAAATGTGATCTTAACTATGAGCTTAGTTTTGTGAAATTCTTCAGTGAATGTGAGCATGCTACACAACTTGTTTGTGACTTAAGAAAGGATGAATCTTCGTTGACACTAATGTTCTTTTGGATCATAATATTATTTCGTGTCTCGATTCCCGCCCATGTCACAATATGTTGCCTCCTCGATGAATTTGACATGGAAATTGATGAATTGCCCCGTGAAAATGACCATGATTTACCCACTCCCGACCTTAGGAAAGAGTGTGACGGTGCAAATGATTTTATACATGAACACAACTTAGATGTACCTAACCTCTCTCCCGAGTCACAAATTGAAACTCCTCCACCAAACCTAGGTGTTGTTTGTAACAAAATTGCAAAACCAACTTTTCTGAAAATGCCTAATTTAGGCCTAGAGCTTTGTGCTTCCCAAGTCCTCTTGGACTATTTTGCATCAAAGTATAACACTTTTAAAGAGCCAAAGTTGGAATGTGTATGTCACTCTGTTATTAGTAAAACTCATTTTGAGTTAGACCTTTTGCATGATGTACCGTTAAAATTGCAAGATTTTGTGCTCCCAAACACACCCGTTCACAAGTTTAGGTTTGGGGGAAGCTCATTCACGTCTACAGATCTTACTTGCACTCTCATATTATATTTGTGTAAGGCTGTTAATGTGTGTACATATTTTCTATTGGGTTGATCCTCAACTCTTTAGACTTTTGGTTTATGGTGAATTTTCATTGTATATATCCAGTAGGACTTGTTAAATTTTTGTTTTCTTGATTCGGTTGAGTCTTCTTGCACATATATTATGCTAATCCGATATGATCTCCGTTGAGAATATTGGATTCTAGCCTTGACGAATGAAGCTCAACCTTGCTCTTGCCGACATCCGGTAATCTCTTCCGTTTTTATCTTATCAGCATAGTTCTCGTGGTACGTGACTGTTCAAATTTTTCCTATCTGTGACACATTGAGGACAATGTTTGATTTAGGTTTGGGGGTGCATTTGCATTTAGAGTTTTTAGTCTTTTATTTTACCTTTTAATTTAAAAAAAAAAAAAAAAAAAAAAAAAAAAAATAATTCAAAACTCTTTTTGTAAAAACCTCCAACTTTTAGAGATTTTAGAGTCACTAGCATGCTTTTAGCTATGTTTACATAGAGATTCGACCGAAATAACGTAACTTGGAAGTCTAGGAGAACACAATCGGGTTCCTTAGTTGATTAGAGCGTTAAAGTTGGATTTAACCATACCTGAGGGCGAATTAGGTGCTTGTTTAGATATTCGGTAGTAGAATTGTGATCACCCATAGTGGAGACTACCCATTTTACATCAAGTGAGGCACCAACCTTCAATTTTTTGCAACTTTCTAGAAAAGTGTTAGAGTGTGTGTCACCTTACGTAAATTCCGGGTAGGAATGGTGAGCTACCCAACTTCGCACCATTTTCAAAGCACTACTTTTGATCTCTTGAGTGCTAGTTTTTGTCAATCATGAGGGTGACGTCTAAAGATGAAAACTCCTTCTAAATACCGATTTGTAGTTAGCATCATTCTCTCTCTCAATCAGCAAGACCCATAGAAACACATCATCGTCAGCAAACGGAGCATCATCAGAATATGGAAAGAAAAATTGATATAGTCCAAGGTTTATGTGCAACAAAGAAAAGAAAATAGGATGAGAATTAATAAAATTTATAAAATCAAGACAATACAAGTTGTGGAAAAATTGAGTGTTAAAGTCCTTTGTCCATGGAGTTAGTTGTTTCATTATTTGTATTTTTATTTTAACTTTTTGTAATCAAAAAAAAAAAAAAAAAAAAAAAAAAAATCAAAATCAAAATCAAAAAAAAATATTGTAGTTTATTTTTGCTACCACCATGGTAAAGAAGAATTTAAAAAGAAAAATCCAAACAACAAGGAAATTGAGTATAAAAGTTAAAAATTGTCAAGTTTTGTGAAGTTTAGAAGTTCGTCATCAACAATTGAAGACCGAAGACCGAAGATTGAAGACGTTTCTATGGTTCTTATGAGAGAGTGATATTAATTGCCGATCGGGTGAAAAGTGAGTGAGTACTCCCACCCCTTGCTAATGGTTGATTTCCTTCCTTAGAGATCATCGTAAAAGATTCTTTTTGTCCACACTTCGTGGAGTCTTGATTTTATTTGGAAGGTTATCCTTCTTACCTACAACGTGTGCGGGATTTCTCTCTTTACTCCTGCCTGCACACATGAGAGACTAAAAAAGCGATCTTTTTGAGTGCAATTATCATAAAACCCTTAATGGTGAGGCAGAAGTTGAGACTTATGATCACAATCCTGCCTGCACACTGAAAACTCCTGCCTGCACACTGAAAACTCTAAGTTTGGGGGTGATTATCATTCTCCATGTGCTTTAACTCTTAGAAAGGTCCCTCACTTGGGACTTGACATATGTGCCTCAACCATTTTACAAGATATCTTCATACACGTTTTCCTGAACCTAGTGATGTCCATAAGGAAGTTCAGTTATTAGAAACCCATCCTCGGGGTTGATGTGGTTTACCCGTGCTATGATACCCAGATTGATTTTGTTTTCCCACCAAATATTTTTCAACCAATTGTGGGAATGTATGAGTTCAAAATGTGTCGATTATTAAGTTCGAGACCAAACCTAATTATTTTAGGAGAATAGAAACGACACATTTGCTTAAGAATGACCACTACTCTCATTGTGGTCAACTGTGTGAGTCAAAACTGATTGACTTAGAGGATCCTCAATTATTCAGGTTATTATTATGTGCTTCTAAGTTCTTATTTGAGTTTTTACAGACTTTAGAACCTGAACCGGATCTTAGCTACGAGGAAATCCAACCCATGAAAATATTTTATTTGGACCCGGTTATAGAACTCCGAACTCGAACCACAGCTAGATGTAGTTGTCTTAAACAGGAAACTAGACAAGGGTATGCTTTATTTGTTTTTTCTCTTGGCATGTTGCAGATTCCTTTTATTTGTGGTAGCTTTATTTGGTTTTGATGACCCACAGAAATTCCGACTATTACTTTATGATTCTATGAGGTGACTAATCCTTTCTTAGTCTGGCTGAAGACTTTAAACTTAGCACTTCTTGGGAGGTAACCTGATGAGTGCCAAATAGTGCTAATGGTTGATTTCCTTCCTTAGAGATCATCAGAAAAAGATTCTTTTTGTCCACACTTCTGTGGAGTCTTCAGATTTTATTTCGGAAGGTTATCCTTCTTACCTACAACGTGTGCAGGATTTCTCTCTTTACTCCCGCTCGCACACATGAGAGACTAAAAAGCGATCTTTTTGAGTGCAATTATCATAAAACCCTTAATGGTGAGGCAGAAGTTGAGACTTATGATCACAATCGAATCCGAATTCTTTCATATGGTATGGTTACTTCTCGCTCAACACTTAAGGATGAGAAGGCGTTCTTCGATAGTTCTAACTTCACATTACTAGCATGCGAAACTCTATGTCCTCATAGCTTCTTGGAGGCTTGAGACTCTTTTACATTACGAAGTTGGAGAAGGTTTTGTGGGTACACCTCTGGTAAACCCTCACGAGACTACAACTCGTCCACTAGGGACACCTAGGGGTTTAAAGGCTTAGTGCATACGCTAAATGCATTCGAGAGACCTGCGATAGGGGTATAGTTAGGATTTCTTATTTTCTGTTTCACTTGAGGACAAGTAAAATTCAGGTTTGGGGGTATTTGATGAGTGCCAAATAGTGCATATTTATACACCTTTTTATTGGCATTTTACTCATCTTTTGCGCTTAGAAATCAGATATTATCCCAGTTCTGTGTTTTCCTTGTTTTCAAGAATAAATATTTGTATTAATTAATTTTGTGTTTTTAGGTAGTAAATAAAGCTCGGAGAAACTGAGGAGCCCAAAGAGCGAAGAAGTGGAGTCGAGCATCTATGGAGCAGAAAGCCAAAGCCGCGCGCAATGATTTGCAACCCAACAAGTAGCAACTCATCTACAAGACATGGGCTTGAGCTAGTCCCGACCCGTGACCCGGATCCGAGCGCGTCTCTTCTGAGACGTTGAGATTTATTTCTCCCTCATCCAACGGTCGCTGCTTCCACGTGCATCGAAGATCGCTGCTCCCGCGCTACACCGATCACACCAAAACCGCTTACCATCCTCGGCCGTTCGGATCTCCATCGCTCCATCCTACGCTCGCTAGGCCTATCTCATCAATCTTGGTCGCATCCGCCCCATAACAAAATCCCCATCACCTATACCCCTCGACCAAAACCCTAATCCAGTTTCATTCTCTCTTTCTTCCTCTCTTCCCTCACCCGACACAGAGCGAGCTCGCTTTCCACCACCAACCTTCCCTGCCACAGCCACCCACTGCAACAGCCGCTCTCACCTCCATCAACAACTCTGTCAGCTACACCATCTCTGCCCGCACCACCTCTCTAGAGCTAGTTTTCTCTCCCTTAGCTTCTCTCAACCTTAGAATCTAACCTAGAGAAAACTAGAGCTAGGGTTAGCCAACAACCGATGCATGGCATCTCTGAGGCGATTAGACAGAAGAGGGAGCGCAATCAGAGTATGGGTGCGATTGCTTTTGGTTTATTTTATCTTTAATTTTTGTTTTGAGAATTAGGGTTAGATATTTTGAGCTGTGCATGTATAAATATGAGTGATGGGTGTTGATAGAGAGCACGCCTGGATTAGCCAGTGCAGTCAATTAGGTTTAATTTGTATTTCTTGTTATTTAAATCATGTTCTAAGTTCTTGACTAGGGTGTTGTTGAAACCCTAGACAATATGTTGATTAATTCTTACTGATGTTGTTGTGATTATTGTGCTTAATGAGACTTAGGAGTTTAGTTAGTTTGGGTAACTCGGTTCTTCTGTGATTGGTCACATCTTTGTAAGAAGACGGCCAATACTAGGGGAGAATTAGAGTGAAAGATTAACCATTTCTCCATGTGAAACTTTCAGAGAAGATTGTATGTGCTTAATGAAGTATGAATAATGCTTAGTTAATTGACCAAGGACCCTGTGATAGAGTGTACTGTAATAAGACACTCTATACTAGGGGGGAATTATGAGATTAGTGACTCATTATTCATTATAATCATCCTTAGGAAGATACAAGAACACAACATTAGTGGAATAACCTTAGCATAGAGTCAAGTGGTGGATTCATCACCCTGGTACTTCCCTCTGTCACTATCTTTACCTTAGTTAGAGTCACTTCAGTTCATAACTTAGCCGTATCGGTAACCAAAACATTTATGTTACACATTGTCACTTGTTACTTGCTAGGAAACTCAGTTTAGCATAGCCATAGATCATTGAAAGCACCCCTCGTCTCTGTGGATCGACCCGCACTTGCCGCGTCTCCGATAGACGCCGTGCACTTGAGGTTTATCACCGTAGGCCATCATTTACATACACTTTCGAGGCCTACCATAACCCAATATTCATGCGACACGGTAATATCTTTCCTTATATCTTTTGCTTTAAATTGTAACAGTTTCTCCTTGTTCATGCTTTTAATTTTATCTCCAGAACATTGAGGACAATGTTAGATTTAAGTTTGGGGGTATGGGAGAAACTTTTTAGTTGCATTGTTAAACTCCAGAGACTAGAAATTTATGCTTATTAAGGATGGCACTAACCAATCTAAGTGGATGAAAGCATCTTGGTTGTAGGAGTTGAGGAACCAATCTGATTAAATGGAAACATCTAAAGAGTTTATTCATAAAAGCACAGAGCTCAGGCGGTGTTAGAATTAAAAAAAAAAAAAAACATGGTAGTTTCGCCATATCTCGTTGAATCCTTTTCACTTCTATTTTTATTTTGTTTTCTTTAAAATATGTTTCTCTAAGTGATTAGGTGGGGCTCACGATTCAAGTTGTTACCACTGCTAGGGTGAAATAGAGTGATTGAGATACCAAAAAAAAAAAAAAATGAAGTCCAAACATCCCAAACTACTATTTTCAAACCTAAACATTTAAGAACCTTAAACACAAATCAAGTTAGGTAGAAATGAACGATAAGCAAGGTACATGGATCATTATAAGTACGCTAAGAAAATGATAAAAACACAAATCTTGCTCAAGTTTATAGACATACCTTTTAGAGGATCCTATCGTGAATCCTACGGCTTTCCCAAATATTCAATATCATACCTAACACAATATGTGTGCCCCAATTCTCGTGCTTCCCTCACCATATACTTAACATGGCATTCCTTGGTGAGGATACACTAACAACACAATCAAGTTGTGTTGAGGTAAACAATGTCTTGCTCACCACAAGTGACTGAAACAGACTTTTCCGTAACTATGGATTTTTCATCATCTTGTCTTTACAAAGAAAAGATGTCGACATACTTTGAACATAATCAGTAACTCTTGTGTTTTATTGTTCAAAGATATTCCTTAATAACTCAAGGAAATCCAAGTCCGAAATAAATTAAGAATCTTTTAATTAAGGTTGTTAGTTTTATATGCTTTAATTACCAGCAATTAAATGCATATCTCTAGAAAATAAAAATTGTTAATGTGCATTTACGAATTGGAGATTTTCTATGAGAGATTTCAGAAATATTGGACAAAGCATTTCCAGGAATTATGAAAACCGATTTTAGGCATTTATTGCATATCTTAAGAATAATTCGGTCTTGGAAATTCCTTGGCGTCCAAACATCCTTGATCTATAAATACCCAAGTTTGCATTTCTAGCAAACTATCCTAAGATCTAGGCAAACTTCATCTTTTTGTTGTTTCAGGTGGAGCCGTCTATCCAGAGAGGAAAGTACCCTAATTAGGCGAAATCTCTTAAGACCGCTCGTTTCAAGACTTCTGTGGGATCAAGAAGCTTTACGAGTACCATTGGTGGGAAACTAAATAATTGCAGTTTATTTTAGTTTTCGATTGACTAACAGTTGTTGAACTTTGATTACACCTAGTTTGTTTATTCTCGAGAATCTTCTCTTTTGATATAAGATTCACTCAAACTAGATCGAAGTATCGACGAGATCTTTAGAACTGTTTGTAGATCTAAAGACGTCTTGTGATAATCCATTGTTAACAGACTCCGTTCTGTGTGTGATTGATCACAAGAGATTCAAATGGTGTTGTGCAGGTGTTTATTGAAGATTAAAGAAGATTTCTTATTTGGTTTTTATATCTTTGGGTGTGCACAAACTTTGATCGGTTGGGATCCAACTAGAATCAAATTTATTCGATTGTTTAGTTGTGTAAGATCGGCATAACCTTATAGTTTCTTGTTCGATTCTATATTGATTGATTGCAAATCTAAACTCTGTTACTTCGGTAGTTGTTCGATAGATTGATCTGACCAGACAAAGGAGTTTATTTGTTAAACGGAAGAGCCTTTGCATATGACTTGAGATATCTTCATCAGAAAGAATCAAAAGAGTTGTTACCAAACAGATTTGTTGTTCCTTTACTGTTTGGATTACGATCCAAATAAATTGTTCCAGTGCATGCACTTATTGAATATCAGAAGCGCAGGGATACTGAAGAAACTAAGTGAACTATAGGTTTAGTTGCTTGGTCTCAAATATACGAAGTTGGATTAGATTTTGTATAGCGGCTTAACTTTGAGAGTATTCAATTCTGGACTAGGTCCCGGGGTTTTTCTGCATTTGAGGTTTCCTTGTTAATAGAATCTTGATGTGTCATTTACTTTTCTTTCCGCAATTATAATTATTCTTATTATAATTTATTTAAAGTAAATTACACAAACGTTAACTCTGTATTACTTGATGGTGATCCTATAGAGTTTGGTTAAGTCCGAACCTATTATCAAGCAATCACACTTTGAATGTTGTATTGTCTCGATCTCGTATCCATAAACTCGATCTCGTTAACCTATTACCGATTTGTTGTATTGTCTCGACTTTGTCCTGCCTCCAGTTGAACGCTTTCCCGGAATATTTGTACTAATAAGCACTGGGCCTAGGAGGACAGGCCTAGAGGGTCCAAAGTCCAGAAAAATGGAAAAATGAGACTAGATGTTGATTTCTTTCTTTTGTTTATAACATCCGACCGGGAGTCACCGGACCGACCCTTTATTCAACTACTTTTGTTTACTCACCTCCTCTCCTCAGTCACTTCACTCGAACTTGGTTAAGAAAAAACTAAACGAGAGCGAGATCCACAAGCAGCATTTACACTCCACCCTACTGAAGCCTAAAACTAGCTTATTCGTCTTCTTCTTCTTCTCGATCAAATTTTACAAGTATGAAGAAGTAAAAACCATCAACACCACACTAGTGGAACCCTAGAAGCTACAGTAAAAGATATCGCTGAATCTTGTTGACTGAATAGGTATGGTGTGTATCACAATATCTCTTTATTCTTCTTTGATTATGATATTATGTGTTAGAAATGGTATGCATTTGAAAATTAGGGTTTTATACAATGTAGTACGACTCGGGGATCGGCCATGGCTCGGTGGGGGAGCGATCCCCGATCCCAGCCGAGTTACTCGCCGAGTCATCCGAGTTACTCGCTGGTTCAATTAATAGGACTTCTTTAGTTTCCTTCCTAATTAATATGCATTTTATTTATGCTTCCTAATTTATCTCATAATGTTCACATAATTGATATACCTTCCTTATTTCTCGTTCCTAAATTCTAGTCTTAGTTGGTTTCTTTCCTTAATTCTCAATCCTAGAATGCTGTCAGTTACTCTATGTAAAAATCATAATTTAATAGTTATAAATGCGTAAATTAATTACGGTAGTAACTTCCTTTCCTAAATTAGGTTTATCTACCATCATAAGTATTTTTCCCTATGATTAAGTCCTCCTTCACCGTGTTCAAGATATTTGTGGTGAAAAAGATATGCAGAAGAAGAATGGAAGTCTTCCGAATAACTCGGTCCGAGTCACGAATAACTCGGCCCGAGTCACGACTAACTCGGCGAGTATATAGAGAATACCCTGCTCGGCCGAGTTTTTGAGGATCGTATCGGCCAAAGACCGATACCCGGGTTACTCGCGAGTAACTCGGCTGACTCGGCCGAGGCGTACTACATTGGTTTTATAAAATCCTAAGTATTTGGGGATTTCAAAAATAAGGGTTAGTTAGGTTAATTTTGGTGTAACTCGGTGTTTCCAAAAGTGTAATAATCACGGTTTCTCAAATGAGTCAGAGTACTAATTTGTTCCAGTGGAACTAGGTTATTTAGCTTCTCTAAGGGTAAAAGAGGCTCAAGGTTTTCTGATTGCAGATAGTAAACAATGGTTTAACCTTTTATTGGGCTGATAATTGAATAGATAAGTTCCAAATAAGGGGTCTGCAAAGTAAAAAAAAAACAAGGGGTTCTTATGAGATAATGTAGAGCTTCAATGGAGTTGGTGTGGTTATAGGTGGTGTATTCTAAGAACCGTTTTTTGGGGACCAGCCTTTTTTTTGAGGGGACCATGGTTTCATTTTGGGTAAAGACATTAGAAGTAATTCTAGGTCACCCCATATCTAGTTATTTATTTAATACCTAATTTACCCTCTTAATTAATTTTAGGTTATGATTAGTGAAATGATTTAGTTAAAAACAATTAGTGAGATTAAATTAAAAGATGGGTTTATTATTAGTTGAGTAGAATTATTGTGAGAGTACAGTTAGAGAAGATGAAGGAGAAAAACATGAAAAATAAATTTTTTTTTCTCCAATTCACCCCCTTTGAGTATTCAAATAATGGATTTTATCAACCACAACCGGAGGAAGAGTATTTGGGTGAACAAGTATGTTCCAAACTTAGATAATGTATGTTGAATTGGTAAAAACTTCCCCAAAAATGTAAAATTTTGAACCGGATTTTGAACAGTTCGGTTATTTTATATGAAGAACAAGTAACCGAACTCATCTCGAAGGTGTAGTTCGGTTGCTTTGTGAGGATGAACAAAGTAACCGAACTCATCCGAATGTAGTTCGGTTGCCTTGGGAGATAAACAAGTAACCGAACTAGTTTGAAGGTGTAGTTCGGTTGCTTGATCCAAACACGCAGTTACCGAACTCCATATTAATGGAAGCTCGACATGCGGCGTTATGTTCGGTTGGTTCGCAACTAACCGAACTTTACGTACAAATAAATTTTAACCAAGTGTATAAGGTTCGGTTGGTTCGCAAACAAGGTGCTTTTGCGATCCAACCGAACTAAGTTTAATAAGTTCGGTTGTTTCGCAAACTTGAGATCAATTGCACAACCAACCGAACTTAACAAACAAAAATTTCTTATGTTTTTAACCGTAGAGTTCGGTTACATGGGAGTTTTAAGATTTTTTTCGAAATAACCGAACAAAGTTGATAGAGTTCGGTTATAAGAGAAATAAAAATAATGGGAAAAACAAGTAAGGTTCGGTTACATGGCAACTTTTTTCTTATGTTTTTAACCCTAGAGTTCGGTTACATGGCGATTTTATACATTTATGCGAAACAACCGAACTCGTCGATTCGGGTAACATAGTTATAAAGCATATAGAACCGAACTCATCTCGAAGGTGTAGTTCGGTTGCTTTGTGAGGATGAACAAGTAACCGAACTCATTCGAATGTGTAGTTCGGTTTCCTTGTGAGATGAACAAGTAACCGAACTCAACACTGTAACCTCCATTAAACCTCTCCACAACTTCCATTTTCAACTCATTTTGATGATTACTTCTCATTTTTTCAACCAAAAACAAACGACAAGTAATGGGTTTGTGAGAATATCTTTGCTAAAGATTTAAATTAAGCTATATATATATATAGAGGTGGTGGTGGTTGTTGGTGGTGGTGGTAATCTGTGGTTGGTGGTGGTGATAATCAGAGGTGGTGGTGGTGGTAATCGACGGTGGTCGTGGGAGGAGGTGGTGGTGGTAATCGACGGCGGTGGGCGGCGGTGATGGTCGGAGGTGGTGGTGGTAGTAATCGGCGGTGATGGGCGGTGTTGGTGGGAGGAGGTGGTGGTTATATATAGAGTGAGAGAGAGGTGGTTATTAGGTTGGTTTTAAATTAAATTAGGTTAAGGGTAGGTTAGTAATTTCAACGCATTAGGACACCCCTTATAATTAGAGGGAAGGTGGCCTAATAAGACCAGGGTCCCCTCAAAAAAAACCATGGTCCCCAAAAAATGGTTCTATTCTAAGGACATCTATTCTATTATCACCATCGAATTATGTAACCCTTCACGGTTAGGTTTTAGAGTGTTCACTGATAGAATAACGTGCTCGTGAATACTTTCAAACGACTGACATGCATAGAAAGAAGAAAAACATTTCTCTCTTCAAACACAAACTAAAATGCATAGATAAGTTCCTGTTTTCATTTCTTCCTTTTTTTTTTTTGTATGTTGGACTGAAGGTTATCTATTTAGGTATTACCGGTTGCAAGTTCTAGTGTTTTTTAATTCAAGTCATCTTTGTCTCTTAATATTATTTTGACTGTTTTTGATCTGTCCAGAGTGCTGGGAACTTCCTCTAGTTGGGAATAAGGCACCAGATTTTGAAGCTGAAGCAGTGTTCGATCAAGAGTTCATCAAGGTATGCTATAAATACTATTATACTGGAAAGAAGTGTGAAGAAGTCCTCAGAGTTAACATTTGGTAAAATAAGTTTAAACTAGTGATCAAGAAGATACTTATTTTAATTTTAATTTGATGATCTGGTCTCACAGGTCAAGCTATCTGACTACATTGGAAAGAAATACGTGATTCTCTTTTTCTACCCATTGGATTTTACATTCGTTTGCCCTACTGGTAAGTCGGCATATCATAGAAGTTCAGTTTTTGAAGGTAAAATATAACTGCATATGAGT
This sequence comes from Papaver armeniacum, assembly GCA_023531295.1. NCBI lineage: Eukaryota > Viridiplantae > Streptophyta > Magnoliopsida > Ranunculales > Papaveraceae > Papaver > Papaver armeniacum. The sequence continues at coordinate 47,417 of JAJJWW010005203.1, forward strand.
TTACTTTAATCCTTCTGTTTGTTATGCAGAGATCACTGCATTCAGTGACCGACATGCTGAGTTTGAGAAACTAGACACAGAATCTTGGGTGTTTCCGTAGATAATGGTGCAAGTATTTATCTTCTATATTTAAAGCATTGATGATGTCTCTCTGCCAAACACGCCCTTGTTTTAATGTCAAATTTCTCATACAGGCTTGGTATTCAATTCATATTTGACCTTTGTTGTCTAGTTCTCTCACCTTGCATGGGTGCAAACGGATCACAAGCAGGTGGACTTGGTGATCTAAACTATCCATTGGTTTCTGATGTGATGAAATCCATTTCAAAAGCTTATGATGTGCTCATTGCTGATCAGGTATGGTGCTTTACTAATTTTTGTTCATGCAATTGTCCACTTAATCTTCTCAGTAGCAAGTTTTGCTTTGTTGATTAGCTTCAATGGTTAAGACTTAAGGAATTACTTCATGATCTGTGTAAAGTATGATTGCCAACAAAGGGTTTCCATATTTACCCAGTGGAAATCATGGCCTATTACAGCTGTGGAAGTCATGGTTTTCATATTATTACCATTGCCGGTGCATGTTTTTAAGTAAATAGTAATTTACTAATAATTGATACATTGTTTAGTAATTGATTCAAACTTGAATTAGGTGTTCTTCAAATAATGAGAATGGTTCTACTTCTTACTTATTATATGCTTGTAACAACAGTACTCAGCATGAAGAAAAGATGTTTGTATTCATAATCTTGTTTGTTTTTCCTAAACAAAATCTTGATATGTATATTAAATTATAAACTGGGTTTGCAGAAATAATTCAGCCCTTGTTTGGACTACAATGATGGCGTGACTAGTTTGCCAGGCAATTCGAAATATTCTCCATTGTGCTTAGGAACCTGCCAATGTGGTGTGTAAAAACAAACCAGATTATAGTTCCAAAGTTCCAACCCTAAAAGACACCGACAGAAAGCAGACAAAAAGGCGAGAGAAAATCAAACTTCACTTCGCGGTCTGACAATTTGAATTCTCGCTTAGATTTCTCTCTCAACTATCAGGCAGAGAGAGTATTCACATTTCACACAGAAAAATCCTCCATTTCCAAAAGAAAGAAACAATGAAGAGCAAAAAACCCATGAGCATGATGCAGCTCAAACTCTCTGTTCAGGTTCAAGAAACCCCTGTTACCAACTTTCTGTAAGTTCAAAAAAGCTTCGATTTTTACTAGATTTTCCATTTTTTTTTGATTTTTTTTTTTTTTGAAGTTTTTGTCTGGTGTTTTTTCAGAAGTGCTAGTGGGACGTTTCAAGATGGAGATCTATTGTTAAATCAGAAAGGACTTGGATTGATTTCTGAAGAAAATGAAACTACTAGGGTAAGTCAAAATTGGTCAATATTTTAGATTTTCAGGTCAAACTTGGGGTTTTAATTGATGAGATTGTTGATTTTTATGATTTTTGATGGAATATATTTGTGGGATTGTTTTAATTTTGAGTAGAAATCAGATGCGAAAGAGTTCGATATACAGTTCGTATTAGAAGATTTAGAGACAATAAGTTATTGGGAAAGGTAGTGGTGGAGTTGTACAACTTGTTCGTCATAAATGGGCTGGAACATTGTTTGCTCTGAAGGTACGTAGAAGTATTTTCCGGCTTCCTTTTGTGATTTTGTTTTATACCGTTCGGCGGTGGTCGTAAGTTATATGTTTAGTTCCATTTATTGCGTAGATAATGTGAATGCATTTAATTGCAAGTGTTTATGAGTTATGACCACTAGTTTAATCAATGAGTTTCATTTAGTTAATCATTGGTGCCGCCGCTGTACCTCTCATTTTGGAAGCATTGAATACAATTTATTTGAAGGGAGGTTACTTTTGATAGAGAGATTTATTTGAAATCATGGATTGAATGCAGGTTATTCAGATGAATATCCAAGAGGAGGTTCGTAAACAAATTGTGCAAGAAGTGAAAATAAATCAAGCTTCGCAGTGTCCTCGTATTGTTGTTTGTTACCATTCGTTCTACCACAATGGGGTTATTTCGTTGGTGCTTGAATATATGGACCGGGGTTCTCTAGTTGATGTAATGAAGCAAGTCAAAACAATACTTGAACCTTATCAGGCAGTTGTTTGTAAGCTGGTAGGAAGACACCCTTATGTTCAACATCCACGTATTTTTCTGTCAAGAGATGAAGTTCTTGAAAACTGTTAAAAGGCGCATTCTTTCTCCTACACTGACAGTTTCTTTTCCAGGTTTTACAAGGACTTGTTTACTTGCATAATGAAAGGCATGTGATTCATAGGGATATAAAGCCCTCCAACTTGTTGGTAAATCAGAAAGGTGAAATAAAGATAACTGACTTTGGTGTGAGTGCAATGCTCGCTAGCTCCAAGGGTCAGTGGGATACATTTGTTGGCACTTACAACTATATGTCGGTATGTTCCCTATATGCTTCTTCGTATATATGTTAGGGTCCTGCTCTTCTTCGATTCTCCCTCCGTTCAATTTTTTTTTTCACTGTGTTCCATTTACGGGTGTCCGTAAATAAGTGATATCATGCATTTGGTTTGTGTGTTTACTAAGATTCCGAAACTACCTTCTGCTTTTGTGTAACATACTATATGGATCTCTATTCTTCATGCCGCACATAAGAATGTTCGGCACTGACTTATCTAGTCGTTTCGTTGGTTTCCATAGTGGACTTTCTGTGAGCATTAGCTTATTTGCTGGTTTTCTCTGTGGTAGTTTGGTCAATTGTGGCCATTTAGCCAACCAGCTAGTAGAAATATTTGCATGAAGCTTGTAGGGATACGCTTGTTCATTTTGCTACAGGATGTATTCTTTATCATCTTGTAATAGGTTTGCATTCTTATCAAAGCAACACGAGTGAATTTTATGAACAGTGATAATCTTGGAGCAAAATCCATTATACATAACTTGCTTTGAACTCTTGTGTCTTTATGTTTCAGCCTGAAAGGATTAGTGGAAGTACTTATGATTACAGTAGCGACATCTGGAGTTTGGGCATGGTAATACTCGAGTGTGCCATAGGTCGGTTTCCTTGCGTACAATCTGAAGATCAAGGTTCTCCTAAATTTTACGAGCTTTTGCAAGCTATTGTTGGAAAGCCACCACCATCTGCTCCACCAGATCAGTTCTCACCTGAGTTCTGTTCGTTTATATCATGCTGGTATGTTTTATACTGCAATCTTGTCATATGTTCCCAGATTTTTGTAATTGAATATATTTAAAGACAGATTTTGAAAGATCGGATATCACATCATTTGTCAGTGCAGTCAAGCCTTTTCTTCTCAAATTTTTATGACACATTCTATTTGCAGCAAATGTTGACATTATCTCTTATTTGTTTTTGGCAGCATACAAAAGGATCCTCGTGACAGAATGTCATCTACAGACCTTTTGGTTAGTACTACTGAATTTTAGCACGCCTCTTCTCTGCATCACTACTTTGTGGTAAGAACAAAAGCATAGAATGTTGTACTCATCTTTTTGGTTAATCATGTGCAGAGCCATCCATTCGTCAAAAAGTTTGAGGACAAAGACATTGATTTGGCCATTCTTGCTAGTAGCTTGGAACCTCCAGTCAACTTCCCGAGATAAGTTTGTATCTCTGAGACTGACAATCAATCAATCTCTGGAAATCAGAAAAAGCAAAGGCACGTAAAGAACAAGCCGCCTGCAAGGCATTTCAAAGCTTGTCAGAATCGGAAATCTTATACATTTTGGCCATCCACTGGATTGTAAAATGCTTTACAGAATCATTCTGGTAAAAGAAAGAGTATTGTACGCGAGTATTGTTGTATTTGTAAGAGGGGTTTTTGTTTTATTTTCTATCCCAAGGCATCTATATTTTTTTTTTTTTTTTGAAAGTTACTTATATTGAAAAGAAAAGTGTTACACAGGATTTTCCAAAATGTTGGTTTCCCCGTATCTCATCTAACTGATTGGTGTCTACCAACATAATGTTAACCCCAGTTTGCAAGCTAGAACTAGTAATTGAATTAGAAAAACATACATCCGATAATAAAGGAGAATTTAGAAAATGTGGCATCAACAACGATTGTTGCTTATGAATTCCTTGTTTATGTGCTTTTTTTTTGCCAAAATGTCTGCCACTTCATTGCTTTTCCTGTTCTTAAACATAAAGCCCAAATTCTTTCACAAGTCTTCAGAATTTTCATTGCCTCAGAGACTATGGCTTGTTTTCTCCAAAAGATGTTGCTCTGCTTGTCCTGAGTATAAAAGATTAGCTTCTGGCAATCACCTTCCACCCAGAAGTTCTGTAAGTCCATTCTTTTTGCCTAGTTTGCTGTTTCTTGCATGCTAAGAGCCTGTGCTTCTTCTGCTGTGGAGGCCCTGAAAGTCCCAGCTCGGATTGCACCACCTGTATCACATCTCAAAATTATACCATATCCACCAGGAGTAGAAGAATCAATCCAAGAAGCATCAAAGTTTATTTTGAGTTGGTTTTCTTGGGGTTTTGACCATCTACTAGCATTTATGTCAATATGGCTATGTAATACAGAAATAGAATTAGAAATAACTCCCTGTTTTGATTGTCTCAGGGGAGACGAAGAAACTAGATGCCTCTGAACAACAAGAGATAGTTGAATGCTTGTAGTTGATTAGGATTGAAAGATTCTTAGACATCTTTCCTTCCAAATCAACCAACATTTAGTAGCCATGATTTCTATCTCAGATTTATCATATATGCCTGCTATCCAGTTAGAATACATTTGAACAAAAGAGTGATTTAAATTAATACTATGATTTATAACCTCCACAGGAGGCAGTAAATCAACAAATTTAGCATAAGGACATTCAAAAAACAAATGCTTTAAAGATTCACATTCATGCTCACAGAAGATGCATGTTATATCTATATCATCCATATGTTCACTTGGTTTTTTCCTAATAGGCAAGGCATTGTGGATACACTTCCATAAGAAGATTTTAATTCTTTGCGATACATTCAATTTCCAAAAGGATTTACAGAAAGCAGTTATATCAGTATTAACGGAATCAAATGAAGGATTTTTCAGTTTTTGGTACATTGATTTAACTGTGAATTTTCCGGCGTTAGTAAGAAGCTAACATAATCTATCTTTTTTCAGAGTACCATTCATATTTGTGAAGATTCTAATTCCTGGAATCTTATCAGCAATTTCCGAAGTAATATTACTTTTAACTTTCGTTACATTCCACTTTTTAGTATTTGAGTCTAATAACTCAGATACAAGTGTTAAGAGATTTTGTTTTGTACCACAGTAAGATATGAGGTTTTGTTCCATACCTGGTATCCAATTATCGGTCCAAATGTTGATAGACTTACCGTCGCCTACCTCCCAGCAACTGAATTTGTGGATTAGAGAAAACCCCTGCATAATGCATCCCATGTACAAGAAGCATTGTATGTTTTTGGCATGGAAAACAATTGAGTTTTTAAAATATTTGTTTTTAAGAACAGAGCCTAATAGGGTGTTCTGCTGAGTTTCTATTCACCATGCTACTTTAGCAATTAGTGTCTTATTCATTTTATTTGATTCTTTAAAGCCTAGACCACCTACTTCAATTAGTTCACACATGAAGCCCCAACTGATGTGATAGTAACCCTTAGCGTTTTTCTGTTTACCCTACCAAAAGTCCCTTCGGACTGCATCTGTTTTGTCTGTGATTTTTATAGGCAAATAAAAACACCCAATTTGGTATATGGGAAGACTAGATAAAGCAGATTTAATGAGAACTTTTTTACTTGCTTGAACTAAAGTTGTGCCATTCCAACTTTGAGCTTTGTTTACCATATTAGTGACAATCTTATCAAATGTCTTGATTTTTGATCTATCAACAAATAAAGGAGCTCCTAAATATGAGTCAGTAATGCTATTTTCTTAATCTTCATAAGTCTAATCATAATTCTTTGAAGTTTAGAATGAATTCTTTTGCCAAAGAAAATGCCTGAATTAAAAAAATTTATGAGCTGACCAAATGCATTACTAAATTGATTGATGATATTTAAAAGATTTTTACAACTAACTAGACTCGCCTTAGAGAACAACAAACAATCATCTGCAAAAAGAAGATGAGAAATTGGGATACTATGCCTAGATATTTTGATACTAGTTATATGTTTGGTTTTTTGTTTTGCTGAAAGGAGCCTAGAGAAAACATCCATACAGATTAGGAAGAGGTAGGAAGATAGTGGATCTCCTTGCCTTAACCCTCTGGTAGGAGTGAAAAACTCGCCTGGTGTGCCATTTAGAAGCACCGCAATTGATGCAGTAGACACACATTGATGGATTAAACTACACCACTCCTTACTGAAAACAAAAGCAGATAGGGTTTGGAGTAAAAAGTTCCAATTGACCCTGTTGAAAGCCTTGGACATGTCTATCTTAATGCCTAGACCTCCAATTTTTTTTTTTTCATTTTCTTTATTGAGTGAACCACTTCATGAGCCACCACAATGTTATCTGCAATTTTCCTAGAAGACAAGAAAGCCGATTGAAAAGGGGAAATCTTTTTTCTAAGTGAACTTTCAACCTATTATCTAGAAGTTTAGATAGTATTTTATATGGGGTATTACTCAGTCCTATTGGTCTGAAGTCACTAGGAGATTTAGGTTGTTTGATTTTAGGAATTAAAAAGAGAAAAGTCTCATTTAACTTTGGGTTAATTATTTTTGAAACAAAAACATTTTGGATTATTGCGACTATTTGGTTCCAAACCAGAGACCAAAATTATGCTTGAAAAAACTCACCGGGAAACCGTCTTGTCCTGGTGATTTATTAGATTTCATAGACTTTACTACCATCCAAACTTCATCTGAAGTTGGGATCCTTAATAAATCCGCATTATCCCGGTCAGAGATGACTTTAGGAATGAGATTCATTATTTCTTGGTCAGGCACAATATGGGAGTCAGTGAAAAGGGTTTCAAAATGTATTTTCAATTCCTTAACAATTTGAGTTTTTTGTTTCAGTATTTCCCCGTTTTGATTTAGAAGACAATCTATTTGATTCACTTTCTTCTTTTTAAAGTTTTCAAATGAAAATACTTTGTGTTTCTTTCTCCAAGATTAACAAAGTTGTCTCTTGACAATTGTTTGGTGATTTCCTCTTGAGTGTCATAAAGGTTTTCTAGCTCTAAAACGTTCGATCCAGGATGTGTGCATTTATTATGAACTCTACTAGGCGAGTGAATTGAATCAATACTTTGTAGAATTTTTTAATCTTCTTTGCGGGAACTCGAAAACATTTTTACGCCAAGACGTAAGGTTTTCACCTAAGGTTTTAGGTTCTTAAATCTTTCACGTCGGTCACATTAAGTAAATATGGATCCTAAATGTGTTATTAATCGAATACATGAATTTTCTTTAATCCATGTGTCGAAAAATTTAAAAGGGTAACTATGGGTGAGAGCCAGACAAAGTAAAAACATCTAGCCTAATTGGTCTATGATCAGACCCGAAGGAAGGGGGATAGTTTAAAAAGATTCTGGGAAATGAGAAATCCATTCATCATTTATATAGGCTTTGTCGAGCCTTTCCTGAATGTTTTTAATTATTTCCCTCTCTATGATTGTTCCAGGTGAAAAAGTTTCCTTGAAAGCATAGGTATGATAGTTCGACCCTTTGAAGTAGCCTTTTAAAGGGATCAGCTTCCATACTATTAAAGGGTAACCCCCCCAATTTTTCGGATGGACTCGAGAACTTGGTTGTAGTCTCCTATTACAACTTTGATCGCTGTCGTAGGCGTCAAAAATAAATTACACTTTCTTAATACTCAAAATATATAATGAAGCAAGGGCAAGAAAGGATCGTTCCCACAGAGAGGTCTTGGTTGTCAAATTGTTTCGGTTCCCTATAAATAACACCGGGGGTTTTGTGATTTTTATATAATAAACTAAATAAAAGCAAACAATAAAGGTAACCAAATTAAATCAAGGATGAGAAAGTATTGGTCATAGATTTCGTCTTCAATCACAAACATGTTTTCAACACAATAACTAGAATTGATATTTTAATCTCAACTTTTATCAAAGGCCCTAGAATACCTTGATCGCAAGAATATCCCGCTAATCTCCTCTTGTCATCAACAAACACATTAAAAGATGCGAATATGAATTCTATCTAAAAGAACAACCTAACGTGTAAAATCACTAATCAAGTTTAATTCCCTAGATACATTAGGTTCTATGAAATCAGGCAAATCAAAGCAATCGAACGTGTAAAAGCACTAATCCGATTTAACAAAGGTTATGGTTCACATATGATCATAAGAATATATCACTACAAACTATAATCATATTTATGCTACTTCAAATTAGGAATTATCACTTTTGCGTATAATAACCTAATGTAGCAAAAAGACATGCATGTGAGTTCTACCAATTTTCAACTTGACAAAACAAACATTCAATCATATGACAATATTAATGGTGAATCATAAACGATAATATGAGAGAAAACTAATTTATTGAACAAAAACTCATGTTTGGAAATCCAACTAATCCATAACCAAAAGAAAATTCTAGCTCATATTCATGGAGTTCATAACAAGAAGAAAGAGAAAAGGTTTCATGTTTCTAAACCCTAGAACACAAAAGTAGAGGCAAAGATTCTAGATATCCTAAGATATGATGAGTGATTCCCTTTTTATAGACTTCTCCTTTCTCCACTGATTGAAATCTAAGTCGAACCCAAGTAATTTTATGCCAACCTCCAACAGCGCACAAGAAGCCCATGGCCCAGTCAAGTTCAAGCCTTTCCTGCCAAAACCGGGTCAGTGATAAGCATGTAAATGCTACATTTTATACCCATATTTATATTAGCTAGGATATAATATTTTAGTTACTAATACTATTTTAGTGCTTTTGTATAAAGTACAAGTGAATTCGATCATCCAACGAATAAACAGCAAAATGTCAGACTTATTGGCAAAATGTGGTTGGCCTGGTATCTCCATGTGCAAAGCAACCACAATGATCAAATATCTTTGGCCTGGTATTTCTATATATCAGCGGCACTTATTATCTTGGCCTGGTATTTTTATATATCATGACACTTATTATATGATGGCCTGGTATCTCCATATATCAAAGAACAATGAAATGGGCTGGCTCGGTATTTCTATATATCAGCCGGGTTGGCCTGGTATCTCCATGTATCAGAAACCACAATGATAAAACGGTGTTGGCGTAAATTTACGTATAGCATGAACAAAATTGAGTTTCCAAAGGTAGCCGCATTAATTCTTGAAGCACCTGCTACACTTCCAAATTCAATATCCAAGATTGTTTCCTTAGTGGCACACCTCCATCGGGTAATGACATGCAGAAGAAAAATATATGGGGATAATTAATTGGTGTTAATTTATTAATGAGAGAATATTGTGATTGTCAAGAGGGAATCGGTATTCAATGTGAAAAGATTTTGCAAGATGGTGTATGGCATGACAATATATTCATGAAGTATTATGGGATCCACATGCATGCAACTCTCACTCGGAAAAGGAAAGAAAATAAAGTAATGAAGTAATATTATTTTACTTACCATTATTAGTGGGAGTGAATTATATTAAACGTGGGCATGAGATTGTGAACATGCATTTTTTGTTGGTGGTTAAAGATACATGCAACGGAGATTAATTGTGATTGGAGAAAAAATTATACTTCTTACTTTAATTATTCACATGCAAAAAATTGATAAGGAAAGAATATGTTATTCTCATGTACACTTTAATATGTGTGAAGTGGAGGAACGAGAGAGAGGGGCGGTGTGAACCAAGGAAAGGGCGGCTACGGCCGTTTAGGGAGAATAGGGTTTTGCTGTTTTGATTTCCTTTTCTCATGATTTGCTAGATTGTTTGTTAGGGTTTAGGTAGAAATCAATTAATTATGAAGACTCTACATTGATATATGCTTAATAATGATTTGATTGATTAATAGTTTTTCTTCACATAGCTTGATATTTAATTGCTCATGTCATTTTCTTGATTATTTATGCTTTTGAATTGATATTTCGTTCTTCGGTTAAATCCCTAGACGTGGTATGCAAGGATAGATAGGTAATGCTTTAAAATCACTACCCATGAAGCGAAGGAAACTATAGCGGAGAAACATTAATTTGAAAAGGCATGGAATATATTCTTAAAGATTAGTAGAGTTTGAGTAATTAATTGGTGGAAACCGAAAATCCTAATAACCCATTCTCAATTGTTTATCATTAGAATTATTATTATTTCATTTTGTTCCAAATTTCTGAAAAAAATTGCTAAAACATCATTTTGTCGAATGGTTACTTTTGATATTAGTTAGTAGTAGTATTTCACACTCCTCGTGGGAATGACCCGCATTTGCCATCGATACTACAATTGACCCGTGCACTTGCGGATATAACTAGGTTTTATTTAATCGTTAATTTGGTCATATAAAATCTACATCAGTCAGCGGATCGGATCACTGAGTTGACTCGCCGGGCTCCGATTTCGGTCAAGTCTTGCCTGTATTCAGGCTCATTCGAGCCATATTTCAGACCATTTTTCTGGTCCCTCCTTCCTCATTCATAGACCATTTAATCAATCATTTCCTGTGCAGCAACTCAACCAAGATAGACCCCCAGTAACTCCATTTCAACAGCCACAATATCACCAGTTACATCATCATTCCATGCTCAGGTTACAAGTTTGCACTCTTCAGTAACACAACCACCAGAACCCTGTAGTTGCCACCATATGCAGCTGCACCAACAACGTTGTAACAATCTCCACCTGCAAGACCATTATCTGAACTCCAGCTTCTATCATTTCACTGTATTCATTCAATTCATGCACCTAATTGTAGCTGCAACTTAGTAGCCAGTCCACTGCCGTGACACCTCCACCAGAATCTTGTCTAACTGCATCAACTTATTTCAGTAACGCTGTAATGTAGCTCCATCTCCGACTTTACAGTACCTCAAATTATCCACTGGCACTTGCATCCTTTCCACAAAACCCCTGTAACTCGCCAATCGCAGCTACAACTTCTTCAGCACACAGAACCCAATTCTTCTCAGCTGCAACAACTTGAGCACATACTCCTTAATTACCTGCAACTTACAAGCATACACATGACCCATTCATTCATATACAACTCCTAACATTCATTTATTCAGCATTTCCAGCTTATCTTGACTGCAACTCGGCTTTTGAAATGCACCACCAATGCCACCGCTGCCAGTCAAATACTCATACAAGCAACAACTCAGGCCGACCAACACTACCACCTGATTCTTAGAACAACGGCAACAACCACAGCACAACCAAGGCTGTGGTCACTACATCTCAGCTTCAATACCCTTGCTGCTATTTCTCAGCTGCAACATCGACATTAGTAACCCATACTCTCCTCAAATCAACTGCATCAACTCCCTTGCATTCACTGCAATTCAGTTTTGATTGACCCTGCACAACAACACCAGCACCTGCAGTTGCGACTCCATTTGCAGCTCAGGTGCTATCTCAAACCAGCCAGCATCATTCCCATTTCATCATAGCAGTACCCCAGATCAGTTTCACTGCAACTTCTTGTGATCTGACCACCTGAGTTGCACCTCCACAAACCATGCTGCACTTCCCATTCTCCATCTCAGTCATATGCATCTGCATCAGTACCATCTCCAACTGCAACTGCCTCATAATACCACCAGTACTCAAGAGCAACACCGACTAACTCAGCTGCCACCAACTTCACCTGTAGCAATAACAACTTTCTGCAAATCTGTCATGACACTTCCATGAGCAACATCAGCATCATACTTGCACAAACCACCTATAGCTGCAACCATTTCACCAGTAGTTCAACTCATAACCACCAGCTGAAAAGAACCAACTCCAACAACTATCTCCTCAGAACTTCAAGCCTATTTTCCATCATCTCAGATTCAGAAGCGAACCCATCTTCTATTCGTTCTCAATTCAACACAGATCCCTTTTGTTTCTTCTCATCTCTTCTCCTAGGTCTTCTGCTAATGCAATTTCTCCACCAGATTTTACCATCTGTTCAACACCCTAACTCAATAACATCTTCTCTGATTCCTTGATTCAAACAATCCAACACCTAATTCAACCAAAACCCATTGTTGACCCTGTTCTAAATCACCACCATACCCATCAACAAGCACCAATTCGTCATCCAGCTGAATTCAACCCTGGATTCTTCTCGACCACCAATAAGAGTCCCTAACCTAAATCAGAAGCAAACCTATCAAGTAATTCTTCATGAACTGTTGATCTCATTTTAAACTTGACTTCATTTTCTCAATTTCTCCCCGAGTTCTTCACCACGAATTCACAGCAGAGTCTCTCTCTGTCTTGATTTCAGGTGAGGCTTGAAATGAAAAGCGAGTCATTTCTCTTGATATTATGGCCCGGTAATGATGAAAACTGCTATTGGCGCCCAAAAACTGGATATGGGCCACCAAATAAGGTAGCTTTGTGACCTCTCTTTACATCTTGCTCTTTTTGCTCCGCCTAGGATGATTTTTCCTTCTTTTGCTTCTGAATAGCTCCAGAGTACCTAAATACTCAAAATCAATCACAAGATACATAATTTACAAGAAAACTCGCGAAGAAAGCATAAACAATAGATAAATATTAAGGTGTTTAGGACACCTATCACAACCAGGGCATTCAGTGAGCTATTCTAGAGGATATGTTTTCTAGGAATTCCCAAGATTCTAGTTTCTTAGGTTTATAAGGGTTACCGTAAAATGCTGTTAGAAGCCAAAAATTGTCAAAGAAATTTGTTTTGATTAAAACATTTAACATGTTTTTGTTTGAATGCACAATTTCGAGAAAGCCATCGACCCATGACAAAGCATGACCACTTGCTTTGCCAATAGGGTCTACAAAGTAACAATAAGGGAAATCAGACAAAAGTTTTTTTTTAGATAGTGTCTCTGAGAGTTAGTCTCAGACAAAAACAAAATTTCAGGTTTTTCAGTTTTTATTAAGTGATCTAAATGTTGCCTAGTGTTTTTTGCACCACACCCTTGTGTATTCCAAGCTAAAATTTTCATTGTTCTAATTGCAGAAGAACCTTAAGTAAACTAGATCAAAAATAATTTTGTGAAACTAATAGAAGTCTAAAGTAAAACTAGAGATGCAATCCAGAAGTAGTAGAAGTATACGCAAATTCAAATTTCACATAAACTACAATTATATATAGCAAGGGAAGATATGGAATGACAGGATTATAGTTATATATGTGCAGCAATCTATTTAGCTAAAGATACAACAAAAACAATTATAACAACAAGCAAACAACACTATCAAGTTTAGATTCAAAGCACTAAAATGGCAGAAGATTGAGTTATATATGGAATGACATGATTATAGTTATATATGTGCAGCAATCTATTTAGCCCCCTGATTTCCTTCGTCAGCAACCTTCATTACATATACAATTTTCTCTTCAATATGGAAAGATACTAGCATCAACATTTCAGATTCTCCTAAGAACGACCCATACTGGTTAATCTCATTTTGACTCGAATTAACTTCTAAATTTAAACAAGAGGAGGAGAAGGATTGAAGTGGTCATAAAAGTGACCATCAGAAACTAACAAATTATCTGAAACTGAAGTATCACTAGAAGAAGAGAATTCACTTGAAGAAGACAAAAAAGTGATTATGAATGCAGGTTTCATAGGAAGTTTGTTTTTCCAGAGTGAAGAATTGTTCATCAGAAAGATGCAGAGATGTCATATCTATTATCGCTGGAGCAGCAGACGAAGATTCATCCAGACAGAAATTTGATTTCTTCACTAAATACCCTAAAAGACCGTCTGACCTAGTTTTGAAATCCCAATATGAAATTTCTTTGTAGTCGGGTAAGGGAGAAAAGCTAGGGGTAATAGGTGAGAGGTCCGAATATGGTCTTTTACCCAGATTTTATGGATATTCATCAATCTCTGATTCCGACCTACCTAAAGGAAAATTCAGACCGTCTGACTCACCTTCCTCAACTCCCATTTCAAATGAGTCTGAGTCAGGTCCACATAAACGATCGAGAAAAACATCAACATCAATGAAATCATAATAATTAATATCTTCTAGAACAGAAGAAGGAGAAAGAAACGCTGGAGAGCTCATAGATGCATCAAAATAAGATGCCAAATCAATTTCCTCATCTAGAAGGACCTTAAACTCATCTTCCCATCTTTGAGATTCATCATCTATATCTATGTAGGGAGAATTGTCATAGATCCCTTCTAACATACGATTCTCCATGATAACGCAGTTTGTTTGCACATGACCCAATCTGTTACAGGTAAGGAAAATTCGATGTGGAAGATTCATGTAGACAAAATGAATCACAGATTCTGGAATAAACCCAACCTTGGCTCTAACAGAGCTCAGAAGTTGTCTTTCAATGTTGAGTTCTACCTTAACAAAAATAGGGTCTCATGGTTCTGGAATAGCACTTGGGGGATGGATTTCAGATACCCGTCCAATTTTTTTACAAATCCTAGCTATGATGCAGTATATGGTAAAGACTAATTTCTATAAATAAGAAATTTTGATAAATAATTCTCAATTTTCTTGTTACATTGTCGAATTAGTACAATAGTTTTACAATTTAAGAACCCATTTCTTCAAATGTGATGCTATTATCAGTAATTTCCTCCAACCGTGACACAGCTCGCATCAAATCTAACATGGAGTAAATTTTCTCACCCTGTGAATGTGATCTATCACCAGCTACAAATGTTGAAAAGTGGTCTTTTTTAACCCTAACCATTGACCATGCTGGTTCTTTTACTACCCCTTTTGATTTCATACTTTTCCTCACACTGGCAGCTTCCTTCTGCTGCCCATTTATTGCTAAAATATTACAAAAAGTAATGTGAGTTCCTGCACAGTTCGAATCTATTTCAAAACTTAATCTTACTATCCTCTTTGCACGTTCTACATCTCTAAGAACCATGCATGTTCTTAACAACGTTGACCAAACAACATCGTCTTGCTTAACTGTTCGCCCATTCAATTTTCGCAAGACCTGCTCAGCTAGAGATGACCTGCTCAGCTAGAGGTAACTTTATATGGAGTCTTATTCCAGCTGCGGTGGTTTATACAATTTGGTTGGAGAGAAATAAACGTACATTTGAGCCAAATCATTCATTCAAGACTGAGGCTGACTTGGGTTTGGAAGTAAGAAGCTCTATTTTAGCCTGGGCAGAGGCTGCAGGCAGAAGGGTTCATTTAAACTTTTCTAGCACAGTTCTTAATATGTGGGATGCTTTATTTTTTTGATTTCGTGTAATTTTTTTCTTTCTGCTTATCTACCTCTTGTAGAACTTGTGTACATTCTTCTTTTCTCTAATAAATCCTCCCTTCTGATCAAAAAAAAAAAAAAAAAAAGATGACTGCTGCGAAAGTGAATTCATTAGGACTAATATCCGACTCTCTCATCTGTAGAAATGTTTGAATTGGTGTCTCTTCTCGACCCAATTGAATATAAGTGGAAATTGTGGTTGTCCATGAAACCACATCGCGTGTTCTCATCCTCCCAAACAAACACAACCCATATTCCAATTTCCAACGGTTATTATACATAACAATTAGCATATGAAGTAGAAGAATCAACCCCCATTTTTGTCGCTTGCGTATGAATCTCCCTACCATAATTCAAAGCATTAGAATCTGCACAAGCTTTCACCGCACTAGCAAATGTATATGAATCACACTCTACATCAGATTTCCACATTTCAACAAAGTATCTTATCGACTCCTTATTATGACCAACACGACCAAGTGCTGAAATAATAGCAGTCCAAGAAATAACATTCCGTCCAGGCATCTCTGAAAAGACGAGGGTACCCACACAATCTTTTATTTATCCACCTATAAGTCCTCTACCGAAAGTGATTGTCTATAGACTGATTCGAGACAATACAACAAATCGGTTCACACTTCGTGTGATCGTCTATCGATACGAGATCGAGACAATACGCCAACGAAGTATGATACTTTATAATAAGTTCGGAATTAACCAAACTCTATAGGATCACTGTCAAGTATGTACGGAGTTAACATTTGTGTATTTTAATTCTAATTATAATAAAACAATTATAATTGCGGAAATAGAAAAGTAAAAGACACAGCAAGATTTTGTTAACGAGGAAAATTGCAAATGCAGCAAAACTCTGGGACCAAGTCCAAAATTGAATACTCTCAAAATTAATCCCCTATACAAAATCTAAGCCAACTTCGTATAGTTGAGACCAAAAAAATAACCCTAGTTCACTCAGTTTCCTCAGTATCCATGCGCTTCCGACTTTGATGAGTGCACGCACTGGAAAAATATTTTGGATCGTATTCTAAACAGTATAGGAACAACAAATATGTTTGGTAACAGTTCTATTGATTCTTTCAGATGAAGATATCTCAAGTCATATGCAAAGGCTCTTCAATTTAAGCTAATAAACTCTTTTGCCTGGTTAGATCAATCTATCCAACAACTACCAAAGTAGCAGAGTTTAGATTCACAATCAATCAATATAGATTCCAACAAGAAACTATAAAGCGATGCCGATCTCATGCAACTAATCAATCGAATAAACCCGATACTAGTTGGATCCCAGCTGATCAAGGTTTGTGCAACACAAAGATATGAGAAACCAAATAATAAATCTTCTTTAATCTTCAATAAACACCTGCACAAGACCACTTGAATATCTTGTGATCGATCACGCACAGAACGGAGCCTGTCAGCATGGATTATCATAAGGTGTTTTTAGATCTACAAACAGTTCTAAAGATCCCATCGATACTTCGATCTAGTTTGAGTGAATCTTATATCAGAAGAGAAGATTCTCAAGAATAAACAAACTAGGATCAATCTTATGAAGTTTGCATGGCTCTTAGGATAGCTTGCTAGAAATGCAAACTTGGGGATTTATTGACCAAGGATGTTTGGACACCAAGTAATTTCCAAAACCGAAAGTATTCTCAAGGTATGCAATAAATTCCCATTAGGTTTTTATAATTCCAGTAAATGCTTTGTCCAATATTTCCCGAAATTTCTCAACAGAAAATCTCCAATTAGTAAATGCACATTACTAATTTTTGTTCCCTGGAGATATGCATTTAATTGCTGGTAGTTAAAGCAATATAAAACTAACAACCTTAATTAAAAGATTCTTAATTTATTTCGGAACATGATCTCCTTGAGTACTTAAGGAATATCTTTGAACAATAAAAGATCAGAGTTACTGTTCTTGTCCAAAGTATGTTGACATATTTTCTTTGTAAATCCTCTTTTATATTTACAATCTTGGAATCGATTATACTACACTTCCAAACAAGTTTAGAATTGGTGCATATGTATTCCAAGACAACTATGGGTTCACGGTTCTACCAATCACTGGGATCAGTTATACCTTAATATGAAACACTTGTGATCGGTCACACAAGTTACCAGGACCGGTTACATCAGTTACCAGGATCAGTTACATCATTTACCAGGACCGGTTACCATATACACATGGTATTGCTTGTGATCGGTCACACCAATCACTAGGATCGATTACACCAATTACTAGGTCCGGTTACACCAATCATAAGGATCGATTATACAACTCTTTTTTGATCAGTCACACCAATTACTAGGATTGGTCACACCAATTACAAATATCGATCATACCATCTCGGGTGATTACTTAGGATCGATTACACTAATTAAACAAAACTAGTCATACCAAATCATAAGTCAGGCATTATGAATAGTTATACCAAGATACAAAACAAAGTTACGATCGGTTCTACCATCTCACACATATTGGTAATCCAAAGATTTGCAATGAATAGCCATACCAATAAGCCTAGTGATTTCCCTTACGATTCATAAAACAACTTCATGAATGTATTTCCTTTAACCAAATGTAAAAATATTGTTTCCTAGGATGAAATATTCACTTTTACCCATTCACATAATCATAACAACATTCATAAGATTATGTTGATGTCATATCTACGAAGTTCAAAAGATAAGCGTCATACTTCATAGTCTAATTCCTTAATACTATGATCCTATGATCATGTCTCACTACTAGAGTAATATATTCATTCACAGCTTCACAATTATGTTTTCAATTATGCACAACTTGAAAGATACGTTAGGAATGAAACAGTTCAAGTCAATATTATTAACCTCAAGAGGAAGGATGATGTCTTCGTTGTAGCTCCTTACTTCTTCACGTTCTTCAGGTCTTCGAATAATATTTGTATGTCTCAATATTCCTAGACTTAGTCTAACCTATACGAAGTTGTCTCTAGTACATAATCAAGCGACTCTTAGATGAGTTTTGATTCACTAAAATATGACAACCAAACTTGACATACCAATGCTTGGTGGGTTCAACCGAGCTATGCTCTAACAATCTCCTCAAACACTCTACAACCCAAAGAAATGCAACCACATTTCGCATACATATCGAGAAGTGTACTCCCCACAAACACAGAGTTGACAAAACCAGTTTTCACCGAATACCCATGTAATAATCTCCTATAATTCAAATTTGAATCACACCCCCACACACCTTGAGTACAATAGCAAGAACCAACGAATCAAACATAACACTACTATCTACCTACATACGTGAAAACAATGTAAGTGCTTCCTTTACATTCGACGCTCTAATGTAACTTTGAAATTATAGTAGTCCAAGAAATTTCATCTCTTTGAGGCAATTTATCAAACATTCTCCTTGCATCATTTAGATGCCCAGTTTCAATCATTTTTTTCAATTCATGGTCTAATTCCAGTACATTCACATGAGGAACAAACTGCATTTTCCCTGTTTGAAAATAACAATCCCTCCTCTCATATCCAGTATCATAAGCATAATCACTCAATACTGTAAATAATGTCTTTACTATATGCTGATGTTTGAGTCTTGTAATAATTGACAAAACCATTCTTTTACTACCACGCAACATCTCAATGTTTTATCGGTTGATCTTTGGATCTTCTTTAATGACTAAGTTTATTCAATAGGATCTAGTAAAGAAAGATCAAGAAAACAGAAGATTTCTACAGTTTGGTGGATTATTAGGCAAGATAAAAATAAATTGTGCGTACTTCGTATCTCATGGGCCATTCAACAATTTCGAATATCTGACAGGGTGCATTATTCAAGAGGGAACATGTTATCGTACTTAACTAATCTGAAAAGACTCTCAACCTTAGACCTGATTTGCTTAGTCTCACTAGGAAAATTATATCCGGTTGGACTGATTTGACTAAATCCTTGAAATGCTCCCTAGTAAATTTTTTCCCACACCCTTGACAGTTCCACGACATAATTTTCAATTTCCAAATTGAATACATTCTTTGTACCATACATAATTATGCATATTTAAAATAACCACATCAATCAAGTAATCATATGTCCCTTTATCCTTATACTCATGCAAATTCACATTTTTACACACAAGCTTCCAACAAAATTCATGCTTCTCATTCAGGACCCCAATTAATTCATCCTTCACATTTCCTGAGTAAACCAAAGCGTGCTTACACCCATTATCATGTATATATATACTCTTGTTATTAAAGAAGTTAAGGTTTATCAGAAAGTGTACCTGATTGTTGACATTAGCAGAGAGAACTATCTCGTTACTCGTTCCAGCAGCTTGGTTCAAACATGGATTAGCAGGCGTATCAATGATGTAGTCATTGAACATATCATAGGGGTCATCATGATGTTCAACATGGATATTAATCATTTAAGGATTAGGCAAGATTTTATTGGAATCATCTTCACCATAACAATGCAAAGGAGAAGGAAAAAGCAAATTAAGAATAGAATCAGAAAGATTGCAAACAAAGTTATCAGATTTTGAAAAACTAGAAAATTCATTTTTGTGAGATATGTTTCCTAAAGTGATCTCACCAGAAGACTTGATGTACTGATCCACCTTAGATTTTTTGGCATTCTCATCAACCACACAACTGCCTTTCTTTTGTACTTCCTCTTCTTTCTTTCTTTCTTTCAGGTTCCACTATGTTCACAGAGAAGTCCAAGAGAGTTCCCACTTTTAATTGATACTCTTTAGCTTCATCCAGATACTTTATTGCCTCATCCAGATCCACCTTGTGACCACCTTCTCGAATCACTAAATTCCCAGTAGATAACCCATCTTTCAAAGTCGGATAAACAATCTCACCCACTGGTGCAACAACCACTTTTGATTTTCCTTTAATTCTGTTTCTCTCATCGGATATTTCTTATCTTCCATACTTCTTGTAGTATCTATATATAGTTTTTAATAAACTTATTTATTAATAAAAATATATATTTATTAGATTCATTAAATGAACATTTATCATGAAAAATTAATTAATCATTCATCATGAGCAATTAATAGGTCACTAATTAATAAATTATTTATAATGGTTAGTTGAACAACCACGATCATTGATTTATCCCTCCTAGACAAATCTCGGCCGCTCTTTACCTAGCCTAACATATCCAAGTTTTTTTTTGTATTCCAGTGTTGATGGTGGTTTTCAGATTAAGATTAAAATCGTAAAATCTTGCATCTGATGTGACGTCACTCTGCAAGGAAATAGAGCCATGTGTGCTAAGCTCTCCACTGGCATACTTATTGAGCCGCTCAATACACTTACATGAAATTTATCCAGACTGGCGAATGTAGCAACCATCCCAGATGTTCTGTGAATTTCGGCGCCTCACATATATTCACTTAATATAAGTTCCTCTGAATGCCTTCTATGCTATGTTCTCCGGCTGAACCCTTAATGTTGATATGGCATGACGATTTGTGTTCACTCGCAGCAGAGTAGCACGAATCTCCAAGTATCAAGGATAAGGTATTCGAATCAGAAAAACATGATGCTCTCTGGAAATGAACTTAAAAGAACTCCGTGTCAACACATAGAACTCAATCAATCGTCCTGACTAAGTTACATAAGTTAGCGTTTTGCGCCTCGCGCAATGTACCAGACCTTGCTTGTCAAATTTAAGCCTAAGTAATTAATCCACCATGGATTAGCAGGTGCAGAACCTCTCCCAGAATAATAAAACAGGGAGCCGCAGCAGTAAAGAGAGGCGTGGCTATGCCTTAGGCCAGCTAGCGCCATTAGCCGCGCCCCGAACCTATTTCTCTCGACCAATCAGGTCGTTTTAAGCTCTCCACACGCACACAAGTTGTAGCTAGGCCCATGCTTGCCGGCCCCACTTCTAATCGACCAATCAGAACGCGCCAAAGCCACCACACTCTCACCATAAGTGTGGCCGCGCCTTGTGTTTGGCCGGCCCCCTTTTGTGGCCAATCAAGTTGCTCTAAACTTGCCACCATACGTTAAAGACAAAACACACCCTGCCGCGCCACCTTGCTAAACTGAAAAGCCAAACGCGCCCTATCACAACAACATATTGGTCAGTATGCCGACATGCCACTCTACCGCGGTAGCATGCCAACATGCCACTCTACCACGGAAACTTCGCAACATACCAACTTCACAACATGCTACCTCGCAAACATGCCACTTCGTGGCAACCTGCCATAAATATCCACCCACGGCAATTCCTACTCCTATGGCCGTTTCCACACTATGGCCTTGCCATATTTCTTTTGGCATAGCCATGGCGCCATTTGCACAAAAGTAGTGCCATGTCGCAGCCGCATGCCACATGCACTAATTAGGGTTTCGACATGCCAAACCCTAATTTGGGCAAATTGCTACCAAAGACAAATAACATTTCCCGGAGCAATGGGATTGGCGTGGCAACAGGGCCAATGTTGCCACGCCACATGTGGGTCCGACTCCACGACGCCAAGCCTTAATTCTTCCACGGCACCTTGGCCACGCCAAGCACTAATTCTTCCACGATGAATTCTTCCACGGCGCCAAACCCTAACTTTGGCCACGGAGCCAATTTTTAGCTTTGGCCATACCGCAACATCACCGAAATACCGCTGTGCCACGGCTACGCCATTGCCATGCCGCTATGCCACGGCTACGCCATTGCCATGCCGCTATGCCACGGCTACGCCACTGGCATGCCATTAGCATGTTGCTAACGCCTCTTCGCTATTCAACAAGATGTGGCCATAATCAATGGCCATCCTTTTCATGAGATGCAATCTCAGCCATCCAAGTTCGCTACCGAACTGATGGACTTGTGGAAACTCTTAGGCGACCAACCGCCTAAACCCAACGACCATGGCTACGCCAGGCACCACTTGCACCATTGTGCCATTGGCATACACAAGTCATGCCGCAATGCCACTGCGCCATTGTCAGGCGCAACACAAGGTAGCCACAATCAACGACTACCCTTATTCATAAGATGTGATCTCGGCCATCGAAGTTCGCCACCAAACCGGTAAGTTCGCGATAAGTTTTAGGTGACTAGCTAAAACGAGCCTAGCATCACATGCTATTTACCTTCGGCAAGCCTCTCGATTTTAGCTTGCAACACGTAGCAAAGTGCTACATGTGTTCCACGAAAACAATCGAGACATCAAAATATGTCATAAACTGGGGGATGCTCATCAAGGTATTGGTCTGGAGGTTTACAGCGTGCGGCGTGCAATGCACCCGTTACAAGAAAGTGTCATAAAGTGGGATAATTAGTGGTGGTGAAAAGTAACGGTGTAAACAATTCATTTCCTTCAACATGGAAGCGTAATGACTGGCAGTTACACGAATTCACTTCCCTCATCATGGAAGCATAACGTCTAACAGTTACATGTTACTCTTTTCTTCCACCGCTCAATCGTTTCCACTTCTTACGAGACCAGGGTACGTTTCATTATGACTTGTATAAATAGGTCTCACCTATTTCCACCAAACAACAAGTTTTGGTCATGAGAACAATAAAACATTCAGAAATCATCTGATAGCTTTTTCATCCAGCTAGCCAGTTCAACTTTCTGATAGAAGTCACAAAACGCCCACACTTCCATAATCAACTATTCTGGTCTCAACACTTTCTTCGCTTCCCTCCCTAAGACCAACCCTTCTTCTTCACTTTGTGACCGAAGCAAGCCTGGAATGGCCATTTCTTGGTTTAGGTCAGGAATTTATAGATTGATCTCTCGAATCAAAAGCACTCCCGTGCAGTAAATTGTTTAGGGTTTAGATTCGTTTCTCACCCACACACACCCAAAATTACCAAAATCAGCAGAAACGGTTTTTACCCTCAAACAATTGGCGACCATAGTGGGAGATTAATCTCTTGGTTACAGTATCAATTTCCCAATTCACGATTTTATCTTTCAACTCCGATCTCAAGATGGTAGAACTCAGGTCAGGATCAACAACAAACCCTGAGAACACTGACTCCGAAATTATTCTCGGCGTTAACGTTTCTCCCAGTGGTGCTAATACGCCACCTGTCAACACCAACAAAATGGAGAATGTTCCTTCAAGTGTTACACACTCCAATCACCAGACCCAGAGCCTCTGCCGCATAAAATGCTCCTTCGGGTGTTACACCTCCAATCACCAGAGCCAGAGCCGCTGTCGCCGCTCCTAATATTTCGTCAAGTATGACACCTCCAACCGTCACCAGAGCCGCAACTACTCCTCCATCAGGAAGAGAAACTGGAGGAACCAAAGGAAGCCGACCCTATATTACTATTGCTGATTTGATGGAAAGACAGGAAGTTCTCGCTAGAGCTTAGACGGACATGGCCTCAACTCAGAAGGAGGTACTTGATTTTCTCAAGATACTAATAGAGAGGCTACCACAAGAGTCGCGCCAGCCAGAACCAATGAGGAACACCTCCGATACCCCTGGCGCCAGCACCTCAACAGGGCGCACCTTAGTAGGTGAAGAGATTCGCCCATGAACTCCAGCGAAACAAAATCAACGGTCCAATTTTGTCACACGAGAAGATTTGGAACGACTTCTACGAAACCGAGACAAAAGCGATTTCATGGACATACATCAGCATCAACCCCCGTATCCTCCGAAAACACAAAAAATTCCTCTTCCAAGGGGGTACTCTTACCTTCAATTCTCTCTATATGACGGCACGAGTAATGCGCGTGGACATGTCTCTCGATTCTTGGAGTCCCTGGGGGAACACGAATACAATCACGTTCTCCGTTTGAGGGAGTTTTCGAAATCACTTTCTGGAAGAGCATACACATGGTACAACAACATTACGCCGGCGGCATCTCCAACTGGTCTGACATGGTTGCGGCTTTCTACAAGAAGTACTTCTTTGTATCTGATCAAATTACATTCTCAGATCTAGGAAGGATGTTCCAACGAAACAACGAACATCCGAATGATTTCGTCAAAAGATTCAGAATTCAAGCGCTAGATTGTCATGACCCGAACGTAACCGAACATCAATTGGTGGATTCTTGCATCAATGAGATGATTCCCATCTACCGCTACTTACTAGAGAATCTCCGATTCCAGACATTCTCTGAACTTCATGAAGCTGCAAAACGTTCGGCCACAACAGCACCAGCGTTGTTGGAAAGAACTAGGACAACCAGAAACGAGGAAGCACATGAGACTCGAGGAAATAGATGCCTCGTCAATAAGGAATACAACATTGGTACCTCCTCTGTGAGCATGGTAGACGAAGGAGGAAAAAGGAAGGCCCCAATGGCAGAACAACAATCCAAACGCGCAGCGCCAGCGCGACAGGCAGCTCCGTCATGGAAGACCACCGCTAAAGCTCTCATGCGACATCAAGAAGCTGGAGAAAACGTCTTGGATTTCCCGTTCCCAATCGAGGAAGTGATTGAACTCTTGGAAGCATGGATCCAAGACGACGCCATCATACTACCTCCTACCAGATGCCCACCAACCGAAGCGGAGATGGCAAACCCCAAATATTGCCGCTACCACAGATTTTTCCACCACCCGACCAGTGACTGCAATAAGCTAAAGCATATCTTCAAAGAAAATATGGAAGCAGGGAAGCTTCGACTGGGCAATGAAGGAGTTCACAGAGATCCACTTCCAGTTAGAAGTTGCATGGTCTCTGGGGACTCTGTACACGAGACTGTGCAATCCATGATGCAACATGTGTGCAAAATTCTCTATCTCTCCAAGACACAGCGTCAAGATATCTTCACAGCCCTTAACTGAGTTGTATCGGGCAAGCGACTCGGGAAGCGGTACTGGAAAATATAACTAGGGACTGCTGACCACGGTTTACTTGAGGGACGCCGAGCTCGACAACACATTAATCGACGTGGCGTCTGACTTCAACATCGTTACCATCAAAACTCTGAGAGCTGCGGGAGTTTCGAAGCAGGAGGCTACCCGTTCCCCAACCATGGTCAAAAAAACTTGGAAGGGAAGGCGATGGACGCATATGGCTACATCAACCTTGAAATCAAGGTGGGAGACACTCTAACACATGGAAAATTCCACATCTTCAAAGAACTCTCAAATGACGATATGATTTTGGGGCGCACATGGGTACACAACAACAAAGCGAAGTTAAGAGCATCCCCTCTGCCGATGACGGTATCCGAAAGAATTTCCGACAAGTCGTCCAACTTGGAAGATTACATGTTGCCGTATCAACAACTTACCAATGTAACTCAATTGCCTGGAGAAAGCCCGTCGACGCTCATCTGCATATTCTGAGCACAAGTAAGCCTGGTTAAACAACCCTTTCTGCACCCAATCACCTCTCCTCTGGGCTAGGCATGAGAACTCGGTCCGATTATCAACCCGGGCGTCATTAGGAGATGTGAATGGGACGTTGGGCCTTTCAAGCGCTTTGTCAAAAATCTGTAAGCGGTTACAACCAAAGATGACGAGCTCAAAAATCAAGTGGTTGCGTAACGCTTAAATCCATTTCCAATTGGAGATGTGGTAGTCAAGACGACCTCGTTTCAAGTTGGAGATATAACAATGAAGATTGCCGCTCGACCCGTTCTGCCAAAAGGAAAGGAATACGAGCCATACCTGGTGGCGGATGTTATCTTGGGCGGTTACTGCAAACTCATCAATACCGACAAATTGGAAGGTGTGACGATTCACTCGCGATGGCTCAAACCCTTTAATACCTAAAACGTTGTGCTACCTTCACCTCCAGCGTTATCCTTTCAGCATTTCCTTCAGCATTTTTCCCTTTTCACGCAATGATTGTAACTTCTTTAAAATGGTTGCACCGCTTGCATTCATAAGTAGAGTTTTCAATTTCAATTAAAAGAACAACTTTTCTTAAAAAGTTTCCCAAATCATCTTAAAGGAAAAATACCGAGTAAACCCAAACTCTCACAGAGTCACTACTCAGCGATTGAAAACCAGAGAAACCAAACCACTACAAAAATATCTATCCAAAAGTACTGAAGAATGGAACATGCAAGGAAGATGATCATCAGGCGGCATAACAGATATCTTTTCAAAAATATCCGACTTCAAATATCACCTAACGCTCTACTAGTTTTCGGGATGTGTGACAACGATGCTGCTACAAGGGAGAACCAAGAAACAGGTCGGTCAACCCTTTAAACCATTGTTGTTATTTCCCCTGTATCGAGTTATTATGGGTGATGTCGGCGTTCAGAGGCATTGGATGCGCAACAGGCCGGCTAGTACCTGTGGCAAATTTCATCCACACTATTTGTGTACGGCGTCTGTCCATCTACTGGGTGGCTAGAAGGGGCGAGAAACTTATTTTCACATAAAGTGTTTTTGGATGTTTTCAGTATGAAGGTTTTATTAATTCATTCAAAGATGTGAAACCATAAAAGCTGAATAACAGAATGTTACTCGGCGAAGCCCTAACTTCGCCATGGAAACAAGAAAGTGAAATTAAACCTTTCGAATATCAAAAGCGGCTACAAGCCGAGAAGAAATAGCAAAAGTGGAAAAACTGGTCGTTAATGGCAGACGCCTGGATCAATAACGCCTTCATCAAAAAAATTTCAAGCACTTTTCACAACACCTTCTCTTGTAGCAAACGTTCTATCCAGACGTCGTTTCGGCAGCAGTGGCCTCAACATCCCATCCTGAAGCCGCCTCGGCAGCAGTGACCTCAGCATCCGATCCAGAAGCCGTTTCAGCAGCAGCAGCTTCCACATCTTGTCCGGCGTTTGTTTCAACAACAGTCTCATCGTATGTTTCCATGGCTTCTCCAATGGCCCCAACATATATTTCCCCCGTCTCTTCGTCCGCCTTGACGACATCCTCAGCGGTCACTTCAATGTCCCCGACAACAGTTTCGGCGTCCACTCCAGAAGCTGCTTCAGTTTCATAAACCGTGTTGACATCTTCCTCAAGAGCTTTTCCAGAAGCTTCTTGAGGATGTCCCGGTTCGTCCGCATCAAAGTCAAGGATTACGATACCATCATGGACATGGTAATTAAACCGGCCCTCACCTAAAATTTTCATGGACTCAGTCTTCCTCCGCGTCAACCGAGAGGCGAATCGTTCATCCCTAGCACTGGGTTGTAGAGAAGCTTCATTACTCTAAGATCTCCCGACACGCTGAGATGTTTCATCATGCCTCCACTTTTCCTCCATGTCCACCGAAGCCATGAGAGTCTGAACACACGTCCGCACTCTGCATAAATGGGCGAGAGACATGCCTTGTATAATCTCGTCAGCTTCACGGAACATGGAATCAATTCTGTCTAATACCTCCTCATGAAAAGAAAACTGGTTTTCGTCGGCTTCAAAATCTCTCTCCGAAGAGTCAGAGTTATGATCATCACTAGAAGATCCCATTATATGCTACAAATTTTTTTTTTACCATGTTTGCACTGGAAATCTACATGATAAAGAAGACAAAATCGGAACTAGGAAAAGAAACACGAGACAGTACTTGTGAAGAGGGTAGACGCGATTTTGTGAAGATCTATATGAACGAAAGATTCAAGATCACCTCTTATATTCAGCGGCTTCCAGCCGTGAATTAAGGCTTGAAACGCGTGATACCAGCTGGATTAGATATTTCTATATACATGATAATTAGGGTTTGGTATCCAAGTCAGCAGCCGTCCCTCCAATTCTGTGGCTTAACCAGCGCCATCCTCTCCGTGTCCCAAGCCAACGCTCCATGACTTCATCTTCTCCACGCCATTGGCCCTCCAAGCTAGTCATTCCATTGTCCCTTCCAATCTAGCCTCGCCATCATCCCTTTCAAGCTAGCCACACCATCTACCTTTCCGTATCCAGTCAAAGCGGCACAATCTTGGCCGTTCAAAGCAGCACCATCTCCACCAGCCAAGGCAGCGCCATCTTGGCCGATCAAAGCAGTGCCATCTCCACCATCCAAGGAAGCGCCAACTTCGCCATTCAGGGCAACGCCGTCTCCATGCATTCCGTAACCTAGCCGGCTAGAAACATTCACCGTTCCACAGACCAAGTTGTAGTGCCACCTCTGATTAGTAGCCAAAGTCACAATGCTGAGGCCAGCACCCCATGGCCAAACCAAATTTATGTGAAGTCGTCGATGCAAGGATCGCAGATTCTTCGTGCCTCCTGACAAATGTTAGCCAAATCTTTCTGAAAATCTCTTCATGACTTGTTGTTTCGATTTTATCCTCGTTTGTCACCATCTCATGCTTGCCCCGCATAAATGCCACTGTTCCGAGCTAAGCAGGGGACTTAATGTTGATGGTAGTTTTTAGATTAGGGTTAAAATCGTAAAACCTTGCATCTGATGTGTGATAGACGCATTTATGTGTCTATTTGGATCTCAATTATGTATATTGTTAGTGCTCGATCCTTTACTTATTTTGGCTTTTTGCGTCTTTGTAGGTGTTTTTGGAGAAATAAGTTTTTGCGCGAAAATTGGCTTGAAAAGTGGTTTTTGCGCTCGTGGGAGAAAATTACTATTCGGACTCCCATTTTGGATAAGGGGTACCTCAATTACTAAGGGGCAACCCATTTTCAGAGCATCTACTAACGGCACCCAGCAGCAGGATAATGGGCACTCTTCTTCTACAATTTGAATTTCTGATTTGGCGGGAAAATGGATTTTCATGGGAAGAGTTAGGGTTTGATTTTTGGAGAGGTTATTGAGAGATTCAATCGCTAAAACTTCTTGGATGGGCTTGTTTGGGCTTAACAGGCAAGGTATGGTTAATGGATTCGGTGAAGCTTGGATACATAATCGGTTTGAAGCAAGGTGTCGGAAATATACTCGGAGCCTGGAAGTTTCTGGAGAAGATTGTGGACGAGATTTAGTCGGATTTCATGTTATATATGGACTGGAATTGACTCATCGCACGTAAACAGGGTTAGTAGGCCAGTTAAAAGTGGAAAGAATGGAAGAATTCACGTAACTTTAATAAACAGGGATGATATTCTGGGGGCCGTTGATATGGAAACTTCGTGAGGATTGGGAGAAGAAAATCGTACCCAGTATATTCTATTCTATCTTGGGAAGGAGATGTGGATCAGAGAGACGCGTAGGATGAGATAATATCGTGACTTGAAGAAAAAAATATCCGTGGTTTTATGTGCAAGGAAAAGAGGATTTAACCGAGATTTTATTGGTCTTGAAGGGTATATATATGTTGAAACGAGTCACAATGAAGGGGGTCGAGACCTTGGGGGTGAATACAGAGCTACGAGAGAAGCTGCAGGAGAGAAAGAAAGAGTTGCAAAATCATATCTGCTGCTGCTGAAGAACGAAGAACATTGGACCTTCTGTATCATTCGTAGAATTAACGATACGTAAACCGTTGTTCGTCGGCAGTCTTATTTTTTGTTTCCATTGTAACAAAGTGATTCGCAACAATTATAAACGTTGCGGTTAATTGCTTCCATTCTTTTTCACATATTTCTTCAATAAAAACACCGTTTGAGCCATGTTACTATCTTTTGGGTGCGTTTTGAGCATGAGGAGCTAAACCCCAACACTGGGACGACGGAGGAAGCCAAGTTCACAATTGTTTGGTAATTATAATTGATTCTAATGACTTTCTGCATTGATTTTTAATCGATTTATGATTTTCATTGATTATTTGTGATTTTGTCTGATAGCGTATGCTTAGTCTAAGAACTCTTGATGCGCTATGCTTATGATTTACATCTAATTCTTTATAAAATCTACTTTTGGCAAAGAAATAGAGTCTAGAAAAGAGCTAAAATTGTTATGAATCATTGTATGAACCAATTGATTGTGAAGTTTGGTGGAATCCGAAGTCCTAGTATCTCTCGATATTTGTGACAACCTTGTATATATATTTTCTTTGTTTTTCGTATTTTCTTAAACCAAATATTTACAAGTCTGAGTGAACGACAACCTTTACTACCACTTTCTACAACAACTTTCAAAACACATCAAATTTTTGGCGCCGCCGACGCGGACTTGTATTTAGATTTGTTTTAGGTTTTTATTTTTCTTTTTTATTATTTTTGTTCTGTTTTACGCCTTTGGTATTTTTCGATTCTTTTCAGATTTGGAGCGAAGCTACAAGGAAACAAAAGTGCTATAAAAGGAAAGCATCGCCAACGAAGGAAAGAAAAGAGGAGTCCAAGGAGTGAAGAAGATTTTGTACATAATTAGTTTATTTAGACTTTATTTCTTTTTATTTTTAGAAACTGTAAATAGGGTTGTATTTTTGTAATTTTTCTTTTATTTTTGGACTTTATTTTCTCTGGACTTGGACATTATTTTTAAAACCCTAAGGAAGGGTTAAGATTAAATATAAACTGTTTGCAGGGAAGGACGACAGTTACGATACTGTCTCGGCCCCTCGGGTTCGTACACTGACATAGGAGTCGGTGGCTCGAGTCGACTTCAACGGTTCGGCGTCCGTGCAGTACGGGAGGTAAGACTCTATCCACACACGAATCCCCTGTCGGTGGGTTTTATTTTGTGTGACAACTCACACCCCGCAAATAGAATGTCGAACTGGTATTACAATAGCCAATACAACGAATATCCAATCGAGTTTCAAAATGGACGTTACTACTTTGACCATAGTGTGAATAGTGGTTGGGAACATCAGCCTTTTCAAGGTTATGGCTCATACCATGATGAGCCCAATTACTATCCACACACGCACGGGTCATACGAGCAAAATTCTTATGTTTCTCCTTTAGAAGAGTCTCTGGGGAAATTAGAGGAGACGACACGTAGGTTAGCTAAGATGAATAACTTAGTTTATGACGAAAAAGAACTTTCTATAGAGGAATCCCTCAAGCTGATGGCTGAGACGAACGAAAGAATTGCTCGAAATAATCTTGATGTCCAACATAGTGTTTCCAATATCACCCGTGAAAATGAGGACAATTTTTATAATCAGGATGACGAGGTTAGAATTGGTAACACTACTTTAGATGAGGTTCAGCCATTTTCATGTTATTACAATTATGATTATGATGAGGATAGTGTTGATGAAGAATTTGAAATAAGTAGGCATAGTGATCAGGAATTTGTTACTCCAACTGAGCTTTATAATGATAATTTTTCTAGTTCAAATCCAAATAATTTTAATAATTATTCACCTATTCAAAAGGACGAGGATTTGACTAGAGATTCCACCGTTTTAGACGATGTAGTTTTTCCTTATGATTACGAAGTCGACTATGGTTTAGAGGAACGGGTATATTTTGAGTCTAACGATTTAGAAACATTAGTCTTAGACAAAAATGAACTCGTAGAGATGAGTGAGGATGAACCTGACTTAGAAGAATCAATTGACCATTTTCAGGAATCAGATGACCTTGAAATTAGGGAAGTTGTGACTAGTCTTTCTATAGGCACTGAAAACTCTAAGTTTGGGGGTGATTATCATTCTCCATGTGCTTTAACTCTTAGAAAGATCCCTCACTTGGGACTTGACATATGTGCCTCAACCATTTTAAAAGATTATCTTCATACACGTTTTCCTGAACCTAGTGATGTCCATAAGGAAGTTCAGTTGTTAGAAACCCATCCTCTGGTTGATGTGGTTAATTCAGGCTATGATACCCATATTGACTTTGTTTTCCCACCAAATATTTTTCAACCAGTGGGAACGTATAAGTTTTAGATGTGTCAATTATTTAGTTTTGAGACTATACCTAAGTACTTTAGGAAATTAGTATCGACACATTTGCTTAAGATTGACCGCCAGTTTCATCGTGGTCAAGTGTGTGAGTCAAAACTGATTGACTTTAAGGATCCTCAATTATTCAGGTTATTATTATGTGCTTCTAAGTTCTTATTTGAGTTTTTACAGACTTTACAACTTGAACCGGATCTTAGCTACGAGGAAATCCAACCCATGAAAATATTTTATTTGGACCCAGTTATAGAGCCTGAACCTGAACCACAGCTAGATGTAGTTGTCTTAAACAGGAAACTAGACAAGGGTGTGCTTTATTTGTTTATTTTCTTGGCATGTTGCAGATTCCTTTTACTTGTGATAGCTCTATTTGGTTTTGAGGACCCACAGATATTTCGGCTATTACTTTATGATTTTATGAGGTGACTAATCCTTTCGTGGTCTAGTTGAAGACTTTAAACTTAGCACTTCTTGGGAGGTAACCCAATATTCATGCGACACGGTAATATCTTTCCTTAACTCTTTTACTTCAAATTGTAACAGTTTCTCCTTGTTCATGCTTTTAATTTTATCTTTAGAACATTGAGGACAATGTTAGATTTAAGTTTGGGGTATAGGAGAAACATTTTAGTTGCATTGTTAAACTCCGAGCCTAGAAATTTATGCTTATTAAGGATGGCACTAATCAATCTAAGTGGATGGAAGCATTTTGGTTGTAGGAGTTGAGGAACCAATCGATTAGATGGCAACATCTAAAGAGTCTATTCATAAAAGCACAGAGCTCAGGTGTTAGAAATAACATGATAGTTTCACCATATCTCGTTGAGTCCTTTTCACTTCTGTTTTTATTTTGTTTTGTTTTTAAACTATGTTTCTCTAAGTGATTAGGTGGGGCCCACGAATCAAGTTGTTACCAATGCTAGGGTGAAATAGAGTGATTGAGATAAAAAAAAAAATGAAAAAAAAAAAAGAAAAAAAAGATTAAAAAAGAAAAAAAAAAAGATAAAAAAAAAGTGAGACCAGACCATCTGACCAACCGGAATAAATTCAATAAAGTCGACCACTGGAACCCTTGTATATGCCAGTTGTGTTGACCTAGAGTTAGGTTTATCGACCACTGGTTCCCTTGTATATGCCAAGTGTATTGATATTAGTCGACTAGTATCTCGGTCCATTAGGATAGGTTCATTTTGGCGGAGGCCTTCGAGACAGAGATATGGGAAACACCGATCACTTAGTAAACATCAAAACCATCTATGTTTTTCTCTATATCCATTTTCTTGATCTATCCATGTGATTAGTTTTGACTCCGGGTATTGATGTCCATAGTGCGACTATCTGAGTAGAGCTCGTGACTTATATATGAATTTTAGTATGCTTGAGTGCAAACTCGTGTACAGCAATTGGAATTTCGCATCGGGGTACTTCCTCCTGTAATCAATAAGTATGCCAACCAAGGAGACTTTTTAGTGCCTTCCAAGGTTCTGTGTAGATAGTTAGGGTCTGGAGTATAAAGGTTTTGTGGGTATATCTCTTGTAAACCTTCCCGAGACTATAACTCGGCCACTAGGGCCACCTAGGGGTTTAAAGGCTTATTGCATACGCTAAATGCAATTGACGATGCCTGCGACAGTGAGTTAGGATTTTATTTTGTAGATTTGATTTGCTCGGGACTAGCAAATAATAAGTTTGGGGGTATTTGATAGACGCATTTATGTGTCTATTTGGATCTCAATTATGTATATTGTTAGTGCTCGATCCTTTACTTATTTTGCCTTTTTACGTCTTTGTAGGTGTTTTTGGAGAAATAAGTTTTTGCGCGAAAATTGGCTCGAAAAGTGGTTTTTGCGCTCGTGGGAGAAAATTACTATTCGGACTCCCATTTTGGATAAGGGGTACCTCAATTACTAAGGGGCAACCCATTTTCAGAGCATCTACTAACGGCACCCACCAGCAGGATAAGGGGCACTCTTCTTCTACAATTTGAATTTCTGATTTGGCGGGAAAATGGATTTTCACGGGAAGAGTCAGGGTTTGATTTTGGAGAGGTTATTGAGAGATTCAATCGCTAAAACTTCTTGGATGGGCTTGTTTGGGCTTAATGGGCAAGGTATGGTTAATGGATTCGGTGAAGCCGGGATACATAATTGGTTTGAAGCAAGGTGTCGGAAATATACTCGGAGCTTCGCACGGGAAGTTTCGGAGAAGATTGTGGACGAGATTTAGTCGGATTTCATGTTATATATGGACCGGAATTGACTCATCGCACGTAAAAACGAGGTTAGTAGGCCGATTAAAAGTGGAAAGAATGGAAGAATTCTCGTAACTTTAATAAACAGGGGATGATATTCTCTGGGGCCGTTGATATGGAAACTTCGTGAGGATTGGGAGAAGAAAATCATACCCAGTATATTCTATTCTATATTGGGAAGGATATGTGGATCAGAGAGACGCGTAGGATGAGATAATATCGTGACTTGAAGAAAAAAATATCCGTGGTTTTATGTGCAAGGAAAAGAGGATTTAACCGAGATTTATACGAGTCACAATGAAGGGGGTCGAGACCTTGGGGGTGAATACAGAGCTACGAGAGAAGCTGCAGGAGAGAAAGAAAGAGTTGCAGAATCATATCTGTTGCTGCTGAAGAACGAAGAACATTGGACCTTCTGTATCAGTCGTAGAATCAACGACACAGAAAACTGTTGTTCTTCGGCGAGTCTTATTTTTTGTTTTCATTGTAACAGTGAATCTGCAACAATTATAAACGTTGCAGTTCAGCTGCTTCCATTCTTTTTCACATATTTCTTCAATAAAAACACCGTTTGAGCCATGTTACTATCTTTTGGGTGCGTTTTGAGCATGAGGAGTTAAACCCCAACACTGGGACGACGGAGGAAGCCAAGTTCACAATTGTTTGGTAATTATAATTGATTCTAATGACTTTTCGCATTGATTTTTAATCGATTTATGATTTTCATTGATTATTTGTGATTTTGTCTCGATAGCGTATGCTTAGTCTAAGAACTCTTGATGCGCTATGCTTATGATTTACATCTAATTCTTTATAAAATCTACTTTTGGCAAAGAAATAGAGTCTAGAAAAGAGCTAAAATTGTTATGAATCATTGTATGAACCAATTGATTGTGAAGTTTGGTGGAATCCGAAGTCCTAGTATCTCTCGATATTTGTGACAACCTTGTATATATATTTTCTTTGTTTTTCGTATTTTCTTAAACCAAATCTTTACAAGTCTGAGTGAACGACAACCTTTACTACCACTTTCTACAACAACTTTCAAAACACATCAATGTGACGTCCCTCTGCAAGAAAACAAAGCCACGTGTGCTAAGCTCTCCACTGGCATACTTATTGAGCCGCTCAATACACTTACATGAAATTTATCCATACTGGCGAATGTAGCAACCATCCCAGATGTTCTGAGAATTTCGGCGCCTCGTGTATATTCACTTAATATAAGTTTCTCTGAATGCCTTCTATGCAATGTTCTCCGGCTGAACCCTTAATGTTGATATGGCATGACGATTTGTGTTCACTCGCAGCAGAGTAGCACGAATCTCCAAGTATCAAGGATAAGGTCTTTGCATAAGGTATTCGAATTAAAAAAGCATGCTGCTCTCTGGCAATGAACTTAAAAGAACTATTTGTCAACACATAGAACTCAATCAATCGTCCTGACTAACTTACAGAAGTTAGGGTTTCGCGCCTCGCGCAACGTAGATGACCTTGCTTGTCAAAATTAAGCCTAAGTAATTAATCCGCCATGGATTAGCCGGTGCAGAACCTCACCCAGAATAAGAAAACGGGGAGCCACAGATGCAAAGAGAGGCGTGGATATTCCTTAGGCCAGCTAGCGTCATTAGCCACACCAAGACCCTATTTCTCTCGACCAATCAGGTCGGTTTAAACTCGCCACACGCACAAAAATTGTGGCTGGGCCCATGCTTGCCGGCCCCACCTCTAATCGACCAATCAGAACGCGCCAAAGCCTCCATACTCTCACCAGAAGTGTGGCAGCGCTTTGTGTTTGGGCGGCCCCCTTTTTTGGCCAATCAAGTTGCTCTAAATTTGCCACCATACGTTAAATACCAAACACACCCTGTCGCGCCACCTTGCTAAACTGACAAGCCAAATGCGGCCTACCACAATAACATATTGGTCGGATGCCAACATGCCACTCTACCGTGGTAGCATGACAACATGACACTCTACCGCGGTAACTTCGCAACATGCCAACTTCACAACATGCTACCTCGCAAACATGCCACTTCGTGGCAACCTGCCATAAATAGCCACCCACGAAAATTCCTACTCCTATGGCCGTTTCCACACTATGTCCTTGCCATAGTTCATTTGGCATATCCATGGCGCCGTTTGCACAAAAGTAGCGCCATTCCGCATGCCACGTGCACTAATTAGGGTTTCGACATGCCAAACCCTAATTCGGGCAAATTGCTACCAAAGCAAAATAGCGTTTCCCGGAGCAATGGGATTGGCGTGGCAACATGGCCAATGTTTCCATGCCACATGTGGGTCCGACTCCACAAAGCTCCAAGATTTGGACACGCCAATCCCTAATTCTTCCACGGCACCTTGGCCACGCCAAGCCCTAATTCTTCCACGGCTAATTCTTCCACGACGAATTCTTCCATGGCGCCAAACCCTAACTTTGGCCACGGAGCCAATTTTTAGCTTTGGCCATACCGCAACATCACCGGCATACTGCCATGCCACGGCTACGCCACTCGTATTCCATTAGCATGTGGCTGACGCCACTTCGCTATACAACAAGATGTGTCCATAATCAATGGCCATCCTTCTTCATGAGATGCAATCTCAGCCATCCAAGTTCGCTACCGAACTGATGGACTTGTGGCAAATCTTAGGCGACCAACCGCCTAAACCCAACGACCATGGCTACGCCAGGCGACACTTGCACTATCGTGCCACTGGCATGCACAAGTCATGCCGCAATGCCACTGCGCCATTGTCAGGCGCCAACACAAGGTAGCCACAATCAACGGCTACCCTTATTCATAAGATGCGATCTCGGCCATCGAAATTCGTCACCAAACCGGTAAGCTCACGACAAGTTTTAGGCGACTAGCCAAAATGAGCCTAACATCATATGCTATTTACCTGCAGCAAGCCTCTCGATTTTAACTTTCCACACGTATCAAAGTGCTACATGTTTTTCACGAAAACACTCGAGAAATCAAAATATGTCACAAACTGGGGGATGCTCATCATGGTATTGGTATGGCGGTTTACAACGTACGGCGTGCAATGTGCCAGTTACAAGAAAGTGTCATGAAGTGGGATAATTAGTGGTGGTGAAAAGTAACGGTGTAAACAATTCATTTTCTTCATCATGGAAGCGTAATAACTGGTGGTTACACGAATTCACTTCCCTCATCATGGAAGCATAACGTCTAATAGTTACACGTTACTCTTTTATTCCACCACTCAATCATTTCCACTTCCTACGAGACCAGGGTACGTTTCACTATGACTTGTATAAATAGGTCTCACCTATTTCCACCAAATAACAAGTTTTGGTCAGGAAAACAATAAAACATCCAGAAATCATCTGATAGCTTTTTCATCCAGCTAGCCAGTTCAACTTTCTGATACAAGTCACAAAACGCCCACACTTCCAGAATCAACTATTATGGTCTCAACACTTTCTTCGCTTCCCTCCCTAAGACCAACCCTTTTCCTTCACTTTGTGAACGAAGGAAGCCTGGAACGGCCATTTCTTGGTTTAGGCCAGGATTGTATAGATTCATCTCTCGAATCAAAAGTACTCCCGTGCAGTACATTGTTTAGGGTTTAGATTCGTTTCTCACCCACACACACCCAAAATTACCAAAATCAGCAGAAATGGTTTTCACCCTCAAACATCTAGATAATTAATAAAGTATTTATAATGGTTAGTTGAAAAAACCACGGTCTTAGATTTATCCCTCCTAGACAAATCTCGGTCGCTCTTTAGCTAGCCTAACATAGCCAAGTTTTGTTTTGTATATTCTAGAAGATTTATATGCGCCACTAGTGTGATTTCCTATAGCCTTCGGGGGCTTCAATTGGATTCCGATGATATATCAAGTATATTTGGAAGACAATCAATTTCGGTGTGACGATGATCAAGATTTGATCAAGCAAGATTGGTGGCTACTGGAATTGGTTACGATAATGGTCTTTAGCGCAAATTATCCTTTTTATGAGGGATTTTTTCTTAATGAAGAAGAAGAAGTTTCCATATGGTGGATGAAAAATCAAAACACCATCCTCCAATTACATTGATCAATTCTATGATCAAAAATTATGTACTTTTGTTATATTACAATTCTTACGTTGTTGTAATATTCGATATACTTGAATTAGGTTGTTCATGACTTCCAATGATTATAATCTAAAGAGGTGTATCCTTTTCTTTCCTTCAAAACAAGAAAAAGTGGATTAACTTGGTTCCTTCTAAGTTATGTTTTTTTTTTTGTCTGGACTGCATACCTCAATACATGTCGAACAATAGACAATCTTCATAAAAGAGGTATCACAATTATCAACAATTTGTGCAGATATGGTAGGGATCATATTGAATTTTCATCGTTCCTTTGAAACAATTCTGGCATGAATAACATGATCTAGGATTATTCAATTTTGATACACCAAAATATTAAAGTATCCAAGAGTTATATCTCAATTTCTCAATTCAATCTGCAATCGAACATATTGGAATCTGTTAGCCTGGTCGAAATGAGAAATAACTTTGGTGGTACCAAAGACCAATAACCAAGTGTCAATTGATAGGTGTATAAAACACCTAATTTTATATCTAGTATTTATGCTTTCTTTGCTACTTTTCTTGTAAATTATGTATCTTATGTTTGCTTTTGAGTTATATAGGTGTTTTGGAGTCATTGGAGTAAAAAGAAGTGGAACTCGCTCAAATCCAGGATTTCTTTTCATTATCGAGAGAATGAAAAGACGAAGCCCACGGCGAAAGAATGAGATCATTCCATGAGAGAAATCAATGATTGAGTTTGTCAGTCCCCTGGAACCGACAGTACAAGAATTATGCAGGACGGGCCATATCCAGAGACAGGGTGCCTACATCCAGGCTTATCTTATAGTAAACTAGCAGCAACCAGATCGAGAATTTCATTTCTTCATTACAGTCCATCTATAATTCAGAGAGAAGTAAATTGAGTATGGCGGCTATTGTATGAGGGAATAACACTAAGATGTGGAGGATCGATTGTTGCAGGTGGTAATTGAATGGGAGAAAGAAGACTGTTTCCATGGCGTCGGTGGGTGCAATTGGTCAACGCTATTGATCTTGCTAGTAGAGTTTGAAAAGGAATCTGAGAAGTGTTCGAGAGATTAATCAGGGTTTCTGGGGAGATTAAGGGTTCTGAGAATTTGAGATGCAGATGGGTTTGTGTGAATTAATGGGTTTCTGGTGGAATTACATGAGATCGAGTTGGTGTTTGAACTCAGGTGATGAATGGGTTTCGAATTAAGTCTCCAGAAGATCTGAAAAGATGGGTTTTGGTTGAATCGAAGAGAAGACGGAGAAGGAATGAAGAATTAGTGGTGAACTGGGTATGGATTGGATTTGTCTGTGGCTGATTCTGGATGATTAATGAAGCTGCAGCTGCAGCTGTTGAACTGGACATGACCAGATTGAACTGAGATATAGTTGGAGCTGAAACTTGGTAAGAAATTGCAGGCAGTGAATTGAATGAAGAGCTGGGTTTGATTTCAATGGATGAACTCAGGTGAAGAAGTGGTGAGTGGAGTAAGTTCAGGTTTCCTGTGGTTTATGTGATGAACTCAAGAAGACATATGTTAGAAATGGAAGCTGCAGAATGGTTAGGTTTGAGTAAATGGGTGTTGGTTTCACTGGTGGTGTTGAACTGTAGCAGAAATCACGAGCTGTGTGGGTGCTTTGCAATACAGGGAAGATGGCACCGAGAAGACATGAGCTGATGGAGATGCTGCTTTTGAGCTTTGAGAAGATTACAAGGGTTTTTGATGTTGGCAGTGATAAGAAGACCAGGTCAGGGGGAGGAAACAAGACTGACAGAGATGGAGCTGTATGAGGTTGAGCACACCAGGTATTGCTGTTGAAGTTTGTAACTGGTGCTTGTAAAGATGCGAAAGGTCATGGAGCTGTGAAATGATTTTGCAGGTGGTAGTTTTTGGTTGAATTTGTGGATGCAGTTCAGGTGGTTAAGTTCCAGTAGCCGTTGTGATGCAAGGACTGCAAGAAGAGATGAAGCTGGTAAGCATAATAACTAGGCAGGTGCAGTGAATGTGGAGGTTGAAACTCAAGTCTGTGAATGGTCAAGTGGAAATTCACGGCAGTGACTGGCTTGAGATTTTGGTGATAGCTGCAGTAGATGCTAACAACAAGAAGCAGCATAAATAATAAGGGCATGTTACATTGCAGCCGGAGTGAAGATGTTTCTGCAGGTTTGGCTGGTGATGTTGCAGGTGAAATAGGTTCTGCTGGGAACAGACGCAAGCTGGTGCCGATTAGCTGAGAAGACAAAGAAGCTGTTGGGTTTGTGCCAAATTTGCATTGAAGGCATTGAAGGTGGATGTGCACATAAGTCTTGTGAGTTATGAAAAGAATGAGTTTGTGGTTTCCATTGTGGCTTGATTTGCAGGTAGCAGAATGAAGAGTTGGACAGAATTAGTGGTGGCCGCACTGGTTGTGATTCAGTATGAGGCAATGGTGAACGAAGCCAAGAAAAGAAGCTGTTAAGGGTTAACTGGGTTACAGAATATGCTGTTGTTGCGCTGCAGGGAATTGTGATGCCACTCAAAGTGCAGATAAAAAGAGGTTAGAGCTAGGAAGTGATCTGGAGTTGATATGGAGCATGCATGTGTGAGTGCGGAGTCAAACAAATGGTGTGTTTGAGGTGATCGAGACAATGGATTTGATATGCTTGTAGAAGTGATATGAAGCTGCAGTGAATAAAGGAGAATTAGGTAGAACTGAAGCAATGGAATGAACTAGAATTTGATGCAGCAGAGAATGGGAATTCATGGCAAGAACACAATGGAGACTGGGTTGAATACAAGCAGTGATACAAAGCTATTACAGGAATGAATGTTTGTGGAGTCGGCCTGAGGGTGATGTATGAACCAATAGATGTAAGTTAGGCTGTTATCATAGGGGAAGACTGAAATGGGCTGGAATCGGCCGGAAACAACCTTAAAGCTTGATTAGAACTCGGCCAAAATCAGAGTCAGGCGA
Organism: Papaver armeniacum; assembly: GCA_023531295.1. Lineage (NCBI taxonomy): Eukaryota > Viridiplantae > Streptophyta > Magnoliopsida > Ranunculales > Papaveraceae > Papaver > Papaver armeniacum. Next base: position 88,728 of record JAJJWW010005203.1, read on the forward strand.
GTTGACTCAACGATCCAGTCACTTGAGTCACCGATCTAGTGGTTAACTCAGATGGACTTGGGCTTCTATATATGGACTAGACAGTGAGATAGCCGGGATTTGGGAAAGTTTGGCTTTTGGTGGAGAAAAGCTATATAAAAGGATCTTTTTATCTTTCTTTGAATTTTATCTCTTTTTCTATCTTTGCCTCTACTTTTAGTCTTTTTCTTCTTGTTATGAACTCCATGAATATGAGCTAGAGTTTTCTTTTGGTTATGGATTAGTTGGATTTCCAAACATGAGTTTTTGTTCAATAAATTAGTTTTCTCTCATATTATCGTTTATGATTCACCATTAATATTGTTACATGATTTTAATGTTTGTTTTGTCAAGTTGCAAATTGGTAGAACTCACATGCATGTCTTTTGCTAGATTAGGGTTATTATACGCCAAAGTGATAATACCTGATTTGAAGTAGCATAAATATGATTATAGTTTGTAGTGATATATTCTTATGATCATATGTGAACCATAACCTTTGTTAAATCGGATTAGTGCTTTTACACGTTCGATTGCTTTGATTGGCCTGATTTCATAGAACCTATTGCATCTAGGGAATTAAACTTGATTAGTGCTTTTACACGTTAGGTTGTTCTTTTAGATAGAATTCATATTCGCATCTTTTAACGTGTTTGTTGATGACAAGAGGAGATTAGCGGGATATTCTTGCGATCAAGGTATTCTAGGGCCTTTTATAAAAGTTGAGATTAAAATATCAATTCTAATTATTGTGTAGAAAACATATTTGTGATTGAAGACGAAATCCATGACCAATACTTTCTCATTCTTGATTTGCGTGTTTACTTTTTATTGTTTTGCTTTTATTTTATTTTCGTTTATTAAAATCGAGAAAACTCCAGGGTGTTATTTATAGGAAACCAAATCATATTGACAACCAAGACCTCTCGTGGGAACGATCCTTTCTTGCCCTTGCTTCATTATATATTTTGAGTAGTAAGAAAGTGTAAATTATTTTTGTGTCGGCTGACAACCGGTCAAATTTTGGCGCCGTTGCCGGGGAGGCAGCGGTTGTCACTTGTTTTTGGTTTCTTATTTTTTTTGTTTTGTTTTTAGTTTTTGTTTTATGTTTCTTATTTTTGATTTTTAACCTTGGTTTGAGAATCTTATTTCAGGTACTTGTTTCTCATGGAAGGAGCATATTACATGAATGACTACGGTTTTCAACAACCTCAACAATATGACAACTACCAATTTCAGGGGTATGATCAAAACCAATTCATTGGTTATGCCCAATATTCCATGGAACCTTATGGTTTTCCTCAAAAACCTTATGGCGGGTATGTGTGTGAACAACCACAAGGATGGGAGGATTCTTATGCTCGTGAACAAAAAGTCTCTAACTTTATAGGCAAAGTTTCCAACTTTTTACAAGAAGAATTTCAAAAAGCTAAAGAGACTACAAACGAGCAACTCCAAGAACTTCGTGAAGGTATTGCTAGCTTGCGAAGAGGCATTGATCAATGCAAGGAAGATATGGATAATTCTAATGTGCATATGGTTTGTGATGAATATTTGATTGATGCTAATGTTGAAAAAGGCCAATCCTTGGGCACTTTCGTTGATAATTATGTAGTTAACTCAACTCTTGATCGTAATAATGATCATTCACCTATTCAAAAGGATGAGTTCGAGATTAGCAACACTAAATTCAGCGAGGACCAATCTTATGTTGACTATGATAGTGACGGTGATTATGATACATTGCTTGAACCAACTCATGGTGACATCCTCGAGGAGTGTACAATGGAGTCTTATTGCGATCAAGGTGAAGACGAAGAGGAATATGTCGACACTTGTGTAGATTACTCAAGCATTGATCTTAATAATGATCAAGAGCCTATTCAAAGGGTGGAGCTTGAGGATGATGCATTTTCGAGTGTTCTAAAAAAGTTTCTTATAATAAAATATGGATCCGCAAAAGAGTATGTGCCTTACAACAAAAAGGAGTGTGTTGAGAATGAGACCGTTATGACCACTATTGTGGAAGACCCAATTGAGCTTGCATATGATTGTAATGATGATGTTAATGTTGAAACTTTGGTTACGGTAGATACGGACGAAGAATGGTTGCAATGTTTGATAGAGGACCACGATGTACATAAGGTGAATAATTCACTTGAGTTTTTCAAGGATGAAGAGGATTAAGTAATACAAGAGATTGTGCAAGGTTTGTCTAACCCTTTGCCTATTGTTTCTTCTCCTTTACCTCTTATTGGTTTGAATGTATATGCTTCAAAAATATTGTTGAATGACTTTGTTTCGCGATATCCTCCATTAGAGAAACTTGATTCTCATACTATGCAGGTTTTGGAACAAGAAACCGTGGTAGTCCTGACTTCTATATTCTTTATACACTTCCAAGTGTGGACAAGAATAAGTGCGGGGAAACTTTTATCGGTTAATAGCTTCATTTCTGTTTTATATTACTAATATTTGTGTGAAGCTAGTGTTTGCAAAACAAGTTACATGGAAGGATCCCCAACTTTTCAGATTGTTGGTATATGGACGATAACAAAAGAGTCGGGCTGACGACTTTAAACCAAGTGCTAAATGGGAGGCAACCCATAGGTTTTGTATCTTAAACCCTTTTATTTATTTATTTTTATAGTTTTCATATCATATTTGAATCCCCATGTTTAATTTCGTTGAGTCCGGAATCTATCTTAGAAGAGAATTATTACGAATACCTTTTCGTCAGAAAAATTCAGACTGCACGTAGTTCAGTCCAGAGACTATAACTGTCAGACCATTTATCGAAACACTGTGCCCTTTTTACACTTTACAGAAAACACGTAGATGAACAACTTTTGTGAAACGTAGTTTTTCCAAATTCCTTACCAATTTGTACAGTTTTTGCGTTTTATCTGCTGTTACATCAGAATTCAGAATTTTCGATTTTACACATTGAGGACAATGTGAAGTTTAAGTGTGGGGGAGTCTTTTGCATATAGAGTTTTTAGCCTTTTTGAGTCAAAATTTTCAATTTTTTTGTAAATAGTGAATAAGAAAACTCCAACTTGTAGTTAGTTTAGAGTCACATAGTATACATGTCGCTAAGATTACATCGAGAATCTCATAAGAGTGACTGAACTTAGAGATGACAGAGAACATGATCGGGTTTCTTAATTGTATGAGAGTTAAAGTTGGATTTAACCATGCCGGTGGCAAATAAGGTGCAGACTGAATTCGGTATTAGAGTAGTGGTCCCCTATAGTGGAGACTACCCATGTTACATAATGTGAGGCACCAACCTTCAATTCTTTGTACTGTCTAAATTTGTGCTTTTAGAGTGTGTGTCACCGTACGTAAATTCCGAGGCAGAATGGTGAGCTGCCCAACCTCCCACCAATAGAAGCACTATTTTGATCTCTTGAGTGCTATTTTTATCAATCATGATGGTGACATCGAATTGCTAACTTACATACCACTTGTAATCTTGTTCATGATTAGCACCATCCACTTTATCTCTCTCTACACCAACAGGTCCATAGAAACACCATCATCATCAACAAGAGGAGCATCACAAATTTGAAGGAAAGTTGAACATGTTCGAGGTTTACAAGCAACAGTACAGAAATGAGTAGATTTCAGATTTAAGTAAAGCAACAAAACAAGGAGCAGAATTTTTATAAGTTGAAGACTATTGTACAAGAGTGAAAATTATCAAGGATGAGAGTTCGAGAAGTCTATGATATCAAGACATATAAGTTGTGAAGAATCAAGCGGTAAAGTACTTACACCATGGCCTTGTACTTACATTTTTTTTTATTTGTTTTTTATTTTCTCTTGTCTTCAAAAAAAAAATAATATATATATATATATATATAATAATAAAAAAAATAAAAAAAAATTGAAAAGAAAGAAAAAAAAAAAAGACAAGAGAAAATTTCTTTAGGTTCATTACTAGTTTTATCGTTTTATTTCGTTTTTATTTTGTATTTGTTTTATTTTTTATGATAAAAAAGAAAAAAAAATTGATAAAAAAAAAAAAAAACAAAAAAAAAAAAAAAAAGAAAAAAAAAAAAAGACAAGAAAAATTCTTTGTATTATATTTTGGGTTTGTATAGTTCGTTTTTCGTTTTGTATTCTTTCAATAAAGCCAATGGAAGAAGGAATATCTACAAAGAAGTTTCAAGCAACAAGAATTTAGAGGAAAAGAGTTATATTGTCAAGATTCTACGAAGTTCAAGAGTTATCATCAAGAGTTGAAGACCGAAGACGTTTCTATGGATGCTGTGAGAGTGGTGCTAGCTGCACGCCGAACGGATAACGAGGTAAGTAAGCATATTCCCACCTTCGTTAAATGGTTGATTTCCTTTCTTAGAGATCGTCAGAAAAAGGGGTTTTCAAAATGAATAAAAGATGTGGGTTTTCAAAACAATTCGGGAGGTTTTGCTTTCCTACCATTCAACGTGTCGCAGGATTCTCTCTACATTCCTACCTGGACACATGTGTGACCCATAAAAAGCTATTTATTATTGAGAGCAACTTCATAAAACCCTTTCTTGTGGCGAGTCGAGACTTTCGATCACTCCGAACCCGAATTTCTTTCGAGAAGGGATGGTTATTTCTCTCTCAACTTTTAAGAATGAGATTGTGTTCATTTATGTGTCTAACTTCTTATGACTAGTGTGCAGAATCTCTATGTCTTCTTCGCGCGTTGGATGCTATCATTTCGGAGAACTAGTAAGTTGGAAAAGTAGGTTTTGTGGGTATATCTCTAGTAAACCCTCACGAGACTATAACTCGTCCACTAGGGACACCTAGGGGTTTAAAGGCTTGTTATTTATGCTAAAAGTGACCGTAGCCTCGACGACACGGAGTTGTATGTATGTTTTAGAATTATTTTGTTTGATTTGCTCGAGGACTAGCAAAGTCTAAGTGTGGGGAAATTTGATAGGTGTCTAAAACACCTAATTTTATATCTAGTATTTATGCTTTCTTTGCTACTTTTCTTGTAAATTATGTATCTTATGTTTGCTTTTGAGTTATATAGGTATTTTGGAGTCATTGGAGTAAAAAGAAGTGGAACTCGCTCAAATCCAGGATTTCTTTTCATTATCGAGAGAATGAAAAGACGAAGCCCACGGCGAAAGAATGAGATCATTCCATGAGAGAAATCAATGATTGAGTTTGTCAGTCCCCTGGAACCGACAGTACAAGAATTATGCAGGACAGGCCATATACAGAGACAGGGTGCCTACATCCAGGCTTATCTTATAGCAAACTAGCAGCAACCAGATCGAGAATTTCATTTCTTCATTACAATCTATAATTCAGATAGAAGTAAATTGAGTATGGCGGCTATTGTATGAGGGAATAACACTAAGATGTGGAGGATCGATTGTTGCAGGTGGTAATTGAATAGGAGAAAGAAGACTGTTGCCATGGCGTCGGTGGGTGCAATTGGTCAACGCTATTGATCTTGCTAGTATAGTTTGAGAAGGAATATGAGAAGTGTTCGAGAGATTAATCAGGATTTCTGGGGAGATTAAGGCTTCTGAGAATTTGAGATGCAGATGGGTTTGTGTGAATTAATGGGTTTCTGGTGGAATTACATGAGATCGAGTTGGTGTTTGAACTCAGGTGATGAATGGGTTTGGAATTAAGTCTCCAAAAGATGCGAAAAGATGGGTTTTGGTTGAATCGAAGAGAAGACGGAGAAGGAATGAAGAATTAGTGGTGAACTGAGTATGGATTGGATTTGTCTGTGGCTGATTCTGGATGATTAATGAAGCTGCAGCTGCAGCTGTTGAACTGGACATGACTAGATTGAACTGAGATATAGTTGGAGCTGAAACTTGGTAAGAAATTGCAGGCAGTGAATTGAATGAAGAGCTGGGTTTGATTTCAATGGATGAACTCAGGTGAAGAAGTGGTGAATGGAGTAAGTTCAGGTTTCCTATGGTCTATGTGATGAACTCAAGAAGACAGATGTTAGAAATGGAAGCTGCAGAATGGTTAGGTTTGAGTAAATGGGTGTTGGTTTCACTGGTGGTGTTGAACTGTAGCGAAAATCATGAGCTGTGTGGGTGCTTTGCAATACAGGGAAGATGGCACCGAGAAGACATGAGCTGATGGAGATGCTGCTTCTGAGCTTTGAGAAGATTACAAGGGTTTTTGATGTTGGCAGTGATAAGAAGACCAGGTCAGGGGGAGGAAACAAGACTGATAGAGATGGAGCTGTATGAGGTTGAGCACACCAGGTATTGCTGTTGAAGTTTGTAACTGGTGCTGGTAAAGATGCGAAAGGTCATGGAGCTGTGAAATGATTTTGCAGGTGGTAGTTGTTGGTTGAATTGGTGGATGCAGTTCAGGTGGTTAAGTTCCAGTAGCCGTTGTGATGCAAGGACTGCAAGAAGAGATGAAGCTGGTAAGAGTAATAACTAGGCAGGTGCAGTGAATGTGGAGGTTGAAACTCAAGTCTGTGAATGGTCAAGTGGAAATTCACGGCAGTGACTGGCTTGAGATTTTGGTGATAGCTGCAGTAGATGCTAACAACAAGAAGCAGCATAAATAATAAGGGCATGTTACATTGCAGCCGGAGTGAAGATTTTTCTGCAGGTTTGGCTGGTGATGTTGCAGGTGAAATAGGTTCTGCTGGGAACAGACGCAAGCTGGTGCCGATTAGCTGAGAAGACAAAGAAGCTGTTGGGTTTGTGCCAAATTTGCATTGAAGGCATTGAAGGTGGATGTGCACATAAGTCTTGTGAGTTATGAAAAGAATGAGTTTGTGGTTTCCATTGTGGCTTGATTTGCAGGTAGCAGAATGAAGAGTTGGACAGAATTAGTGGTGGCCGCACTGGTTGTGATTCAGTATGAGGCAATGGTGAACGAAGCCAAGAAAAGAAGCTGTTAAGGGTTAACTGGGTTACAGAATATGCTGTTGTTGCGCTGCAGGGAATTGTGATGCCACTCGAAGTGCAGATAAAGCAGCAGAGGTTAGAGCCGGAAGTGATCTGGAGTTGATATGGAGCATGCATGTGACAGAATTGCAGGTCAAACAAATGGACTGTGTTTGAGGTGATCAGATAATGGATTTGATATGCTTGTAGAAGTGATATGAAGCTGCAGTGAATAGAGGAGAATTAGGTGGAACTGAAGCAATGGAATGAACTAGAATTTGATGCAGCAGAGAATGGGAATTCATGGCAAGAAGACAATGGAGACTGGGTTGAATACAAGCAGTGATACAAAGCTATTACAGGAATGAATGTTTGTGGAGTTGGCCTGAGGGTGATGTATGAACCAATAGATGTATGTTAGGCTGTTATCATAGAGGAAGACTGAAATGGCCTGGAATCGGCCGGAAACAACCCAGAAACAGTTAGAACTCGGCCAAAATCAGAGTCAGGTGAGTTGACTCAACGATCCAGTCACTTGACTCACCGATCCAGTGGTTAACTCAGATGGACTTGGTCTTCTATATATGGACTAGACAGTGAGATAGCCGGGATTTGGGAAAGTTTGGCTTTTGGTGGAGAAAAGCTATATAAAAGGATCTTTTTATCTTTCTTTGAATTTTATCTCTTTTTCTATCTTTGCCTCTACTTTTATTCTTTTTCTTCTTGTTATGATCTCCATGAATATGAGCTAGAGTTTTCTTTTGGTTATGGATTAGTTGGATTTCCAAACATGAGTTTTTGTTCAATAAATTAGTTTTCTCTCATATTATCGTTTATGATTCACCATTAATATTGTTACATGATTTTAATGTTTGTTTTGTCAAGTTGCAAATTGGTAGAACTCACATGCATGTCTTTTGCTAGATTAGGGTTATTATACGCAAAAGTGATAATTCCTGATTTGAAGTAGCATAAATATGATTATAGTTTGTAGTGATATATTCTTATGATCATATGTGAACCATAACCTTTGTTAAATCGGATTAGTGCTTTTACACGTTCGATTGCTTTGATTGGCCTGATTTCATAGAACCTATTGCATCTAGGGAATTAAACTTGATTAGTGCTTTTACACGTTAGGTTGTTCTTTTAGATAGAATTCATATTCGCATCTTTTAACGTGTTTGTTGATGACAAGAGGAGATTAGCGGGATATTCTTGCGATCAAGGTATTCTAGGGCCTTTTATAAAAGTTGAGATTAAAATATCAATTCTAATTATTGTGTAGAAAACATATTTGTGATTGAAGACGAAATCCATGACCAATACTTTCTCATTCTTGATTTGCGTGTTTACTTTTTATTGTTTTGCTTTTATTTTATTTTCGTTTATTAAAATCAGAAAACTCCCGGTGTTATTTATAGGAAACCAAATCATATTGACAACCAAGACCTCTCTGTGGGAACGATCCTTTCTTGCCCTTGCTTCATTATATATTTTGAGTAGTAAGAAAGTGTAAATTATTTTTGTGTCGGCTGACAACCGGTCAAATTTTGGCGCCGTTGCCGGGGAGGCAGCGGTTGTCACTTGTTTTTGGTTTCTTATTTTTTTTGTTTTGTTTTTAGATTTTGTTTTATGTTTCTTATTTTTGATTTTTAACCTTGGTTTGAGAATCTTATTTCAGGTACTTGTTTCTCATGGAAGGAGCATATTACATGAATGACTACGGTTTTCAACAACCTCAACAATATGACAACTACCAATTTCAGGGGTATGATCAAAACCAATTCATTGGTTATGCCCAATATTCCATGGAACCTTATGGGTTTTCCTCAAAAACCTTATGGCGGGTATGTGTGTGAACAACCACAAGGATGGGAGGATTCTTATGCTCGTGAACAAAAAGTCTCTAACTTTATAGGCAAAGTTTCCAACTTTTTACAAGAAGAATTTCAAAAAGCTAAAGAGACTACAAACGAGCAACTCCAAGAACTTCGTGAAGGTATTGCTAGCTTGCGAAGAGGCATTGATCAATGCAAGGAAGATATGGATAATTCTAATGTGCATATGGTTTGTGATGAATATTTGATTGATGCTAATGTTGAAAAAGGCCAATCCTTGGGCACTTTCGTTGATAATTATGTAGTTAACTCAACTCTTGATCGTAATAATGATCATTCACCTATTCAAAAGGATGAGTTCGAGATTAGCAACACTAAATTCAGCGAGGACCAATCTTATGTTGACTATGATAGTGACGGTGATTATGATACATTGCTTGAACCAACTCATGGTGACATCCTCGAGGAGTGTACAATGGAGTCTTATTGCGATCAAGGTGAAGACGAAGAGGAATGTGTCGACACTTGTGTAGATTACTCAAGCATTGATCTTAATAATGATCAAGAGCCTATTCAAAGGGTGGAGCTTGAGGATGATGCATTTTCGAGTGTTCTAAAAAAGTTTCTTATAATAAAATATGGATCCGCAAAAGAGTATGTGCCTTACAACAAAAAGGAGTGTGTTGAGAATGAGACCGTTATGACCACTATTGTGGAAGACCCAATTGAGCTTGCATATGATTGTAATGATGATGTTAATGTTGAAACTTTGGTTACGGTAGATACGGACGAAGAATGGTTGCAAGGTTTGATAGAGGACCACGATGTACATAAGGTGAATAATTCACTTGAGTTTTTCAAGGATGAAGAGGATTCCGTAATACAAGAGATTGTGCAAGGTTTGTCTAACCCTTTGCCTATTGTTTCTTCTCCTTTACCTCTTATTGGTTTGAATGTATATGCTTCAAAAATATTGTTGAATGACTTTGTTTCGCGATATCCTCCATTAGAGAAACTTGATTCTCATACTATGCAGGTTTTGGAACAAGAAACCGTGGTAGTCCCTGACTTCTATATTCTTTATACACTTCCAAGTGTGGACAAGAATAAGTGTGGGGGAAACTTTTATCGGTTAATAGCTTCATTTCTGTTTTATATTACTAATATTTGTGTGAAGCTAGTGTTTGCAAAACAAGTTACATGGAAGGATCCCCAACTTTTCAGATTGTTGGTATATGGACGATAACAAAGAGTGGTGACGACTTTAAACCAAGCGCTAAATGGGAGGCAACCCATAGGTTTTGTATCTTAAACCCTTTTATTTATTTATTTTTATAGTTTTCATATCATATTTGAATCCCCATGTTTAATTTCGTTGAGTCCGGAATCTATCTTAGAAGAGAATTATTACGAATACCTTTTCGTCAGAAAAATTCAGACTGCACGTAGTTCAGTCCAGAGACTATAACTGTCAGACCATTTATCGAAACACTGTGCCCTTTTTACACTTTACAGAAAACACGTAGATGAACAACTTTTGTGAAACGGAGTTTTTCCAAATTCCTTACCAATTTGTACAGTTTTTGCGTTTTATCTGCTGTTACATCAGAATTCAGAATTTTCGATTTTACACATTGAGGACAATGTGAAGTTTAAGTGTGGGGGAGTCTTTTGCATATAGAGTTTTTAGCCTTTTTGAGTCAAAATTTTCAATTTTTTTGTAAATAGTGAATAAGAAAACTCCAACTTGTAGTTAGTTTAGAGTCACATAATATACATGTCGCTAAGATTACATCGAGAATCTCATAAGAGTGACCGAACTTAGAGAGATGAGAGAACATGATCGGGTTTCTTAATTGTATGAGAGTTAAAGTTGGATTTAACCATGCCGGTGGCAAATAAGGTGCAGATCGAATTCGGTATTAGAGTAGTGGTCCCCTATAGTGGAGACTACCCATGTTACATAATGTGAGGCACCAACCTTCAATTCTTTGTACCTGTCTAAATTTGTGCTTTTAGAGTGTGTGTCACCGTACGTAAATTCCGGGCAGAATGGTGAGCTGCCCAACCTCCCACCAATAGAAGCACTATTTTGATCTCTTGAGTGCTATTTTTATCAATCATCATGGTGACATCGAATTGCTAACTTACATACCACTTGTAATCTTGTTCATGAGTTAGCACCATCCACTTTATCTCTCTCTACACCAACAGGTCCATAGAAACACCATCATCATCAACAAGAGGAGCATCACAAATTTGAAGGAAAGTTGAACATGTTCGAGGTTTACAAGCAACAGTACAAAAATGAGAAGATTTCAGATTTAAGTAAAGCAACAAAACAAGGAGCAAAATTTTTATAAGTTGAAGACTATTGTACAAGAGTGAAAATTATCAAGGATGAGAGTTCGAGAAGTCTATGATATCAAGACATATAAGTTGTGAAGAATCAAGCGGTAAAGTACTTACACCATGGCCTTGTACTTACATTTTTTTTTTATTTTTTTTTTATTTTCTCTTGTCTTCAAAAAAAAAAAATATATATATATATAATAATAAAAAAAAATAAAAAAAATTGAAAAGAAAGAAAAAAAAAAGACAAGAGAAAATTTATTTAGGTTCATTACTAGTTTTATCGTTTTTATTTTGTATTTGTTTTATTTTTTATGATAAAAAAGAAAAAAAAATTGATAAAAAAAGAAAAAACAGAAAAAAAAAAGAAAAAAAAAAGAAAAAAAATAGACAAGAAAAATTCTTTGTATTATATTTTGGGTTTGTATAGTTCGTTTTTTGTTTTGTATTCTTTCAATAAAGCCAATGGAAGAAGGAATATCTACAAAGAAGTTTCAAGCAACAAGAATTTAGAGGAAAAGAGTTATATTGTCAAGATTCTACGAAGTTCAAGAGTTATCATCAAGAGTTGAAGACCGAAGACGTTTCTATGGATGCTGTGAGAGTGGTGCTAGCTGCACGCCGAACGGATAACGAGGTAAGTAAGCATATTCCCACCTTCGTTAAATGGTTGATTTCCTTTCTTAGAGATCGTCAGAAAAAGGGGTTTTCAAAATGAATAAAAGATGTGGGTTTTCAAAACAATTCGGGAGGTTTTGCTTTCCTACCATTCAACGTGTCGCAGGATTCTCTCTTCATTCCTACCTGGACACATGTGTGACCCATAAAAAGCTATTTATTATTGAGAGCAACTTCATAAAACCCTTTCTTGTGAGGCAGAGTCGAGACTTTCGATCACTCCGAACCCGAATTTCTTTCGAGAAGGGATGGTTATTTCTCTCTCAACTTTTAAGAATGAGATTGTGTTCATTTATGTGTCTAACTTCTTATGACTAGTGTGCAGAATCTCTATGTCTTCTTAGCGCGTTGGATGTTATCATTTCGGAGAACTAGTAAGTTGGAAAAGTAGGTTTTGTGGGTATATCTCTAGTAAACCCTCACGAGACTATAACTCGTCCACTAGGGACACCTAGGGGTTTAAAGGCTTGTTATTTATGCTAAAAGTGACCGTAGCCTCGACGACACGGAGTTGTATGTATGTTTTAGAATTATTTTGTTTGATTTGCTCGAGGACTAGCAAAGTCTAAGTGTGGGGAAATTTGATAGGTGTCTAAAACACCTAATTTTATATCTAGTATTTATGCTTTCTTTGCTACTTTTCTTGTAAATTATGTATCTTATGTTTGCTTTTGAGTTATATAGGTATTTTGGAGTCATTGGAGTAAAAAGAAGTGGAACTCGCTCAAATCCAGGATTTCTTTTCATTATCGAGAGAATGAAAAGACGAAGCCCATGGCGAAAGAATGAGATAATTCCATGAGAGAAATCAATGATTGAGTTTGTCAGTCCCCTGGAACCGACAGTACAAGAATTATGCAGGACAAGCCATATCCAGAGACAGGGTGCCTACATCCAGGCTTATCTTATAGCAAACTAGCAGCAACCAGATCGAGAATTTCATTTCTTCATTACAGTCCATCTATAATTCAGATAGAAGTAAATTGAGTATGGCGGCTATTGTATGAGGGAATAACACTAAGATGTGGAGGATCGATTGTTGCAGGTGGTAATTGAATGGGAAAAAGAAGACTGTTGTCATGGCGTCGGTGGGTGCAATTGGTCAACGCTATTGATCTTGCTAGTATAGTTTGAGAAGGAATATGAGAAGTGTTCGAGAGATTAATCAGGGTTTCTGGGGAGATTAAGGGTTCTGAGAATTTGAGATGCAGATGGGTTTGTGTGAATTAATGGGTTTCTGGTGGAATTACATGAGATCGAGTTGGTGTTTGAACTCAGGTGATGAATGGGTTTGGAATTAAGTCTCCAAAAGATCTGAAAAGATGGGTTTTGGTTGAATCGAAGAGAAGACGGAGAAGGAATGAAGAATTAGTGGTGAACTGAGTATGGATTGGATTTGTCTTTGGCTGATTCTGGATGATTAATGAAGCTGCAGCTGCAGATGTTGAACTGGACATGACTAGATTGAACTGAGATATAGTTGGAGCTGAAACTTGGTAAGAAATTACACGCAGTGAATTGAATGAAGAGCTGGGTTTGATTTCAATGGATGAACTCAGGTGAAGAAGTGGTGAATGGAGTAAGTTCAGGTTTCCTATGGTCTATGTGATGAACTCAAGAAGACAGATGTTAGAAATGGAAGCTGCAGAATGGTTAGGTTTGATTAAATGGGTGTTGGTTTCACTGGTGGTGTTGAACTGTAGCGGAAATCATGAGCTGTGTGGGTGCTTTGCAATACAGGGAAGATGGCACCGAGAAGACATGAGCTGATGGAGATGCTGCTTCTGAGCTTTGAGAAGATTACAAGGGTTTTTGATGTTGGCAGTGATAAGAAGACCAGGTCAGGGGGAGGAAACAAGACTGACAGAGATGGAGTCAGTATGAGGTTGAGCACACGGTATTCTTTGTTGAAGTTTGTAAATCAGTCTTTGGTAAAGATGCGAAAGGTCATGGAGCTGTGAAATGATTTTGCGGAGGTGGTAGTTGTTGGTTGAATTGGTGGATGCGATTCGGGTGGTTAAGTTCCGAGAGCCGTTGTGATGCAAGGACTGCAAGAAGAGATGAAGCTGGTAAGCGTAATCACTAGGCAGGTGCAGTGAATGTGGAGGTTGAAACTCAAGTATGTGAATGGTCAAGTGGAAATTCACGGCAGTGAATGGCTTGAGATTTTGGTGATAGCTGCAGTAGATGCTAACAACAAGAAGAAGCATGAAGAATAAGGGCATGTTACATTGCAGCTGGAGTGAAGATGTTTCTGCAGGTTTGGCTGGTGATGTTGCAGGTGAAATAGGTTCTGCTGGGAACAGACGCAAGCTGGTGCCGATTAGCTGAGAAGACAAAGAAGCTGTTGGGTTTGTTCCAAATTTGCATTGAAGGCATTGAAGGTGGATGTGCACATAAGTCTTGTGAGTGATGGAAAGAATAAGTTTGTGGTTTCCATTTTGGATTGATTTGCAGGTAGCAAAATGAAGAGATGGACAGAATTAGTGGTGGTCGCACTGGTTGTGATTCAGTATGAGGCAATGGTGAACGAAGCCAAGAAAAGAAGCTGTTAAGGGTTAACTGGGTTACAGAATGTGCTGTTGTTGCGCTGCAGGGAATTGTGATGCCACTCGAAGTGTAGATAAAGCAGCAGAGGTTAGAGCCGGAAGTGATATGGAGTTGATATGGAGCATGCCTGTGACAGAATTGCAGGTCAAACAAATGGACTGTTTTTGAGGTGCTTAGACAATGGATTTGATATGCTTGTAGAAGTGATATGAAGCTGCAGTGAATAGAGGAGAATTAGGTGGAACTGAAGCAATGGAATGAACTAGAATTTGATGCAGCAGAGAATGGGAATTCATGGCAAGAAGACAATGGAGACTGGGTTGAATACAAGCAGTGATACAAAGCTATTACAGGAATGAATGTTTGTGGAGTTGGCCTGAGGGTGATGTATGAACCAATAGATGTATGTTAGGCTGTTATCACAGGGGAAGACTGAAATGGCATGGAATCGGCCGGAAACAACCCAGAAACAGTTAGAACTCGGCCAAAATCAGAGTCAGGCGAGTTGACTCAACGATCCAGTCACTTGACTCACCGATCCAGTGGTTAACTCAGATGGACTTGGGCTTCTATATATGGACTAGACAGTGAGATAGCCGGGATTTGGGAAAGTTTGGCTTTTGGTGGAGAAAAGCTATATAAAAGGATCTTTTTATCTTTCTTTGAATTTTATCTCTTTTTCTATCTTTGCTTCTACTTTTATTTTCTAGGGTTTAGAACCATGAAGTCTTTTCTTTTTCTTCTTGTTATGAACTCCATGAATATGAGCTAGAGTTTTCTTTTGGTTATGAATTAGTTGGATTTCCAAACATGAGTTTTTGTTCAATAAATTAGTTTTCTCTCATATTATCGTTTATGATTCACCATTAATATTGTTACATGATTTGAATGTTTGTTTTGTCAAGTTGCAAATTGGTAGAACTCACATGCATGTCTTTTGCTAGATTAGGGTTATTATACGCAAAAGTGATAATTCCTGATTTGAAGTAGCATAAATATGATTATAGTTTGTAGTGATATACTCTTATGATCATATGTGAACCATAACCTTTGTTAAATCGGATTAGTGCTTTTACACGTTCGATTGCTTTGATTGGCCTGATTTCATAGAACCTATGGCATCTAGGGAATTAAATTTGATTAGTGCTATTACACGTTAGGTTGTTCTTTTAGATAGAATTCATATTCGCATCTTTTAACGTGTTTGTTGATGACAAGAGGAGATTAGCGGGATATTCTCGCGATCAAGGTATTCTAGGGCCTTTGATAAAAGTTGAGATTAAAATATCAATTCTAATTATTGTGTAGAAAACATATTTGTGATTGAAGACGAAATCCATGACCAATACTTTCTCATTCTTGATTTGCATGTTTACTTTTTATTGTTTTGCTTTTATTTTATTTTCGTTTATAAAAATCAGAAAACTCCCGGTGTTATTTATAGGAAACCAAATCATATTGACAACCAAGACCTCTCTGTGGGAACGATCCTTTCTTGCCCTTGCTTCATTATATATTTTGAGTAGTAAGAAAGTGTAAATTATTTTTGTGTCGGCTGACAACCGGTCATCAATCAATTCCTATCCAACAAGCAAGGTCAAATTTACCAATTGATTGAACTAAACACAACCTATGATATTTCAATTATATAAACAATTATAATGCGGAAAAGAAATAACACAACACCAGAAATTTTGTTAACGAGGAAACCGCAAATGCATAAAACCTCGGGACCTAGTACAGATTGAACATCATACTGTATTAACCTCTACAGACAGTAGCCGACTACATGATTAAATTCGGAATGAAATGTAGTTGAGACCTAACCAATCTCCCACTGATCAAGGTACAATCGCGTTCCTTATGCCTCTAAATCCCAGTAGGACTCTACCACTTGATTCACTGAGATGATCTCACCCACAACTAAGAGTTGCTACGACCCAAAGTTGAAGACTTATAAACCAATTTGTCACCCACAGAAAGGTATATTCATATAGTTAATTAAATTTGTCTCCTACAAAAATACCTATGAAGTTTTGTTCCATTTTTTGATAAATCAAGGTGAACATGAACCAATTGATAATACGGTCTTATATCCCCGAAGAACATCCTAGAAATATCAATCACCTCACAATAACTTAACTATATGGTAGTAGAACAAGTTATTGCGGAATCACAAAGAATGAGACGAAGAGCTTTGTGATTACTTTTTATATCTTACCTATCGGAGATAAATCTCGAGCAAATCTTAGAGAAGACAGTACTCAACATGACATATCAAGTAAGATCAAAATACACAACTACAGAGAAAATAGTTGGATCTGGCTTCAGAATCCCAATGAAGTCTTCAAGTCGTTAACCTATGATGGTTTTAAGAAAAACCTAGGTTAAAGGAGAATCCACTTTAATCTCAACTAGTATCACAAATGAGGTGTGGGGATTAGGTTTCCCAGTTGCTAAAGTTATCCTTTATATAGCCTGTCAAATCATAGTTTGCTTAGTTAGCTTAGAAGCAAAGGATTCATTATTCACCGTTAGATGAAATCCATATTTAAGATACAAGCTAAGTTTTGCTTGAAACCAAAGCAATATATCTCCACCGTTAGATGGTCTTAGCTTGTCACACACAAATTAAATATACTTCATTTAGATATGGGTATACCGTACCTAAACGTGTACATTGAGTTGGTTCAATAATATTTAACCAAAGTTATCCATATGAACACTTTTGTCTAATCCATCACGAGTGATGATCAAATAAATCTAATTGTGTTCCACATAAAGTTGTTCAATTGTTCACTCTTATAGAAGTATATAAGAACCAATTGAAGCAAAATTGGATTGATTCAAAAGAATCAATTCATAAACAGTGAACCCACGGTTGGCAAAGATTGCATTCCTTAATATATAAATGTATTTTTTCATGAGTATGAAAACATACTTTGTCGATTTTAAAACTTGAACCACCTAAGTTTGCAAATATGTACGCATACTTAAGTTTCACACTTGTGTGATAAAACCCAAAGTCCATAACCATGAGCGGCACATGTGTCTAGATATTTCTTACGTTTGCGAGTGATTGATTTTGAGATAGCTTTCCCGAGGATAAAGGTTTTAACACCACCACCAGTGAAATGAGAAATCCATGTGATATCGAAACAAATGTCTTGTCCGTTCTCCCAATTGTACACGAGGGTATCTGCGGGCTTTAGACCATTATCATAGTCAAATAAAAATCCTAAAGCCACCTCTTTTCTTGCCGCAACACCTTCCTTATAGAAAATATCTGCAAAAACATCGCGGGCGAGGTTGTGTCGAAATTTTAACCCTACCTTATTAGCACAGTGTATCGCATGGTCACCCTAAATGTCCATAGTCTTATTGCAACAAGGGCAAGAATTGTCTTCTTCAAAAAAACGTATGCCTAATCTATAACATAGGATAGAATTGAATTACCGAAACCCAATGCGTTGGCCAAGCCTAGTAATAGGTATAGCGTGCAGGTATTCCTGAGCATGTTTTGATTTGTTGCACAGCCACAAAACAACATCTCTTGCTGACAAACAAAAATTTTCTGGTATCTCTTTCAACACAACATCAAAATAATGTACTTCCAGGGAGTTCATAGGATGGGGGCAGTGTCATTGATTTTAAAAGTGGAAGGAGAAAGACCACAAACCTGAATATATGTGTTGATGGTGGATTTTAGTTCAAGGCTAAAATTGTAAAAGACAAATTTAATACCTGACATCCTGCAGAGTATAAAGCTATTTGAGTGATGAATACTTCTTCATTTTACTAATTCACCTAGAATGGAGCATGTGGAAACAATCCCAAATGTTCTGTGAATTAAATACACAAAATTCATCCAGGATGGAGCATGTAGCAACAATCTCATATACCCTGTGAATTTATAGCGTTATTAATTATGGATGATTATCCTTGTATTTCCTATGTTGTTCCCGCAGAACTCTCATTATTGGTGCGGCATGATGACTGAGTGTTTCTCACAGCAGAGTAACACGAATCTCCAAGTGTCAATAATGAGGCATGCACGAAATACCCATACATGCTACATCTCTCGGTGTGTTATACTAGCCCGATTGAGCATATTTGAATTTGGACTGTCCATATCAGTCTCATAAACAATCACGACCATGCAAGTTGGCCGCATGATTAAACTAGCCTAGACGATCCTCAGCAAGAGTAGGCTAACACCACAATGACCACCAGCGGGCCCGTTTATTCCCTGGTCGGTAGAACACATGCCATACTCCCAAAACCCACCAAACACCAGCCTGGAAAAGGGTGGTCGAATTGGTATGGAGCAGCTTGGAGGAAGCTTGTACGATCAAGACCGCCGAAGGCAGTCTCAAAACCATATACGGTCGTCCAACATTGCCGGCATGATAGGACGGCGTGGATTATCCCATGGCCGGTCGTACAAGCTTATCCTGCACACCGGCGGGTCCCCTCTCTACCTTCCTGGTCGACCATCTCCTGACCTAGCCATAGAGAAACGTGCGTTTGCCCAAAGTATGGCCGACATGATGCTTAAAAGTCGCAGGAAATTCCACTAAGGTCTTAAATCGATCACAACCATCCAACTTCATCGGCATGTTTGGATGGCTTAGTGATGCGTGTCGTAACCACAACAAATTAGTGAATATTTTTCCACTCAATTAACAAGTAATATGGTGGTAGTTAAGTTCGTTCCCACGAGGAGCAACAGTTTTTAGTTGTTTAATTGTCACAAGAAGGGGGGTTTATAAAGCAAAAGAAAATAAACAAAGCAATTCAAAGATAAAGTTGAAATCAATAAGAGAGACAAGATCAAGGAATCCTTCTTCGTTGCAAAACAATGAATCAAGTTATGTTCTTTTCCACTTTATATTAGTCACAAATTATCACCAACCGTAGGTAAAGCAGCTAGATCAGTGCTAAACCCCTAAATCCCTTGTATCACCGGATACAGAAGTTCTCGACTACCGGATTCTATTTACCAAACCACCTAGTAGTAGATCACTCAAGATGTAATTTAAATAAACGCATTAAGATTTATGAACTTATTAGGTTGATATTAGTAGTTAGACTCTTAGATCAAGGTCTACTTACTAACGTTGTTTTCACACACAATTGCTCCACGGAATCCCTCCGCAAGGTCTCGTGTTTGCTACTTATGTAAGAGTCAAGAAACGATTAATTATCCCCTAACTTTCACTAGCTTTAGATCAAATTAACAAATCAATTTAGCGTGCACTCTAAACAATCTATCAATCAACCATGAATGTATAAACATTCGTATTAGTAAAAACAAACGATAATCATGTGAAAAACTTCAAGATAGAATTGAAAACAAAACTCAAATCATATGTTAAGAACTAGGAATTCATCCTCAATCAATAAGAAAATTAGCTACTCATGTTAAGGAGTTCACACAAAGAATAAAGAAAAGAAAAGTGTTGTGTGTGTAAAAAGGTGTGTAGAAAAGTAGAGAACTTCTCTATTTATAGGCTTCAATTTGCTCTCCAAATCTTCCAAGGAATATAATCCCTTTCCCTTTGTAGCTCAACTTCCAAATCCAAGTCTTTTTCAAATCTTCCATCTTCTCTTTCCAAATTCGAGCCAAATTTTCCATCCAATTCCAAACCCAAGTCTTCACACCCATGAGTCTAGAATACTCTTCATAAAATTCTGCACATATTGGTCAGCCGGAAAATTACTGGGATCACCGGAATACGGCATCGAAATAGTGTTGGCGGTCACCTGATATTCTTCTCTGATCTGTTACGGGCCGTTAAACTTAACCGCTGACCTAACGGTCATCTGCTAGTCAAACGGTCAAAGTATGAGTCAGTCACACCCATTCAGCTCGAGTTAGCTGTCTCATTGGCTGATTGGTCTGAGTTGTCGGGTTATCTGGATCGCTGAGTCGACTCATCGGAGGAGAGATTTAGACAGAGTCTCCTCTGTTTCTGGTTGATTTCCGACCATTTTTCAGGCCATTCTTTTCTTCCCTGTGAAAATGTCCTAACATACATCTAACAATTCAATCAACTTCACTCACAACCCATTCCTCTGTTGCTTCTCTAGGCTGAGCTGAACACTTCTTCTTCCAACCCAAACCCATCTTCTATTCATCCATACAATCCATCACAGCAACATCGGATTCTCGAAACCATCTCTTCTTTCATCTTAGATTCAAAAGCAAACCCATCTTCTATTCATTCTCAATCCAACACAGATCCCCTTTGCCCATCTCTGTGACATGAAAACATTTCCAATTTCTTCACTGCTTCACTCAACGACCACCATGTTGATTCCAGCTGCAGTTTCAACATCATTTGGTATTACTTCTTCTTCTCTGTAGCTCCATTTTATTTTATGTCACACTGCAACCATCCCTGGCTGAATCGAGTATATTCACAGAAAACCTCCAATTCTTCGATTTCAATTCAGCATCAAGCCCTAATTTCTTCGAACTTCATCACCATCTTTGCTTCTATAGCAGCAACTACCACCAACAGAGAATTCAATAAAAACACATTACTTTAAATCATCACACACTCGAGATTCAACCGCAGAGACGATCCCCAGATCCATTTCTTCTTCTGGATTCAACAGCAGCACCAAATCGCCTCTCGATCTGATTCATCCACAGAATCCTCAATTTCATCTCTCTGTGTTGAATAACAACAATATTTTCCATTTCGATCTTCTCTGAATCTCAATCTCCTCTCTTGGTTTTGCTGTTTCAGGTGTTATAACAGCAGCTCTGCTGCTCGTTCTTGTTTTCAGTTTCAGGAGCAAATAATTGTAGAAGAGATATTTCACGATTCTAGGGTTGGATTTTAAAACTGGGACAGCTATTTGCACCCCAGATAAGAACAATCCCCAGATGGATGCCCTGAGTAACTTCTTGGGTGCTTTTAACAATTTTTTATAAATACAAAAGGGTTATCCCTTAACCTTGGCCAGGCTCCCAATATCACTCGCCTATGAAATAACCTTTTCTCCCTTTTTGACTCAATTTGGATAGTTTCTTCTTCTTTTCTTCCGCATGACTCCAAAGTAGCTATAAACTCAAAACAAATGTAAAATACATAATTTACAAGAAAACATAGCAAAGGAAGCATAAACAATAGATAATAAATATGGTGTATTCTGCACCTATCAAATTCCCCCACACTTAGACTTTTCTAGTCCTCGAGCAAATCAAACTAAAACTTACAACTTCAAAGCGTTCCAGCGTCCCAAGCATCCAAAGAGTTATGAGGACATAGAGTTTTTGCATGCTAGTAATAAGAAGTTAGAAATACTAAAGAACATATTCTCATTCTTAAATGTTGAGTGAGAAATAACCACACCATAATGAGAGAACGCGTGTTTGAGAGCGATCAATAAGCATTTCGCCTCGACTTCTGCCTCACCAAAAAGGATTTTATGATAATTGAACTCAAAAAGACGGCTTTTTTTTATGGTTCTCACATGTGTGCAGGTAGGAATTAAGAGAGAATTCCTGCAACACGTTGAATGGTGGGAAGGACAACTTCCGAAATATTTTTAAAAAACACATCTTTTAACATTTTGAAAAAACCATTTTTCCGAGGATCTCTAAGAAAGGAAATCAACCACTATTATCGAGGATGAGATTACTTACTCACCTTCACATCCGATCGCCAATTATGATAACACCACTCTCACAGCATCCAATAGAAACGTCTTCCGCTCCTCGTCTTTATTCTCTTGGTCTTCGTCTTCGGCTTCAACTTTTGATGATAAACTCTCGAAATTCGTAGATCCTTGACAATTTGTAACCTTTTTACCTTAAAATCCTTGTTGCTTGAAACTTCGTTATATATTTTCCTTCCCCACAGCTTATTAAATAAAAATAAAAACAATGATAAATTTTTCTCTTGTCTCTTTTTTTTTTTTTTTTTTTTAATATATATATGAAGACAAGAGAAATAAAATACAAAACAAAGTGAAAATAAAACAAACCGTGGCCGTGCGAAAAGTATTTTACCGCTTGATTCTTCACAACTTGTATCGCCTCAAAATCATAAACTTCAAAAATTCTCACCTTTTGATTCTCTTTGCTCTCGTAAATAAGTCTTCATACTTGGATATAGAATTACCTCATTGTATTGTAAGTCCTCAACATATATGTAAAAATCTGCTCTTTGTATGTTGCTTTACTTGAATTTGAAATTTGCTCTTTTTCTAGTTCCGTTGCTTATAAACCTTGAACTTCTCCAACTTTCCTTGTAGATTTTGATGTCGCTCCTTGTTGATGATGATGGTGTTTCTATGGACCCATTGTTGTGGAGAGAATGATGCTAACTGCAAATCGAACTACAAGAAGGATGCTTTCATCTATAGACGTCACCCTCATGATTTACAAAATTAGCACTCAAGAGATCAAAGAGTAGTGCTTCTATTGGTGGGAGGTTGGGTTTCTCACCATTCTACCCGGAATTAACGTACGGTGACACACACTCAAAAAAAAAATCTCTTTAGTCAGCTACAAAGAATCTTTGGTCGGTGCCTCACATGATATAAATACGGGTAGTCTCCACTAATGATTGATCATCAACTCTAATAATGCATTTCTCCCTGCTCCTAATTTGCATCACCGACATGATTAAATCCATTATTTAACACTCTAACAAGCAAGAAATCCGAATGTAGTTCCCTAACACTTCCAAATTCAGTTATGTCGGTCAGAATTCTCTATGTAAACATACATAGAGAAGTATTCTAGTGACTCTAAAATCTCTAAAAGTTGGAGGTTTTAAGTAATTTTTTTTTAAATACACGCTTAACCACTCCCCCACACTTAAACCTTAAATTGTCCTCAATGCAATTGAATCGTCTTAGTAAAGTCAAGGTGGGAAATTTTAACATGATATGGAACAAGAAAAATTAAAAAAAAAAAAAAAAAAAGCAAAAGGATAAGAAATACAAAACCTATGGGTTGCCTCCCATTTAGCGCTTGTTTTAAAGTCGACGGCCCGACTTAGCTCTTGCAAGATTTATTAGCCCGCATCAATCTCTTTCACGGGAAAACATGACTTCACATCACTAGGGCATCTCATTGTTCCAAAGATATTGAAGTGGATGAGTGTACCATCAAACTCCATAGTCAAGGTGCCATTTTGGACATCAATCTTCGTTTCGGCGGTGCTTAAGAATGGTCTACCCAATAGAAAAGGTGTAGACTTGGAAGAATTCTCATCATTCATGTCTAAGACATAGAAATCGGCCGGAAATACAAGCTCATTAACCTGAACCAAAACATTCTCAACAATCCTTTTCGGGTAAACATTAGATCGGTTAGCAAGTTCAAGAACTACCCCGGTCTCCTTAAGAGGACCAATATTCAAAAAATCATAAATCGAGGAAGGCATAACATTAACTGATGCTCCCAAATCTAGTAAAGCTCGAGTAAACCTTGTTTTACCAATTGTGCAAGGTATAGTGAAACTACCGGGGTCCCTTTAATTTTGGTGGGAGTTTCTTGAGAATGAACGCCGAAGCATTCTCCCTCACACTCATGACTTCATTCCCTTTTAACCTTTTCTTCTTCATGCATTGCACAACGAGGAATTTGACGAATAGCTTCAATGAGTGGAATATTGACTTGTACTTTCTTAAGGATGTCCCAAATATCCTTGTATTCCAAGTCCTTCTTCGACTTAGCAAATCGGCTAGGAAACGGGGGAGTTATGAAAGTAGGAACCGTCTCCTTGGGTAGGTTGGTTGGGGATGTATTCTCCTTTGGTGCAGTTTCAATTTCCTCTTTCTCATCATACACCTCATCTTGTTGATTTGGTTGCTCCACTTGTTTTACACTCCTCAAGGAAATCGCATTAACACCCTCTCTTGGATTAACAAATGGTTGTGAAGGAAGCTTTGTGGACGCTTGAGCTTTCAATAGGTTCACATCGGTCGCTAATTGCCCCACTTGAATTTCCAAAGCCTTGATTGCCGAATCGGTCTTTTGTTGTTGTTGTTGAACCAAAGTGGTGATACCTTGCATACCTTGCATCAATGCATTGAGCTTGTCATCAATTGAAGAATCTTTCTCCTTGACTTGTTGTGGTTGGAATTGTTATTGAGGTTGGAAGCATGATTGTTGGAATCCACCTTGTTGCACATATGGATTAGGAGCCTCCGCTTACTTTTTTGCATAACTAAAGTTAGGATGATCCTTCCAACCGGGATTGTAAGTATTCGAGTATGTATCGTACCTTGCCTTTGATTTGGATATAAAGCATTTACTTGTTCGGTCTCATCATCCGGAATAATTACCGCGGCCATTCGTTGCATTACCCTCTCTATGCTCCCCATCCTTTGATCAAGGTGTGATGATAAATTACTAACTTCATGCACCGACCTAATCATTGGTTCACCTCTTGTATAAAATTGTTTCGAGTTCGCTGCCATGCTTTCAATCAACTCGGTAGCTTGGGCGACCGTCTTGTTCACTAGTGCACCACCACCCGCGGCGTCAAGAAGAGATCTATCACTTGGTTGGAGTCCTTCGTAGAAGTATTGGAGTATCATAACGTCACTGAATTGATGGTGTGGACAACTTGCCACCAATCTCTTGTATCGCTCCCAACATTCATACAATGACTATCCCACATTTTGCTTCATCCCACAAATCTCCTTGCGAATTTGAGTAGCTTTTGATGCGGGAAAATATCTCTCGAGGAAAAGTTTCTTCATCCCATTCCATGTTGTGATACTTCCGGAAGGCAAATAATACAACCATTCCTTATCATTGCCCGCCAAAGAGAACGAGAAAGCTTTCAACATATCTCCATCCTCATTAGTCTCCGGTGGAAGCATGGCCATGACTGTGGTATAGAAGTCCATAAGATGTTTGTTTGGGTCTTCATTCACCATGCCATGGAACTTTGGTAACTCTCTAATCAACCCCGGCTTGATCTCGAAGGTTGAGTTAGTTTGGATACACCATTATTGTGTATCGAGCTTGTGAGAAGCTAGGTCCTTGAGTGTACGATCAGCCATTGCTTCTTCTTCTATGTCCTAATCTGCGAACTCAATTGATGAAGAAGGAGGAAGCGGAGTGTTAACCGCTCGAATGAAATCCTTTAGTTGAGTGCCGGATCGAAGACGTATTGGACTCGGTCTTTCCTCTTTAAGCATTCACCAAAGGTATACTACCTGAAACAAGATTCTCAAAAACTAAGTTAGATACGGTATAGAATCTAACAAAGCAAAAACAAAAATAAAAACAACTAAAATCGTCCGATGCTCCCCGGCAGCGGCGCCAAAATTTGATGCGTGTCGTAACCACAACAAATTAGTGAATATTTTTCCACTCAATTAACAAGTAATATGGTGGTAGTTAAGTTCGTTACCACGAGGAGCAATAGTTTTTAGTTGTTTAATTGTCACAAAAAGGGGGGTTTATAAAGCAAAAGAAAATAAACAAAGCAATTCAAAGATAAAGTTGAAATCAATAAGAGAGACAAGATCAAGGAATCCTTCTTCGTTGCAAAACAATGAATCAAGTTATGTTCTTTTCCACTTTATATTAGTCACAAATTATCACCAACCGTAGGTAAAGCAGCTAGATCAGTGTTAAACCCCTAAATCCCTTGTATCACCGGATACGGAAGTTCTCGACTACCGGATTCTAATTGCCAAACCACCTAGTAGTAGATCACTCAAGATGTAATTTAAATAAACGCATTAAGATTTATGAACTTATTAGGTTGATATTAGTAGTTAGACTCTTAGATCAAGGTCTACTTGCTAACGTTATTTTCACATACAATTGCTCCACGGAATCCCTCCGCAAGGTCTCGTTTTTGCTACTTATGTAAGAGTCAATAAACGATTAATTATCCCCTAACTTTCACTAGCTTTAGATCAAATTAAAAAATCAATTTAGCGTGCACTCTAAACAATCTATCAATCAACCATGAATATATAAACATTCGTATTAGTAAAAACAAACGATAATCATGTGAAAAACTTCAAGATAGAATTGAAAACAAAACTCAAATCATATGTTAAGAACTAGGAATTCATCCTCAATCAATAAGAAAATTAGCTACTCATGTTAAGGAGTTCACATAAAGAATAAAGAAAAGAAAAGTGTTGTGTGTGTAAAAAGGTGTGTAGAAAAGTAGAGAACTTCTCTATTTATAGGCTTCAATTTGCTCTCCAAATCTTCCAATGAATAGAATCCGTTTCCCTTTGTAGCTCAACTTCCAAATCCAAGTCTTTTTCAAATCTTCCATCTTCTCTTTCCAAATTCGAGCCAAATTCTCCATTCAATTCCAAACCCAAGTCTTCACACCCATGAGTCTAGAATATTCTTCACAAAATTCTGCACATATTGGTCAGCCGGAAAATTATTGGGATCACCGGAGTACGACATCGGAATAGTGCTGGCGGTCACCTGATATTCTTCTCTGATCTGTTACGGGCCGTTAAACTTAACCGCGGACCTAACGGTCATCTGCTAATCAAACGGTCAAAGTATGAGTCAGTCACACCCATTTAGCCCGAGTTAGCTGTCTCATCGGCTGATTGGTCTGAGTTGCCGGGTTATCTGGATCGCTGAGTCGACTCATCGGAGGAGAGATTTAGACAGAGTCTCCTCTGTTTCTGGTTGATTTCCGACCATTTTTCAGGCCATTCTTTTCTTCCCTGTGAAAATGTCCTAACATACATCTAACAATTCAATCAACTTCACTCACAACCCATTCCTCTGTTGCTTCTCTAGGCTGAGCTGAACACTTCTTCTTCCAACCCAAACCCATCTTCTATTCATCCATACAATCCATCACAGCAGCATCGGATTCTCGGAACCATCTCTTCTTTCATCTCAGATTCAAAAGAAAACCCATCTTATATTCATTCTCAATCCAACACAGATCCCCTTTGCCCATCTCCGTGACACGAAAACATTTCCAATTTCTTCACTGCTTCACTCAACGACCACCATGTTGATTCCAGCTGCAGTTTCAACACATTTGGTATTACTTCTGCTTCTCTATAGCTCCATTTCAGTTTATGTCACACTGCAACCATCCCTGGATGAATCGAGTATATTCACAGAAAACCCCCAATTCTTCGATTTCAATTCAGCATCAAGCCCTAATTTCTTCGAACTTCATCACCATCTTTGCTTCTATAGCAACAACTACCACCAACAACAAGTTCAATAAAAACACATTACTTTAAATCATCACAGACTCGAGATTCAACCGCAGAGATGATCCCCATATCCATTTCTTCTTCTGGATTCAACAGCAGCACCAAATCGCCTCTCGATCTGATTCATCCACAGAATCCTCAATTTCATCTCTCTGTGTTGAATAACAACAATATTTTCCATTTCAATCTTCTCTGAATCTGAATCTCCTCTCTTGGTTTTGCTGTTTCAGGTGTTATAGCAAGAAGCTCTGGCCGCTTTCGTTCTTGTTTTCAGTTTCAAGAGCAAATAATTGAAGAAGAGATATTTCACGATTCTAGGGTTGGGTTTTAAAACTGAGACAGCTATTTGCACCCCAGATAAGAAGAATCCCCAGATGGATGTCCTGAGTAACTTCTTGGGTGCTTTTAACAATTCTTTATAAACACAAAAGGGTTATCCCTTAACCTTGTCCAGGCTCCCAATATCACTCGCCTATGAAATAACCTTTTCGCCCTTTTTGACTCGATTTGGATAGTTTCTTCTTATTTTCTTCCGCATGACTCCAAAGTAGCTATAAACTCAAAACAAACGTAAAATACATAATTTACAAGAAAACATAGCAAAGGAAGCATAAACAATAGATAATAAATATGGTGTATTCTGCACCTATCACTTAGATCAAGCCTATGACCATGGGACAGGTACACGATCGGCCTCCCCAAGGGAGGAGCATAACATGCAAAACCGATCGGTTGAAGTTGCATGGGCGTTAACCATACAAAACCCTAATTAGAGTTTGCGGCATGTTACATGTGTCGCTAATCAATCACGAGCGTCCATCTTCGCAAGCTTGGATGTAGGGTGTATATGTAGACTTAAAAGGTCCCGAGCATGTCAACATGATCACCGTGGGCCCACCTACACGCATGACCGATCGACCAAGGCCAACCATGGCAAGAAATCTTGAAACGCGCGCCCGAAGTAGGCATGTCGCGCGGTTTTCAACTCCATTGCGGCATGGGATTTTTGTTGCAAATCGATCCCAACCGCTCCTCATTGCCGGTCAAATTGAGTGGCCTAGATCGCACCTTCATGGGACAGTGAGGTACATACGTGTACACCAGAAATCCGTCTACACGCATGCCTGATCGGTCCTGCCTAAAACAACTCCCATGCTTGGTTTCGACCAAGCTGAAGAGTGATGCTTGCGCACCTCTTCAAAAACCTAAACTCTATCAACGGTCGCAGATGAGCGTCACAAGATCATCTCATCCGTCCGACTCTACCAGCTTGGTTGGTCAGTCCTGGCTAGGAGTTAAGTGAATAATGAAGCATCCCCATGATCACCGTCCTCCACTCTTCCACATAGAGTGATCGGCCAAAGTATGGCTCGACCATGCAGTCTCCAAGCGATCACTCGAAGATGGTTGGACGCGATGCTATTTTAAGATGCTTATCCGTGACTTACTCCGTTAAGCCTTAAAACAGCGATGCTTCATACATGCTGAATATATTCGATGCATTACATGCATAGAATACACACGATATTTCATAAATATCGATTTCCCAAATAACTTAGTTATTTAACCTTAGCATCGTATGCTACCTTCTGTGGGTCCCACGATCCACATAATCGAGACATCGAGCATGTCACAAACTGGGGGATACTTATTGGGGTATTGTTCTGGCGGTTTACAGCATGCAGCGTGCAACACGCCATCACAAGAACGTGTCAGGAGGCATGGACGGTTAACGATGATAGGAGAAGTGGGCAAAGACGTGATCGTGCAATCACCCACACGACCCCACTACTTCATCACTCAACTTCCTCCACTTCCTACGAGATGAGGGTTTGCGCTCTATGACTTGTATAAATAGGTCCTTTGCCTATTTCCAAACAACAGAGACAAGCACAGAAAACCAAGTGTTGTCATTCGTATCCAGAAAACACCAGAGCTGATTGCTTACATTATTGCAAGCCAGTTCGATATTCTGATACAAGTCATAAACAGCCAACACCTTCACAATCTCAACACCTTTTTCGCTTCCCTCCCTAAGATCAACCCCATCTCCTTCACTTTGTGACCTAAGCAAGTCTGGAACGGACATTTCTTGGTTTAGGCCAGAATTGTATAGATTGATCTCTCGAATCAAAAGCACTCCTGTGCAGTGCATTTGTTTAGGGTTTAGATTTATTTCTCATCCACACACACCCAAATTTACCAAAAATCGCAGAAACAGTTTTCACCTATAAACAAGTGGCGACCACAGTGGGAGATTAATCTCTCGGTTGCAAGATCAAATTTCAATTCCATTTCAATATGTTCAAATTACAAGATGATAGAACTTAGGTCAGGATCAGCGATCAATTCCGATGGAACTAGCGCCGACAACACTCTTGGTATTGGTGTCCCTGTCAATGGAACTGCCGTGCAGAATGTGATCAATACATCTCGTGGAGCCGTCTCCTCTACCACCAACACCAGCGGAGCAGGAGATATTTCATTAGGCGTGACACCTCCCATTACCAGAGCCAGAGCAGCCGCAAATCCCGGCATTTTTTCAAGTGTAACGCCTCCATTCGTCACCAGGGCAACTGCTACTCCTCCGTCAGGACGAGGGGCTGGAGGAACCAGAGGAGGACAACCCCCTATTACCATTGTGGATCTGATGGAAAGGCAGGAAGTTCTTGTTAGAGCCCAGACGGATATGGCTGCAACTCAGAATGAGGTACTTACTTTTCTCAAAACTTTAATTGAACGGTTGCCATAAGAGTCACGACAACCCATGTATCCAAGGAACATGTTCAATACACCCGGAGCAGACTCCAACGGCGCGGGCCCACATGGATGAGGAAGCTCGTGACGCTCCTGAACGCCCAAGAGAAAGGGACCAGCCATCCAACTTCATTACGCGTGACGACTTGGAGCGATTCCTCCAGAACCGGGCAAAGGAAATCCAACGGACATGCACCAGCATCAGCCCCCATACCCTCAAGATGTGCAATGAATTCCCCTTCCAATAGGCTACAATTCTCCTCAATTCTCCCTTTATGATGGTACTGGTAACGCCCGTGAACATGTCTCTCTATTTTTGGAGTCTTTAGGGGAACATGAATACAATCATGCTCTCCGCCTGAAAGAGTTCTCGAAGTCACTTACCGGAAGATCATACACTTGGTACAACAACATCGCACCTAACAGTGTATCTAATTGGAACGAGATGGTCAGTGCCTTCTACAAGAAGTATTTCTTCGTGTCTGAGCAGGTCACCTTTTCAGACTTGGGAAGAATTTTTCAACAGAGCAACGAACATCCGAACGACTTCGTTAAGATATTTAGGACTCAAGCATTGGATTGTCACGATCCAAATGTCAACGAACACCAGCTGGTGGAGTTATGTATTAACGTAATGATTCCCATATACCGTGCTTTGTTAGAGAATTTGGGCTTTCAAACATTTTCGGAGCTTCATGAAGCCGCTAAGCGTTTAGCCACAACAGCCCCAGCATTGTTGGAAAGAACCAAAATTATTCGAAACGAAGATGCACATGAGAGTCGAGGAAGCATGCGTCTCATTAACAAGCAATATAACACTTGTCCTTCGGTGAGTGTGGTGGGTGAAGGAGGAAAGAGGAAAGCTCCAGCAGCAGAACAGCAACCCAAGGGTGCAGCACCAGCGCAGACGAATTCATCTCGAAAGGGAGCGGGCAAGGCTCTTGTGCAAGAAGCCGGAACCGGAGACACAGTTCCGAACTTCCCCTTTCCCATGAATGAAGTCATATAACTCTTTGAAGCGTGGATTCAAGATGACGCGATCAAGCTACCTCCTATCATACGCCCACCGACCGAGGAAGAGATGGCAAACCCCAAGTACTATCGCTACCATAGGTTCGTCCACAACCCGACCAAAGATTGCAACAAATTTAAGCAAATCTTCAGAGAAAAGGTAGAGGAAGGAGAACTCGAGCTGGGAAACGAAGGTGTTCACAGAGATCCTCTTCCTATTAGGATCTGCATGATTTTCGGGGATTCTATTCGCGAGATTGTACAGTCTATGATGGAGCATTTGTGTGAAGTCTTGTATCTCTAAGGCACAACGTCAAGACATATTCGCAGCCCTTAACCATATCGTGTCAGGCAGACGCTTGTATCCAGAAAAGGAAGCAGTGAAGCCTCAGTCCTTCCTAGAAGATACGACCGACAAGGGGAACTGGGGACTCTTAACCGTCACTCGTTTGAAGGATGTCGAGTTCGACAGCACATTGATTTATGCAGCTTACGAATTCAACATCATCACCGTCAAGACTCTGAGGGATGCAAGAATCTCGAAACAAGAAGCTATTCGTAGCCCAAATGTGATCAGAGGCTCAGAAGGAGAATTCAGAGACGTCTATGGATGCATTGACCTCGAAGTTAAAATCGGTGATGCTCTAACACAGGATAAATTTTACATAGCAAAAGAGTATCCGAATTACGACATGGTCCTGGGACGCCCGTGGATACACGACAACAGAGCAGCACTGGGAGTGTGTCCTTTGCCGATTTCAATACCTGAGAGGATCTCCGAAAATCCATCCAATCCTGAGGATCACCTAATGTCGTATAAGCAACTCGCAAACGTAAAACAACTTCCTAGAGATAGCCCGCCAACATACGTTAAAAGGTTCCGAGCCCAAGTAAGTCTCATTGAACAACCCTCTCTGCAATCAATCACTCCTCTCCCTATTAAGGCTCGAGGACTCGTCTCAATCAACAACTGACCGCCACTAAGAGATGTGACTGGGATGCCGGTCCTTTCAAGCGTTTTGCAAAAAACTTAAAGTTTGTTTCAAGCAACACGTCGCAGAATCAAGGAGTTTTGCCAAGTCCAAACCCGTTTTGAATTGGAGATATGGTAGTGAAGGCGACCACGTTTCAAGTTGGAAACGTAGCCGTGACGATGACTGCTCAACCTGGTTCGCCAACAGCAAAGAAGGATGAACCGTACCTGGTAGCAGATGTCATCCTAGGCGGCTATTGCAAGATCATCAACGCTGACAAGCTTGAGGGCGTGACGATCCACTCACGATGGCTTAAACCCTACAATACCTAGAAACTCTGTGCTACCATTTCTCTCCAGCGTTCTCCGTGATGGTTCCTCCAAAAATTTCCCTTTCCATACAATTTTGTAATTCCTCCAAAATGATTGCACTACTTGCATTCATAATTATTAGGGTTCCAATTTCTCAGTTAATCAAAGTATTATTTTCTTTTAGAAATTTCTTTACCCATGAGCATGACACAAATTTTGAATCAAGCCTGAATCATCATCATTACCCACCAAATTAAACCAGAGAACCCTAAAAAGAAAATATTTCACACCTTTCGGGAAACAATTAGAGGAATAAAATATGTGCGGAGAAAAAGGGAAAGCGCCTTGAGGTGCCCCTTAGTAATTGGGTTACCCCTTATCCAAAGTGGGAGTCCGAATATCAAATGTCCTCCGGGGGTGTTCCGAGCAACTTTTTGAGCCGAATTTTCCAAAAATATTTATTTCCAAAAATACCTAAAAATACATAAAAACACAAATTAGTACAAAAATCGAGTTCCAACAATACCAACATTGAGGACAATTCAGACACAAAAAATGTGTCTATCAAATAATGTTGTAGAAAGTGGTAGTAAGGTTGTCGTTCACTCGGACTTGACGAGATTGATTTTAAGAATTAATAAAGAAAAATAATAGAAAAATATATACAAATATTGTCACAAGATGGAGAGAGTTACTGGGACTCGGGATTCCACCAATTCTTACATTCATGAGTTCATCTATTAATTCCGGACAATTAAGGCTCATAAAGTAACAAACATCGACTCTAATTCTTTGCCAAGGTAGATTTTATAAAGAATTATATGTAACTCACAAGCATGACGCATCTAAAGTACCTAAGACTAAGCATGCGACATCTAACGAATTCACAAATAATCAACAAAAATCATAAATCAATTATAATAGTGCAAGTAGTCATAAAGGAATTAAATAGAATTACCACATGGGTGCAAAACAGCTTCCTCCGTCGTCCCAGTGATGGGTTCTAGCTCATCATGTTGGAAACACGCTCAAATTTCTTTTCTTTTTTTTTTGGTATCTCAATCACTCTAATTCACCCTAGCATTGGTAACAACTTGATTCGTGGGCCCCACCTAATCACTTAGAGAAACATAGTCTACAAAGAACAAAACAAAATAAAAACAGAAGTGAAAAGGACTCAACGAGATATGGTGAAACTATCATGTTATTTCTAACACCGACCTCTCGTGCTTTTATGAATAGACTCTTTAGATGTTGCCATCTAATCGATTGGTTCCTCAACTCCTACAACCAAAATGCTTCCATCCACTTAGATTGGTTAGTGCCATCCTTAATAAGCATAAATTTCTAGGCTCGGAGTTTATTTATTGCAACTAAAAGTTTCTCCCATACCCCCAAACTTAAATCTAACATTGTCCTCAATGTTCTAAAGATGAAATTAAAAGCATGAACATTGAGAAACTTTTACCACTTGAAGAAAAGAGTAAGGAAAGATATTACCGTGTTGCATGAGCATGGGTTACCTCCCAAGAAGTGCTAAGTTTAAAGTCTTCAGCCAGACTAAGAAAGGATTAGTCACCTTATAGAATCATAGAGTAATAAAGGAATAATCGGATCACCAAAACCAAAAAGGGCTATCACAAGTAAAAGGAAACTGCAACTTGCCAAGAAAGTTAACAAATAAAGCACACCCTTGTCTAGTTTCCTGTTTAAGACAACTACATCTAGTTGTGGTTCAGGTTCAGGTTCTATAACTGGGTCTAGATAACATATTTTCATGGGTTGCATTTCCTCAAAAGTTAGATCCGAATGTTCAGGTTCTAGAGTCTGAAAAAAACTCAAATAGGAACTTAGACGCACATAACAATAACCTGAATAGTTGGGGATCCTCTAAGTCAATCGATTTGACTCACACGGTGACCACAAAGAGAGTGGTGGTCTTCCTTAAACAAATGTGTCGACCATAATCTCCTAAAGTAATTAGGTTTAGTCTCAAAACTTAATAACTGACACATTTGTAACTCATAAGTTCCCACAATTGAAAGAAAAGTTTTTGGTGGGAAAACAAAGTCAATTTTGGTATCATAGCCTGGATTAACCACATCAACCGAGAGGATGGGTTTCTAACAAACCGAACTTCTTCCGGACATAATTAGGTTCGGGAGAGCTAGCATGAAGGTAATCTGGCACAATGGTTGAGGCATAAATATTAAGTCCCAAGTGAGGGATCTCTGTAAGAGCTAAAGGTAAGGCACAAGGAGAATGATAATCACCCCCAAACTTAGAATTTTGGGTGTCTCTAGATAGATCGGCTACAATTTCCTAATTTCTAGATCATCAAAATCTCGAAAATGGTCAATTGCTTCATGTAAATTATACGCAGGTGATGCATCCTCACTCATATTTAAAAGCTCTACGAGTTCATCTTCTTCGTCTAAGACTATTGTTTTTAAATCGTTAGACTCTAAAATAATATTCTCGGGATAAACCCGTTCCTCTAAACCATTATCGACTTCGTAAAAGGGAAATACTACATCGTCTAAAACAAGTATCTCTAGGCAAATCCTCGTCCTCTTGAATAGGTGAATAATTTTTAAAATTATTAGGATCTCGAACGAGAAATAACCCAATTATTACAAAGCTCAATCGGAGTAGCAAGTTTCGATCACTATGCCTATTTATTTCAAATTCTTCATCAACACTATCCTCATCATAATCATTATTATAATAACATGAAAATGGTTGAACCTCATCTAAACAAGTAGTGTTACCAATTCTAACCTCGTCATCTTGATTATGCGAATAACTATCTTCATTCTCAAGGGTATTATTGGATACACTATATTGGCAATTCCAGTTATTTCGAGCAATACTTTCGTTCGTCTCTAACTCAAGTCTACGTGTCGACTCAGCCATCCTCTCAAGGCTCTCTTCCAAAGAAAGTTCCCTTAGTGTTGGATCTAAGTTTTGAGTTAATCTATTGAGGATATCTTCTAAAGATTCAGTCGTTGTTGCAGTCCTTTCGTCCATAACTACGTTATTTACCTCAGCTAACTTACAAGTTGATTCAGCTAACTTTTGTGTCGACTCAGCTAAACGCCTGAGGGACTCTTCTAGAGAATGAAGAGGAACAGAAGGATCATAATAAGGACTATTTTTCAAAAGTTTGATTGTATCCTCTAGAGACGAAGAACTATTACTATAATCTCCTTGCTCGAATGACCGATGCACATGTGGATAGTAATTGGGCTCACCATGGTATGACCCATAACCTTCAAAAGATTGGCGTTCCCAACCACTATTCACACTATGGTCATAAAAAGAGTAATGTCCATATTGTTCAGTTGGATAATCATTGTATTGGCTGTTATAATACCAGTTTGACATCCTAACTGCAAGGGAATTCTACACAAACACAAACAAGGCTGACTCGACCACAACAAACCTACTGATTTCTAGCAAACAAAAAGCATGATGGCTCCACTTAGATTGTTTCTAGACCAGCTTCTAATCCTTCGAAAGGGAATTCGTTACAATCTGAGCAAACCCCTCTGGAATCAATCCGAGTTTAAGTTAGCTGAATAGAGGCGAGGGAAGCTGCGTGGAGCTTTGATACCCAAGGCCTCACCGCATTACAAGGCGGCGCAGTCACGCATTCAACTTACATAAACCATCATGAACTTCGAAGTATGCTTAAAGAGTAACCAATATTTTTCGAATGACTTTCCTATTAAGCTCGTTACCCTATCGGTCTCGTTCTAGTCAAAATTTTAGGCTTAGGTTCGTGTTTGGTTTCGTTTTCCTAAGGCGGGCAAGAAGAGAACGGTGATGAAATCCGAACTCTTATCTTGTATGGCCTGTCCTTGCCCTTTACTAGGAAATTAAAGCAGCCGGATTCAGTTCCTCGACATATATTCACACGAAATCATCCAGTAAACCCGCTGGCAGGGGATTCGCGGGTGTTTAGAATTCTTACCTCCCGTTCCAGACGGGGGATGAACCGTTGAAGTCGACTCGGGCCACGACTCCTATGTCATGTACGAACCCGAGGGGCCGAGACGATATCGTAATCGTCGTCCTTCCCTGTGCAGTTTAAATTTAAATAACCCTTCCTTAGGGTTTTAAAAAAAATATGTTCAACAGTCCAAAAATTAAAAAGTCCAAAAATAAAAATTACAAAAATAATTACCTAATTACAGTTTCTAAAAAAAAAATAAAAAAAAAATTACACTATATACAAAATTTTCTTCTTCACTCCGTTCGGATCTCTGTTTTCTTTCTTATTTTGGCTTTGCTTTTCTTTTCAGCACTTTCTCTTTTTCTTTCGCTCCACTCCAAATCTGAAAGCAAACAGAAATACCAAAACGCGTAAAAAAGAACAAAAAGAAAAATAAAACCTAAAAACAAATCTATACACAAGTCCGCGTCGGCGGCGCCAAAAATTGATGGTTATTTTCAATGATGTTGTAGAAAGTGGTAGTAAGGTTGTCGTTCACTCGGACTTGACGAGATCGATTTTAAGTTTTAATAAAAGAAAATAAAAGAAAAATATATACAAATATTGTCACAGGATGAAGAGTGTTACTGGGACTAGGATTTCGTCGAATTCATAACATAGGGTTCAATTTATTTATTCTCAACAATTAAAGCTCAATAAATAAAACTAACACGGACTCTTATTTTGCCAAGGTAGATTCTTAAAAGATTGGTTGTAAATCCTAAGCATGATGTATCAAAACATTTAAGCTAAGCATACCTCATCAAATTAAATGACAACCAATTAATTCAAATCATATTTCAATTAAAATTAATGCAAAAGTCTTAAAAAGAATTAAATAATTTTACCCATGTATGAAATTCGTCTTCCTCCGTCGTCCCAGTGTTGGAGTCTAGCTCATCATGTTGGAAACACGCTCAAAATATGATTTTATTGCTCAAAGGTGCTTACAAATGATGAAATGGAGAAAATGATGAAAATCGAGTGTTTGCAACGTTTATAAATGTTGCAAACACCCTTATTCTGTAACTTGTTGCTTTAAGAGCGCCTCCTAACTACGACCCACGAGACTCGGTCGTTGAAACTGTTGAATTAAGACTGCCCCTCGTACTATGACCCACAAATCTCTGTCGCTGACACTGTTGAAGAACGACGGTCCTTGGCCATCTGTTCTTCGTGTTCTTCAGCAGGAGCAGAAAACTTCTATGCAACTTGATTTTCTCGTTCTTTGGACGCTCTAAACTCTCCCCAAGCTCTCCATCCTCCTCTTCAATGTCCCAGAACTCTATATATAACCAACAGATCCTCCAAATATCAATAATAACTCCAAAATCTTCTCTCTATTCTCACGCGTCTGGATATATTTGGCACACTCCAATATCAATTATTCTTTATCCAAACACGTAACAGATTGATTATAACATACCCAGGCACATGCAGACACAACAAGCGGCTCGGAAAATCCCGATAATATTTCTTCTGTTTTACGTGGAAATCTTCTTTTTCTTCGAATCTAATGCATCTACTAGTCCTGTTTCGATAAACCAGGATAATAAAAATCCAAATCCATGCATAACTCCGGTTAAATCTCTCCCCAGCTCTCGCCTGAATGTCTCAACAAACCCGAGAAGAGTATTCCCCTGTTTTGTCGAGAATTGATTTTCCAGCCCAGTTTAAATCATCCGAACACCCATACCAGCATTGTCTGCCCATAACAGGTCTATACCATGAGAATCAGCGATTGAATCTCATTGAATCCCGTCCAAATCACAAACCCTAATCTGGATAGCTTGCTGCTACATTTTCCCGCCAAAAAAATAATTCAAATGGAGAAGATGACCTCCCCCTAATCCTGTACGGGCGTCCCTTTAGCACTTGCCTTATGGGGTGCAAATAGAAGCTAGTGTGCCCCTTAGTAACTGGGTTCCTCTTATCCAAAGTAGGGGTCCGTTTAACATGTGTCCTCCGGGGGTGTTCCGAGCAACTTTTTGAGCCGAATTTTCCAAAAATATTTATTTCCAAAAATACCTAAAAATACATAAAAACACAAAATTAGTACAAAAATCGAGTTCCAACAATACCAACACTTTCGACAACCTTACTACCACTTTCTACAACATTATTGAGTCAGGAAATTGTTACCCCAATTGAGCTTTATAACGATAATATTATTTCTAGTTCAAATCCAAATAATTTTAATAATTATTCACCTATTCAAAAGGATGAGGATTTGACTAGAGATACCCCCGATTTAGACGATGTAGTATTTCCTTTTGATTACGAAGCCAAGGATGGTTTAGAGGAACGAGTATATTTTGAGTCTAGCGATTTAGAAACAATAGACTTAGAAAAAGAAAATGAACTCGTAGAGATGAGTGAGGATGTACCGACTTAGAAGAATCAATTGACAATTTTCAGAATTAGATGACCTTGAAATTAGGGAAGTTGTGACTAGTCTTTCTAGAGACACTGAAAACTCTAAGTTTGGGGGTGATTATCATTCTCCATGTACCTTAACTCTTAGAAAGGTCCCTAACTTGGGACTTGACATATGTTCCTCAACCATTTTAAAAGATTATCTTCATACACTTTTTCCTGAACCTAGTTGTGTCCATAAAGAAGTTCAGTTGTTAGAAACCCATCCCCCGGTTGATGTGGTTAACCCAGGCTATGATACCACGATTGACTTTGTTTTCCCACCAAAACCTTCCTTCCAATTGTGGGAACGTATAAGTTTCAGATGTGTCAATTATTAAGTTTTGAGACTAAACCTAATTACTTTAGGATATTAGGGTCGACACATTTGCTTAAGGAAGACCACCAATCTTATTGTGGTCAGCTGTGTAAGTCAAAACTGATTGACTTAGAGGATCCTCAATTATTCAGGTTATTATTATGTGCTTCTAAGTTTTTATTTGAGTATTTCCAGACTCTAGAACCTGAACATTCGGATCTAACTCATGAGGAAACGCAACCCATGAAAATATGTTATCTAGACCCTTTTATAGAGCCTGAACCCGAACCACAACTAGATGTAGTTGTCTTAAACAAAACAATATATAAGGGTGTGTTGGATATCTTCATGCTCTGTGGCAGTTTCCTCTTCTTGTGGTTAGCACTTTTTGATCCAGATGACCCGCAGTTATTCCGACTGTTGCTATATGATTCTTCGAGGTGACTAATCCTTTCCAAAGTCTGGCTGAAGACTTTAAACTTAGCACTTCTTAGGAGGTAACCCATGCTCATGCAACACGGTAATACCTTTCCTTAACTCTTTTGCTTAAAATGGTAACAGTTTCTCCTTGTTCATGTTTTTAATTTCATCTTTAGAACATTGAGGACAATGTTAAATTTAAGTTTGAGGGTATGGGAGAAACTTTTTAGTTGCATTGATAAACTCCAGAGCCTAGAAATTTATGCTTATTAAGGATGACACTAACCAATCTAAGTGGATGGAAGCATTTTGGTTGTAGGAGTTGAGGAACCAATCTGATTATATGGAAACATCTAAAGAGTCTATTCATAAAAGCACAAAGCTCAGGTGTTAGAAATAACATGATAGTTTCACCATATCTCGTTGAGTCCTTTTCACTCTCGTTTTTATTTTGTTTGTTTTTAAACTATGTTTCTCTAAGTGATTAGGTGGGGCCCACGAATCAAGTTGTTACCAATGCTAGAGTGAAATAGAGTGATTGAGATACAAAAAAAAAAAAAAAAAAAAATTGAAAAAAAAAAGTTGAAAAAAAAAAAAAAAAAAGTTAAAAAAAAAAAAAAAAGTTGAAAAAAATTGAGACCAGACCATCAGACCAACCGGAATAAATTCAATAAAGTCGACCACTGGAACCCTTGTATATGCCAGTTGTGTTGACCTAGAGTTAGGATTATTGACCACCGGTTCCCTTGTATATGCCCGGTGTGTTGATATTAGTCGACTAGTATCTCAATCCATTAGGATAGGTTCATTTTAGCGGAGGCCTTGAGACGAGATATGGGAAACACTGTCACTTAGTAAACATCAAAACCATCTATGTTTTTCTCTATATCCATCTTCTTGATCTATCCATGTGATTAGTTTTGACTCTCAGGGGTATTGATGTCCATAGTGCAACTATCTCGAGTAGAGCTCTGTCACTTTATATGAATTTTAGTATGCTTGAGTGCAAACTCGTGTACAACAATTGGAATTTCGTGATCGGGGTACTTCCTCCCCGTAGTCAATAAGTATACCAACCAAGGAGATTCTTTAGTGCCTTCCAAGGTTCTCCGTGTAGATAGCTAGGGTGGAGTAAAGGTTTTGTGGGTACACCTCTGGTAAACCCTCAGGAGACAACACTCGCAACTAGGGCCACCTAGGGGTTCAAATGATTTTTATTTTTTAGAATAAATTTGCTCGAGGACTAGCAAATAATAAGTTTGGGGGTATTTGATAGACACATTTTTTTGTGTCTGAATTGTCCTCAGTGTTGGTATTGTTGGAACTCGATTTTTATACTAATTTTGTGTTTTTATGTATTTTTAGGTATTTTTGGAAATAAATATTTTTGGAAAATTCGGCTCAAAAAGTTGCTCGGAACACCCCCGGAGGACACATGTTAAACGGACCCCTACTTTGGATAAGAGGCACCCAGTTACTAAGGGGCACACTAGCTTCTATTTGCACCCCATAAGGCAAGTGCTAAAGGGACGCCCGTACAGGATTAGGGGGAGGTCATCTTCTCCATTTGAATTATTTTTTTGGCGGGAAAATGTAGCAGCAAGCTATCCAGATTAGGGTTTGTGATTTGGACGGGATTCAATGAGATTCAATCGCTGATTCTCATGGTATAGACCTGTTATGGGCAGACAATGCTGGTATGGGTGTTCGGATGATTTAAACTGGGCTGGAAAATCAATTCTCGACAAAACAGGGGAATACTCTTCTCGGGTTTGTTGAGACATTCAGGCGAGAGCTGGGGAGAGATTTAACCGGAGTTATGCATGGATTTGGATTTTTATTATCCTGGTTTATCGAAACAGGACTAGTAGATGCATTAGATTCGAAGAAAAAAAAGATTTCCACGTAAAACAGAGAAGAAATATTATCGGGATTTTCCGAGCCGCTTGTTGTGTCTGCATGTGCCTGGGTATGTTATAATCAATCTGTTACGTGTTTGGATAAAGAATAATTGATATTGGAGTGTGCCAAATATATCCAGACGCGTGAGAATAGAGAGAAGAAAAATTTAAGGGAATAATATCTCGGAAAATTGCAGAGAGTAATTGCGGAAGATTTTGGAGTTATTATTGATATTTGGAGGATCTGTTGGTTATATATAGAGTTCTGGGACATTGATTAGGAGGATGGAGAGCTTGGGGAGAGTTTAGAGCGTCCAAAGAACGAGAAAATCAAGTTGCAGAGAAGTTTCCTGCTCCTGCTGAAGAACACGAAGAACAGACGGCCAAGGACCGTCGTTCTTCAACATTGTCAGCGACAGAGATATGTGGGTCATAGTACGAGGACGAGTCTTAATTCAACGAGTGTCAACGACCGAGTCTCGTGGGTCGTAGTTAGGAAGCGATCTTAAAGCAACAAGATTCAGAAAGATGTTTGCAACAATTATAAACGTTGCAAACACTCGATTTTCATCATTTTCTCCATTTCATCATTTGTAAGCACCTTTGAGCAATAAAATCATATTTTGAGCGTGTTTCCAACATGATGAGCTAGACTCCAACACTGGGACGACGGAGGAAGTCGAATTTCATACATGGGTAAAATTATTTAATTCTTTTTAAGACTTTTGCATTAATTTTAATTGAAATATGATTTGAATTAATTGGTTGTCATTTAATTTGATGAGGTATGCTTAGCTTAAATGTTTTGATACATCATGCTTAGGATTTACAACCAATCTTTTAAGAATCTACCTTGGCAAAATAAGAGTCCGTGTTAGTTTTATTTATTGAGCTTTAATTGTTGAGAATAAATAAATTGAACCCTATGTTATGAATTCGACGAAATCCTAGTCCCAGTAACACTCTTCATCCTGTGACAATATTTGTATATATTTTTCTTTTATTTTCTTTTATTAAAACTTAAAATCGATCTCGTCAAGTCCGAGTGAACGACAACCTTACTACCACTTTCTACAACATCATTGAAAATAACCATCAGCGGTCTACTCCAACATAATCAGACTTATGCCAGGAGAGCGCAGACAGGTTCGTGGTGTTTTATTATGGCATTACTTCTTTTATCACAAGAATTGCATGCAATCATATGAAGGCACACCACTGCGCCTGAGAAGACTCGGATGCAGTCTTAATGAAAGATTTGCCTCAAAAATAACATAAATAAGAACCCTTGTTCAAACGAGTAAGCAGAAAATAAGAAGACCTTGAACTCAACTGCCACTGAGTACAAGGAGAAAATGTTCACAAATTACGGGGGAAAAGAAGAAGAGAAGAAACAAGAAGATTTGATCATCAACGAGATCGACTGTGTCTTCCCCACCGTTGAAGTCTGCTTCAACATCATTATCGTGGGTCGCTTCTTCCTTCGGGTCTGCCTCAGCTTCCACTTCGGGTATTTCTGCAGCAAAGTTTTCCGCTTTGACAACATCCTCAATAGGGACAGTTTCATATCTTCCTCAAGAGCCACTGCAACATTGGATATCGTGCTGACAACTTTTGGGAGCTCGGGCTCGTACGTATCAGAATCAAGGATGATCACACCATCACGGATCCAATAATCACCCATATCTTCCTTTGGAGGCCGTTCATGTTCAACCCTTCGCCTTTTCAGCCGCG
This sequence comes from Papaver armeniacum, assembly GCA_023531295.1. Taxonomy (NCBI): domain Eukaryota; kingdom Viridiplantae; phylum Streptophyta; class Magnoliopsida; order Ranunculales; family Papaveraceae; genus Papaver; species Papaver armeniacum. The sequence continues at coordinate 132,096 of JAJJWW010005203.1, forward strand.
CAGCAAACCTCTCAGCTCTTGCGCTTACCGGTGGTTGCGACGCCTCCTCAAGCCTCCGTTTTTCCTCTCTATCAATTGAAGCTAGAAGATCTCGAGTGCGTTCTCGAGCAATACGAGGATACAAAGTTGACATGCCCCATATAGCGTGATTAGCCTCGCGAAGAGGAATATCAATTTTAGCCATCACCTCCTCGAACGCATCATCAGCCTCAGGTTTATTCATTTCAAAGCTTCTTTCGGGAGAGGTACCAGAGTGGTCCCTACCGGAGGCCTCCATGAGATTTTGCAAGGAGAGGTTATGATTATGTTTAACAAAAAAAAATGATCAATCAGATCAAGTTGTGTAATAGACATGCAGCAATACCTGGGACAAGGAAAGAAACAATTCTGCAATGGGAGAAGACTCAGCGTCTTCTTTATATTTCACAAGTTAACAAGATCCCATGAAGAAAATGAGTCTTCACTTTCCTTCTGCAAAGGCTAGAGATGCGGGATAACAATCAGTGGATGTTTATCGAATATTTGAGGGCAACTGCCGTAAAAAAGGAAGAAACGCATCTAGCCCAAGAAACTGGCCGGACTCTATCCTGGGGACTTGGTTATATCAATGTTCATGGGAGAATATGAGCACAGCGGGCCCGAGTCCGCGTCCACGTTCGAGCAAATCAGGCGCGTTGCGGGTCCCATAACCGAAGCAGGCATAACAAGGCTGGCACGCGAGCAGAACAGGCACAACAGGGCCGTTCAATCAAGCATGCGCCGGAGGGCCCATATTTATTCAAGTTTGCACGCATTGTGACACGGTTTTTTATGGGCAAAGGAGCGAACGGGTTTATCCACGAGAATCGTGTCTACGAAGTTTTTAAAGTTATAACCTAAGGCTAGGTTTTGCATGCAACAATGAAAAAGGAACAAAAAAGTATGTTCATTGCGTGTTCTACTAAGCAATGCTAGCAATATCGACGGTTTTGCTACCAAATTTATTAGTGGAATTAATCATGGTATGGCTTGCAAAGAAGTTTCGTCTACAACGAGATGATTTCTCAAGATCAAAGAAGTTTACCCAAGAGTTAGGATTTGCACTAAAGAAAAAAAATATACGAGAACAAGGAAGAACGAACGAAGTACCCACCTCGTAGTTGACAAACGAGCAACGGCGGCGGTCACGAAGTCCGGCGACGACAGCAGTTCGACGGCGTCAATAATGTCCGGCAATAGCAGCAGTGGAAGCCGGTCGAGCGAAAAAAAAAAGGAGAAGAGGAAGAGGAAGTAAAAAAAATATATATATAAGGGTCAACACCCCTTTTATATACAAATAATTGGAGAATCCCAGTAGAAGGAGGATTCCTTTCCTAGCTCGAACGACCAAGGAAGGAAACCGGTCCCACCAAGCCCTATGATCACCCCTGGCTTACTCGCACGGATGATTGCTAACATGACCGGCCATAATCCTTCCAGGTAAACTTCCTTTATCTTGTCTTCTTACGTTGTATATGTCACCATCTAATGCCTCCCCCATAATAGTGTAACCATTATGTGCTAAGCAGGGGAATTAATGTTGATGGTGGATTTTAGTTCAAGGCTAAAATTGTAAAAGCCAAATTTAATACGCTGACATCCTGCAGAGGATAAAGCTATTTGAGTGATGAATACTTCTTCATTTTACTAATTCACCTAGAATGGAGCATGTGGCAACAATCCCAAATTTTTTGTGAATTAAATACACAAAATTCATCCAAGATGGAGCATGTAGAAACAATCCCATATACCCTGTGAATTTATAGTGTTATTAATTAATGCATGATTAGCCTTGTATTTCCTATGTTGTTCCGCAGAACTCTCATTATTGGTGCGGCATGACGACTGAGTGTTGCTCTCAGCAGAGTAACACGAATCTCCAAGTGTCAGTAATGAGGCATGCACGAAATACCTGTACAGGCTACATATCTCGGTGTGCTATACCAGCCCGATTGAGCATATTTGAATCTGGACTGTCCATATCAGTCTCAGAAACAATCATGACCACGCAAGTTGGCCGCATGATTTAACCAGCCTAGACGATCCTCAGCAGGAGCAGGCTATCACCACAATGACCACCAGCGGTCCCGTTTATGCCCTGGTCGGTCGAACACATGCCATACTCCCAAAAGCCACCAAACACCAGCCTGGAAAAGGGTGGTCGACAGGCTGGTCGAATTGGTATAGAGCAGCTTGGAGGAAGCTTGTACGAGCAAGACCGCCAACGACAGTCTCAAAACCAGCCACGGCCGTCCAAATTCGCCGGCATGATTGGACGGCGTGGATTATCCCATGGCCGATCGGACAAGCTTGTCCTGCACACCGGCGGGCCCCCCTCTCTACCTGCCTGATCGACCATCTCCTGACCTATCCATAGAGCAACGTGCGTGCCCAAAGTATGGCCGGCATGATGCTTAAAGGTCGCAGGAAATTCCTCTAAGGTATTAAATCGATCATGACCATCCAACTTCACCGGCATGTTTGGATGGGTTAGATCAAGCCTATGACCGTGGGACAGGTACACACATGCTCACCACTGGCCCAACGTGGGCCCCACACGATCGGTCTCCCTAAGGGAGGAGCATAACATGAAAAACCGATCGGTTGAAGTTGCATGGGCGTGAACCATACAAAACCCTAATTAGAGTTTGCGGCATGTTACATGTGTCGCTAATCGATCACGAGCGTCCATCTTCGCAAGCTTGGATGGAGGGTGTAGATATAGACTTAAAAGGTCTCGAGCATGTCAACATGATCACCGTGGGCCCACCTACACGCATGACCGATCGACCAAGGCAAGCCATGGCCGGACGTCTCGAAATGCGCGCCCGAAGTAGGCATGTCGTGCGGTTTCCAACTCCTTTGCGGCATGGGATTTCTGTTGCAAATCAATCTCAATCGCTCCACTTTTCCGATCAAATTGAGTGGCCTAGATCGCACCTTCATGGGATAGTGAGGTACGTACGTGTACACCAGCAAGCCGTCTACACGCATGCCAGGTCGATCCTGCCTAAAACACCTCCCATGCTTGGTTTCGACCAAGCTGAAGAGTGATGCTTGCTTACCTCTTCAAAAACCTAAACTCTATCAACGGTGGTAGATGAGCGTCACAAGATCATCTCATCCGTCCAACTCTACCAGCTTGGTTGGTCAGCCCTGGCTAGGAATTAAGTGACTAATGAAGCATCCCCATGATTATCGTCCGCCACTCTTCCACATAGAGTGATCAGCCAAAGCATGGCTCGACCATGCAGTCTCCAAACGATCACTCGAAGATGGTTGGACGTGATGCTATTTTAAGACGCTTATCCGTGACTTACTCCGTTAAGCCTTAAAACAGCGATGCTTCATACATGATGAATATATTCGATGCATTACATGCATAGAATACACACGATATTTCATAAATATCGATTTCCCAAATAACTTAGTTATTTAACCTTAGCACCGTATGCTACCTTCTGTGGGTCCCACGATCCACACAATCAAGACATCGAGCATGTCACAAACTGGGGGATACTTACTGGGGATTGGTCTGGTGGTTTACAGCGTGCAGCGTGCAATGCGCCATCACAAGAACGTGTCAGGAGGCATGGACGGTTAACGATGATAGGTGAAGTTGGCCAAGATGTGATCCTGCAATCACCCACACGACCCCACTACTCCATCACTCAACTTCCTCCACTTCCTACGAGATGAGGGTTTGCGCTCTATGACTTGTATAAATAGGTCCTTTGCTTATTTCCAAACAACAGAGACAAGCACAGGAAACCAAGTGTTGTCATTCGTATCCTGAAAACACCAGAGTTGATTGCTTATATTATTTCAAGCCAGTTCGATATTCTGATACAAGTCATAAACAGCCAACACCTTCACAATCTCAACACCTTCTTCGCTTCCCTCCCTAAGATCAACCCCATCTCCTTCACTTTGTGACCGAAGCAAGTCTGGAACGGCCATTTCTTGGTTTAGGCCATAATTGTATAGATTGATCTCTCGAATCAAAAGTACTCATGTGCAGTGCATTTGTTTAGGGTTTAGATTCGTTTCTCATCCACACACACCCAAATTTACAAAAAATCGCAGAAACAGTTTTCACCCATAAACAATATGTTAGAAGATCATCTTTAAAAGATAGGCTGATATCGGGGACAAATGAGGTGGACAATATGGTGCTCTGTAGAGACTTTGTCTGATTGATGGTGCCGGACATGGTGTATACTCCTAGCTTATTTAGAATCAGTAGCTAAATCTCCTCCCTTACTCCCAACACACAATACCCATCTCTAATCTCCATCTGCATATTCAAAATCGAACCCCTCTTCCAAATATACAACTTATTCAATTCTGGTTTCTTCTGATTTCTTCTTCTTTCAATGGCTCAATTAGCTACCAGATTTATCAACCTCTCTTCAATTTATCTGGATCTCATGATTTACATGAATCACTCACAAAATAAGCTATTCATTGGAATTGAATTCGACAAGGAGAAAGACACGAAGAATAACAGAAGAAAGAGAAGAAAAAGAAGAAGGGAAAAAAACTCTCTTCGATATATTGGTGTCTCCGTTAGCTTTAGGTATAGTTTTTGACGTGGGTACTGTCCACACCAACGACGTCATTTAATGTATAGTTAAGATTCAGTGTAAACGAAGTGTAATGAATTATTTAGGCACAAAAGCTGACAGAAATAATGTATACCCACGTTTTTTCTAACAATAATGTAAAAACGGCCAGTTAAATACAGGGTGTAAACGGAGTGTAATTCAAATTTTAATGCTCCGACCAATAGACTCCCGCCACTTGTCCACTCCAGAATTGCTCTAGTTCGAAGCTTTTATCTCATTTAATTTGAGAGATGTCACGTTGTTAATGGTGGTTTTTAGATTAGGGTTAAAATCGTAAAACCTTGCATCTGATGTGAAGTCACTCTGCAAGGAAACAGAGCCACATGTGCTAAGCTCTCCACCGGCATACTTATTGAGCCGCTCAATACACTTACATGAAATTTATCCAGACTGGCGAATGTAGCAACCATCCCAGATGTTCTGTGAATTCCGGCGCCTTGCGTATATTCACTTAATATTAATTCCTCTGAATGCCTTCTATGATATGTTCTCCGGCTGAACCCTTAATGTTGATATGGCATGACGATTTGTGTTCACTCGCAGCAGAATAACACGAATCTCCAAGTATCAAGGATAAGGTCTTTGCATAAGGTATTCGAATCAGAAAAGCATGTTTCTCTCTAGAAATGAACTTAAAATAACTTTGTGTCAACACATAGAACTCAATCAATCGTCCTGACTAACTTACAAAAGTTAGGGTTTCGCGCCTCGCGTGTACCAGACCTTGCTTGTCAAAATTAAGCCAAAGTAATTAATCCGCCAAGGATTAGCAGGTGCAGAACCTCGCCCAGAATAAGAAAACAGGGAGCCGCAACAGCAAATAGAGGTGTGGCTATGCCTTAGGACAGCTAGCGCCATTAGCCACGCCCCAACCCTATTTCTCTCGACCAATCAGGTCGCTTTAAACTCGTCATACGCACACAAATTGTGGATGGGCCCATGCTTGTCGGCCCCACTTATAATCGACCAATCAGAACGCGCCAAAGCCTCCACACTCTCACCAGAAGTGTGGTCGCGCCTTGTGTTTGGCCGGCCCCCTTTTGTGGCCAATCAAGTGGCTCTAAACTTGCCACCGTACGTTAAAGACCAAACACACCCTGCCGCGCCACCTTGCTAAACTGAAAAGCCAAACGCGCCCTACCACAGCAACATATTGGTCGGCATGCCAACATGCCACTCTACCGAGGTAAGTTCGCAACATGCCAACTTCACAACATGCTACCTCGCAAACATGTCAATTCGTGGCAACCTGTCATAAATAGCCACCCACGGAAATTCCTACTCCCATGGACGTTTCCACACTATGGCCTTGCCATAGTTCCTTTGGCATAGCCATGGTGCCGTTTGCACAAAAGTAGTGCCATGCCGCAGCCGCATGCCACGTGCACTAATTAGGGTTTCGACATGCCAAACCCTAATTCGGGCAAATTGCTACCAAAGCCAAATAGCGTTTCCCAGAGCAATGGGATTGGCGTGGCAACATGGCCAATGTTGCCACGCCACATGTGGGTCCGACTCCACGGTGCCAAAACCAAGCCTTGGCCACACCAATCCCTAATTATTCCACGGAGCATTCTTCCACGACACCTTGGCCACGCCAAGCCCTAATTCTTCGACGGCACCTTGGCCACGCCAAGCCCTAATTCTTCCACGGCTAATTCTTTCACGACGAATTCTTCCACGGCGCCAAGCCCTAACTTTGGCCACGGAGCCAATTTTTAGCTTTGGCCATACCGCAACATCACCGGCATACCGCTGTGCCAATGGCATGCCATTAGCATGTGGCTGACGCCACTTCGCTATACAACAAGATGTGGCCATAATCAATGGCCATCCTTCTTCATGAGATGCGATATCGGCCATCGATGTTCGCCACCAAACCGGTAAGCTCGCGACAAGTTTTAGGCGACTAGCCAAAATGAGCCTAGCATCACATGCTGCTTGCCTGTCTCGATTTTAAATTGCCACACATAGCAAAGTGCTACATGTTTTCCACGAAAACACTTGAGACATCAAAATATGTCATAAACTGGGGGATGCTCATCAAGGTATTGGTCTGGCGGTTTACAGCGTGCGGCGTGCAATGCGCCCGTTATAAAAAAGTGTCATGAAGTGGGATAATTAGTGGTGGTGAAAAGTAAATGTGTAAACAATTCGTTTCCTTCATCATGGAAGCGTAATGACTGGCGGTTACACGAATTCACTTCCCTCATCATGGAAGCATAACGTCTAACAGTTACACGTTACTCTTTTCTTCCACCACTCAATCGTTTCCACTTCCTACGAGACCAGGGTACATTTCACTGTGACTTGTATAAATAGGTATCACCTATTTCCACCAAACAACAAGTTTTGGTCAGGAGAACAATACAACATCCAGAAATCATCTGATAGCTTTTCGTCCAGCTAGCTAGTTCAACTTTCTGATACAAGTCACAAAACGCCCACACTTCCAGAATCAACCATTCTGGTCTCAACACTTTCTTCGCTTCCCTCCCTAAGACCAACTCTTCTCCTTCACTTTGTGACCGAAGCAAGCCTGGAACGACCATTTCTTGGTTTAGGCCAGGATTGTACAGATTGATCTCTTGAATCAAAAGTAATCCGTGCAGTACATTGTTTAGGGTTTAAATTCGTTTCTCACCCATATACACTCAAAATTACCAAAATCAGCAGAAACGGTTTTCACCCTCAAATACACGTCCATCGTGCGACATGAAATGACTCGGTGTTTTAAAGGAAGGGAGATGTCACCAAAGAAAAAATAAAATAAAGTACCTCTCATTTTTATAACATAAGATAATGCCTAACAACTCGAATATACGTCAGCCGACAAATCACAGTTTCATCTTGTGATTATGTCAGTTGGAACACTAATTTAATGTTAGATGACAGAAACGTCATGCGTGGCAGGTACAGTACCTTAATTTTATAACCTAGGATAATTCCTACCACGTCCTATCCCAACAAAATAAAGTAGGATGTCCAAGAAAAAAGATTAAAATAAAAAGAACACTAATGCTCAAGTAAGCTAATCGAGCGTGTCACGGGCATCCCGTGGTTTAGAGGGATTAGCTGTCGACGAAATAATCACCTGATAGTCAACGTCGGAAATTGGACAATGAGGACCCAAATAAATGCCGACTTATGAGTTCATTTTCATTCCACATCATATCACCAATCGATCAAAGGAAAAAACATGAATCTACTTCTTCTTCTTCATTTACAGCCAATTTCTGTTACACTTGTTATGATTGCACTAGTTTTTGTTTATTGGAACTATGGAAGAAGAAACCCCAGCAAAAAACTAGCACCAGAAGCCTCAGGTGGGAGACCTATAATGGGTCACTTACATCTCTTCAATGATGGTGAGTTAACTCATCGGAAGCTCGGTGTCATGGCGGATACTTATGGTCCCGTTTTCAATATCCGATTCGGTTCGCATAAAACGTTAGTTGTAAGTGATTGGGAAATCGTTAAAGAATGTTTCACTACAAATGATAAGCTCTTCTCGAATCGGCCGGGCAACTTAGCTGCTAAACTCATGTTTTACAGTGTCGATTCCGTGGGTTATGCCCCATACGGTGCTTACTGGAGAGATTTACGAAAGATTTCTACCTTAAAACTTCTTTCGAATCAACGTATCGAGACTATAAAAAACTTAAGGAGTTCTGAAGTCGAGTCATGTTTTGAGTCGCTTTATAATCAGTGGAGAAACAGAGAAAATAGTGGCGAAAAGTCAACTACGGTGAGAATGGATAGTTGGTTAGACGATTTGACGTTTAACGTTGTGGCGAGAATCGTTGCGGGGAAGAGGAACTTTTCGGCTAATGGAGATGTTGGAGCTCAGAGATATAAAGCAGCAATGGATGAAGCCACGAGATTAACGAGATTTTTCGCATTTTCCAATGTAATTCCGTCGCTAAGCTGGTTGGACAATTTAAGAGGTTTGGTTCGTGATATGAAAAAATGTGCATCTGAAATTGATACAATTATGGCTACTTGGGTTGAACAACATCGCGTGAAAAGAAATTCAGGAGGTAATTCTCAACTCGAACATGATTTTATAGATGTTTGCTTGGATATTATGGAACATTCTTCGTTACCCGGCAATGATCCTGACCTCGTTATGAAATCTACGTGTCTGGTACGTATATTTTTTTAGTTTTTATTAATACATACTACTTTCGTTTCAAGAAAACTACTATTTTTCAGCTTTCTCTCACTTTTATCTTAAAAAAAATATCACTTTTCCCGAAACCAAATAAGTTGCATTCTCACCATTTAATGATTTAAGTATAAAAATTTGAGTGATTAAATGGAATTGCAGGACATGATAATGGGTGGGAGTGACACAACAACAGTTACCTTAACATGGGCAATGTCTTTACTCTTAAACCATCCCCAAGTACTACAAAAGGCAAAAGAAGAACTAGACACACAAGTTGGAAAGAATCGGCAAGTCGACGACTCGGATATCACGAATCTTCCGTACATCCAAGCCATCATCAAAGAGACGATGAGGCTGTACCCGGCCGGACCGTTAATCGAACGAAGGACGATGGAGGATTGCAAAGTAGGTGGGTACCATGTTCCGGCCGGCACGCGCTTATTGGTAAACGTATGGAAGATGCAGAGAGATGGGAACGTTTACAAAGGTGACCCGTTAGAGTTCAGACCAGACAGGTTTTTAACTACTAATGCGGATGTGGATTTGAAGGGTCAGCATTATGAACTGATACCATTTGGAGCGGGCAGGAGGATATGCCCGGGAGTATCGTTTGCGGTTCAGTTGATGCATTTGGTTCTTGCCCGATTACTTCATGAATTCGACATCACGACGGTGGAGCCAGAAGCGAAGGTCGATATGGCTGAAATTGGTGGTTTACTTTGTTGTAAGATAATGCCATTGGAAGTATTGATCAAACCTCGACTTGACATATGATCGCCATAAATAAAAATAAGAATGCAAGTTGTGGAATCTTAATAAAAGGTACGAATAAGAACGCGATGGCCTGAGACCAGTAGGTTTACTCCCCTGAGCAAACTCAGCCCCCTTCCCCACAGTAAGTTAGTAGTAATTACACGAGATCTCCAATGTTTGAGCGGAGACTCGAACTACTGACCTCCTATTTGAGAGTCAGACTCCTGGCTAACTGGGCTAACCCCAGATGGTTGTATTCCTGTTTTCTCTTTTGTCCATTTCACGGGCATTCTAAAGTTGTAAGAGTGGTCGAGTCGAGTTCGGTTCACACCAAGGGCCTCCAACATTGTTGATGCAAGTCAAATAATAAACGACTCCGCGCCTTATTATATTCTCAAATGATGGATTAGATGACAAATGTTATTTCTGATTAAGATTAATGAAATCGTCGGTGTTCGAAAGAAACCCAAATACCAGCTAGAAGGTGGTTGTGATGGGGTAATCGATTAGTACCATTTTTTGTGGCTTTAATTGATTGATTTGATAATGCCTTAAATGTACTGAATTTATGGTTACCTGTAATTTACAGTACTATAGTATTGTTTAATTTCTAAATTTAGATGTTATAGAAATATAAGATTGTATGCATGCGCGCTAAACACTTATCTAGCTACCACAGTATAGAGATCACAGAATGAGTTCTGCCAAAGACATTCAGCATGTCTCCACAACCAAGGTCCGACCAGCGAGTTACATGCGTCATAAACGGATCGATTTGAATTCATGGGATCTACAATTCCTAAGAATTGCATACATGCAAAAGGGTCTTCTATTCACAAAGCAGCAACCACTACTTAATCAACAAGAATGGTAAGGCCATCGCCACCATGGTAAGTCGTCTGAAATCCTCTAAGATTATATACACATATAGGCCACTTTTTTACCGTGAGTTACAATTCTATGCCACTTTTTTTTCGCATTGCAAACTAGGCCTCATCCATGTTTCCATCCAAATCCGTTAGTTTTGTCAATTTATCAGTCAATTTGGTAAATTTGTCCTCATATGAGACGAGATAATGTCGCACAGATTACCCATATACCCTTTATACACGTGTAAGGCTTATGGTGTTTGATCTGAAATGGTGTAATCTCGGAAACAATCAACGGGTTAGATTAGATGCCTCAGATTTAATCTTTACTCAATCTCTATGAAAGTAAACGCCTCAGATTTAATCTCCTCAAATCAGTCTGGACGACACGTGTATTTATTGTATCCACATATCTCATTAGAGCACATCTCTACGAAAACCAACGTCTGATAATTGGTCGACCAAAGGGAGACCTTCTATAGGGTAACTTATATGGATTTTGTCTGTCACACTTTTATGGTCCTCAAAATTGAGTTCCAAAAAAAAAAAATTGATTTTCCAAAATTGATCAATTCTACATCATTTTTCTTCAAACTTTTTGCAGTTAAGAGATCTTAATCGTAATATATTTCACAAATCGAAAGAAATATCGAAAAATATCATCCATGATCAAATAATATCTTGATTGAAACTTCAGTGAAAAAAAAAATGTTTTCTTAAAATTTTGATTTTTCAATTTTCATAAATAGTACGTATTTTTTCTTCGAAAATCTACCGCAATATAGTTTATAATCACTTTATTTTTTATGGGTTTAAAGGAATTTGGATAAAGCTGGTTAAAATCGAAGAATTTTTAGTTTCAAAAAAATCCAGAAAAACGGGTCACACGTTGTTGATTCAGGCGGAGAAGAAAGGCTCCATGGGTTATTTTGTAACACATATAATTGTTACAAATTCCGTGACCGCGAGCGTCACTAATTTATCAGGTTCCTATAACTCTTGTGGTAACCGTGGTCAATAGTTTATAATGAATATGTCTGTTTTGAAAAAAAAATTGTTCTTCTTAGGCGACCCAAACTGCTGCAGCAGTAATCTAGTTTATTTGGAACCCACAATTGGGGGATATCAAAACTAATTGGGAGATATAGCTACATGACAAAAACTGGATCCATATATCAAATCTGGTCACCCCTTATGTAATTATTTTTTTAATTCCTAATCTAGCCCTCACTAATCAGGTTTAGTGGTTAATAATAATTAGGAAAATCTTAAGTATTTGGGGGATAGATTAATGTGTATTTTTATTTGAATTTGTGTGAGTGAGGTAAGAGTAGAAGGAGGGAAAAATATTTTTGAGTGGAAATTTTTTTGTGAAAATGGAAGATGATTGTGAAGAGAGAATTGTTGCTAAAAGGTTGAAAATTTGTTTTTTTTTTTTTAATCCACCATTTTTGTAGCTGAAAAAGCTCGGTGCCGACATGGTATTCAACCAAAAAAACCATGTCGGCATTTGTTGAAATTTTTTATAAATGTTTGCCACTATCCTGGGGTCCGGGGGGCATAATATTTTCTGGTTTTGATCTTCAAAACCTATTTTTTTTGGTTTTAATCAGTCCACTGCCGGCACAGTCAGTTAATTCTCGAGCATGCGGGTACCTATGCCGGCATAGTATGATGCTTAAATTTCTATGCCGACACATGATGTAAAGTATCCAGAAACTTGTTTTTTTTGTTTTCACTTGAATACCGGCATTGATAGATTTCTATCGAGCATGCCGACATTAAGTTACGACGTCGAACGTTAGTTACCAAGCATGCCGGCACCAATTTCCGGCATGGTCTTCGTCAATTCCGGCATGGTCTTCATCACTTCCGGCGATGTAAAAAAATGTATTTCCGGAATGGTATTCATCACTACCGGCATGGTCTTCATCATTTTCGACATGGTATTCATCACTTTCGGCATGGTCTTCATCACTTCCGGCATGGTCTTCATCACTTCTGAATGTTAAAAAAAAAAATCGTTTTCAAAGTGAGGAGCCGGCAAAAAAGGAGAAGAGAATTTGAAAGGGAATGGGGAATATTTAAGTTTCAAATCCCCTAATTGTGGGTTCATTAATAAGAGGTGAAGATGGAAATTGGGGATATGTTTTTTTTTTTTTTAAGTTTTTTAATTTTTATTTTGAGGAAAGGGTGTTTTAGTATTTCGCCCCCAAAAAACACCCCTTAGCAGACACCTTTGATTGGGGAAGTAATTCATATCCCGTAATTAGTTTTGATATCCCTAATTGTGGAGTCCAACTATGTGCACCCGCGGGTGCACATTCCTCCACTCTTCATTCGCAAGACTTAACAGAGGTTTTTTATGGTTTTAAAATTTATTTATTTTTATAATGTTATTTAATTTAAAAATTAGAAAAGCAAAAAAAAACAATATTCTTGGAGATGTTCCATCTGTCTCCGTTCTCTCTTTTGTTCTTCTTCTTCAATTCTGTTTCTGTATCTCTCGCAAAAAATCAAAGATCATGGAATTTCATCACAACAAAAATTGTCAAAAATTGGAAGGAAAAAAAAAACACAAAGCAAACTTATCTTTTTTTTTTTTCCGGAAAAGAGGTTTGAAACCTCATTCTATATATTGATAATAAGAACGATTCTCAGAAGCCCGAGAGTTGTTGGCGGTTACAAGGTTGATACAATTATATATATAGAGGTTGTGTAACATATTATTTAGGGCATTCCCTTTCCATACATTTTTTACAGCATTACGATTACAAAAAGAAGAAATATCAGCTGCCTTCCTTATATTGTATCTAGAAGTTAAGATGAATGCATTTACTTTAAAGTTGATAACACTAATTCGATTTCCAAAATCATTGCTAATTTTATATCTATGTTCTCGAGCTTCGGCATATCTTTCTATTAGCAGCTTTAGAGTTGGTGAAGAATCACTTTGGAAGATGACTTGAAAACCACTCCATTCAGTTGCCCATCGGAAGGCAGCCTCCGCCCCTTTTTCTTCTAGTTGTTCTCTAGTGTTGCAATCTGCATATGATCCCCTAGCTTCGATAGTGGTACCTGTGTAGTCAATAAGTGTTAGCCCAATACCTGAAGTAGTGATAGGATTTTGCATTGATGAGTGCTATGTTTATTCTTAAACTCATGTAAGTAAGTTCTTTTCTTTGGTTCTCTATCTAATATCGTAAAGTATCATCTTGCACAGGGGTTATAATAAAGAGTTTGCATAATATTGTACGTTGGACTGTTAACGTGCATAAAGCTATTAATAAACCTCACAATCTGTTTTGCTGTATTCGCACTATTTTGGCTTATTTTTTGGAAGCTAGTCTCACATCTTGCTTTCCAAATATGCCAACTAATAAGGCCACAGAATTCAGGCCAACCAAGAATACATTTCCCTTTGTTTTCCTCACTGAACCAGGAATTTAACCATTCATGGAATGTATGACAGTTTTCACTAACATAATTCATATCATAGTTCAAATGCATCCATACCTGGGCTGTAAAATTGCATTCTAGAAAGAGATGAGTTAAAGATTCTTCACCTGAGTTGCATAAGCAACATTTTGTATCAATGTGCTGGAGAATGGCAGCCATCCTCATTCCTGTAGGAAGGATTGAATGTGCCGCTTTCCATAAAAACAATTTGATGCTTGGTGTTGTGTCGAGGTTCCATATTCTTCCCCAATCAGCGGTAATAATATCATTTGAACTATTTATTGAATCATAGAGAGAGTGCACAGTGAATTTACCTTTTGTGTTTAAGTTCCATTTTGCACTATCTTCTTCATCATGATCATGAATGTTTATTTGCACTATCTTTGCTACAGTCATTTGATCAAAACAAGCATGTAGTTTTTCTATATCCCAATTCTTATCATCAGTGAATAAGTGCCTTACCTTGCTTAAGCTTCCGGTACCCATTTCTGGTTTGGTGATAGGAGCACTGGTGTCTGGGATCCACTGATCCTCCCAGATATCTATCAGATTACCATTTCCTATTGTCCAATTGCATTTTGTTTTTATCTGTTGTATACCACTATGTATTCCTTTCCATACCCAGCTATCTCTTGTATTTTGTTTTGGTTTAATATGTAAAACATCATTATTGGGAAAATATTTAGATTTGAGGAGAAGAGCACATAAAGATTTTGGATTTTCTTTTAACCTCCACCCCATCTTAGCTATCATCGCTGAGTTAAATTTTTCAATATTATGTAAACCTAGGCCACCCTGTTCTAACGATTTACACATAGAATCCCAAGCTTTTAAATAAACACCTTTTTTCCCTTTTTCATTTTTTCCATTTTGATCTTTTCCCCACCAAAAGTCTCTTTGGAGTTTAGTTAAAGTTTTACAAACCTTTTTGGGAATTTTGAAACAATTCATTTGATAAACTGCTAGAGAAGAGGTCACATTTTTTACCATTACGGTTCTACCTGCATAGTTTAGATCGATTCCTTTCCAATTTTTCAGTCTGCTACTCATTATTTTGATTAGAGGTTCAAAACTTTGAATTTTTGATTTGTTAGTAAATAAAGGAGATCCTAAATATCTATCATTTAGTGGGATAGAGTTTACTCCTAGAATCTGTTTTACATCACTCATGATTGACGGGTCAGTTTTAGGGCTAAAGAAAACACCTGACTTACTAAGATTTATTAGTTGTCCGGAGACAGTTCCAAAATCTTTAAACATTTTTACTAGGTTTCGACAAGTTATAGCATTTGCTTTACAAAATATAAGGCAGTCATCTGCAAATAGTAGATGACTCACAGATGGAGCTTGTCTGGATATTTTAATTCCTTTAACTAAACCATTGTTTTCAGCATTAAGGATAGTTCTTGATAGCGATTCCATACAAAAGAGAAAAAGATAGGGAGATAATGGGTCCCCCTGTCTTAATCCTCTTGTAGGCTTAAAGAACTCAGTTGGAGCCCCATTCAAAAGAACACACAGAGTTGTACTGGATATGCATTGAAAAACTAAGTTACACCAATTTTCATAAAATCCTTTTTTTCGCATTATTTCTATTAAGAAACTCCACTCGACCCTGTCAAAGGCTTTTGACATATCAATTTTTAATCCCATCAACCCTTTTTTGCTTTTAGTATTTCTCATTTTATGTATTATTTCATGTGCTATTACTATGTTATCTGAAATTTGTCTCCCTGGTACGAAGGTTTGATTGATAAGGACTTATAATTTTATCAAGCATTCCTTTCATCCTATTAGCCATCAATTTCGAAATAATTTTGTATGAAGTATTGTTTAAGGCTATTGGCGAAACTCTGCATTGATAGTTGGGTTTAAAGTTTTAGGTATAAGAGAAATAAAGGAAGTATTCAATTCCTTTGATAGATACTTGATTTAAAAAAATTACCGCACCATCAAAACAAGATCATTTTCAATTATCTCCCAGTTCTGTTGGAAGAAGATAGGCGGAAATCCATCTGGACCTGGGCTTTTATCCGGGTCCATTGAAAATAAAACTTTTTTAATTTCATTATTAGTTGGTATTGAACATAGGAAATTATTGTCATTTTCATTTATACATTCAGGAATAAGGTCAATCATGTTCCCATCTATATTTGGGTTAACAGTAGTTGCAATGTTGCTAAAATGTTCTGTTATACAAGTAGCTATTTCCTGTCTACTATTTAACCAAGTACCTTCACCATCCATAAGCGTTTCTATCCTATTCCTTCTCAATCTTTTTTTTGCTTTGCTATGAAAATATTTAGTATTCCTGTCTCCTAAGGTAAGGTTTTGGTCTCTGCTCTTATCCTTCCAAAATTTCTCTTTAATTGCATACCATATAGTTAGTTGAGTATTTAAATATGCCAGATCAGTAGATTTGTTCATATAGTTTTGCCTACTGTTGGTTAGTTCCAGTTCCCTTTTAATATTTTCTATATTAGTTCTAATATGACCAAAAGTATGTTTGTTCCAAAGTCTGAGGGTGTATTTAACATTAGATAATTTTTTAGTAAAAGTGAACGCTGGGGAACCACGAATTTGATTACTCCAACATTCCTGGATTAATCCAGCACATTGTTCATGTTTCATCCACTCTCCAAAATACTTGAATGGAGTAGCTCCGTCATTCCAAGTATTATGAGTGTTGAGGCTAATTGGTATATGGTCTGATGACAAAGGGCCTAAATGTCGTAAGTTGGAGTTGGGGAACTTTATATTCCATTTATCATTAGCTAAAGCACGGTCAAGTCTCTGTTCAGTGAACTCAATTCCTGTTCTTCTATTGTTCCAGGTATAAGTATACCCAGTAAAACCTAAGTACATAAGGCCGCAATTGTTAATAAGATTCTTAAACACGTTTGCTTCTCTATGGTTAAAAGGGTGTCTACTCTTTTTTTCTTCTTCATGAAGAACAACATTACAGTCTCCTATAACTATCCATGGGATGTCTACAGTATTTGCCATATCCCTTATAATGTCCCACGAAGCAAGTTTTAGGTTCGGGACTGAATTCCCGTAGAAACAAGTCAAAAGCCAAGAATTATTGGTATTACTAATTTGTACATTTACATTTATATGATTATGCTTGTAGTCTAAGATTGTTATTTTCATGTTGTTTTTCCAAATTAGGCAGAGACCACCTGCTATACCTTTAGGAGGTACAAGCCAGTAATTATAAACGTTCACCTGTTTCATTATATCATGCATCTTCTTATTTTGTTGTTTTGTTTCAGAAAGAAATAAGATATCCGGGTTGTTTTTATCTAACAAATCTTTTAGACTATTAGTAGTTTCTACATTTCCTAGTCCCTGGCAATTCCACGCTATAATATTAACAAACTGCCAAAAGTATGAAATCACTGGATATTCAAATTTGGTTAAATCATATGGCTCAAACATAATATCAGTTATTCGGATAAGGTAATCATGCAATAGTGTCAATGTAATCATACACCTATATGTTCTTATTCTCTTTGTTGCAAATTTTATGTACTGAGATTATCACTTTATGAACTATACACATAGCATATAACATAAAAGTTTTGTATTTCATCTTCCAATTTTGCATAGAAGGATTTTCTAATTTAGATACAGGACTAACATGTATGATCAATTTCAAAAAATAATAAGGTAGTATGAGTTTAGGACTTACCTCTTTGATGGTTGTTGCATCCATATTATCTGCCTTTTGCCTTTCTGTGTTTTCTATTTTGAATCTCTCAGATTCCATCTTCATTCCAGAAATCAAATTGAAGGTTCTTACAGAAGGGTTTGCAATTTTTACTTCAGTATTCACTAAATGATTGTTTACAACCCGATTCTTCGCATAGATTATTGAGCAGTTGTGATGAATAGAGCTTGTAAATACCTCTTTCGCTGTTGATAATATTTCCTTCAAATCAGAACACCTAGCATCCCTTATTGAGATTGAGAAACAACCAAAATTTAAAATCCCCCCAATTTGTATCAGCCCCTGGCAGTGTTTCCTAATTGCAATTAATCCAGATTTTTTCATAGTCTTCCAACGATTCTGAGAGAAATTAGGGCGCCTGTAGAAATTTCTTTCCAAAATTTGCGTCCTTTGCTCTTTGTTTGATAACCTATCAACTCCCAACATACTGATTCTGCCAACATTAAGAGGGTTTTGATTTGGGTCATGGTTATCTTGGATTATAGGGATTTTCTTAGAATTGATATGGATCGGTGGGTAGAGAAAACGGTGATAGAGATCTAATCTTCTTTTACAAAACATATAGCTTTTGTGGTTTTTCCCTAACACGTGTCCCCTCCTTCTTGTCCACACGTAGAATGATATGAAGTAATTGTTAAGGGGAGCCATTTGATTACCGTGGGTTACTTACTTGAGGGCGCAACAGTAAAATCAAATAAAAATTGGGGATCTTGAAAAACAATTAAACAATCGATACAGGGATTCAAATTAATCTGCTTCACTAGAATCACTGCAAGAAAAAGGAAGGGATGGAGCGCAGGGAGGTTATAGAAAGATTAATAATAAGAACCAAAATCAAAATACAGCAGAAATCAAACTTGATTAAAGAAACCGCTATAAAGAAATTAGGGAGCTTAAAAACATTACGGTTGAAGAAAAGATGTGGAAAATATAGTAGCAGGTGTTGATTTTTCTGAGGGTGGTGATGATCGGCTCGAGTCTGTGAATGCTTCCTGAAACTTTATTCTTTGAGTCTATTGTTGCTGGAGTATGAAGAGTCTACTAACAAAAGATGATGACTTGGTGGCTTAGAATCTTTCTGTCTTGGTGTCTTAGTAACAAAGGTGATTTAGTGGCTTAGTATCTTAGGATCTTAGTAGCTTAGGATCTTTAGATTCACTTGTGTCTTTTGGTACAATGAAGTTTTAGTAACTTGGTGTCCTGATATCTTTGAGTCTTAGCATCTAAGCATCTGCCGTAATAAAAAGAGATTAGAACATGAAGGAGTCGAAGAAAAAAAGGGTTCAGAGAAGATTTGGGTTCAAATCATGAAGGATTTCTTTGAACTCCGATTAGATTCCGGCGAAGTTTAGTTAGATGAGGATAGAGGGCTAACAACGGTCTAATAACGGTAATAAAAGTACATAAATTTCAGGTTAACATTTATCCGAGCAAAAGATAGAGAAGAGAGAGAGAAGAGAGAGAGAGAACAAAGCGAACTTATCATACCCAATGATTATTGGGTGAATTTCTGCCCTCGTGTTATCAATTCTAGGGATGTAAGATGACTCTGTTTCTTTCTTTTTTTTTCTTACTAAGATTGATTTCAAGCCTTATTGAGCCGACCGAGCGAAGCGAGGGAGGACCTTTATATGGCCACTTTTTTGTAAATCTAAGTGATCAATTACCACAAAAAGATTGGAAATGGTTAGGGCCGAAAAACCAAAAATGTCCCTCCATTTTAGTCCAATTACTATAACACATTATGTATCCTATCTTTTCAGGGGTATAATTGGCAACCAAACTTTAATATAACATATTTAAAAATCCGTGCCTTGGAATTTCACAAATTTTATCTCGTTGGAAAGGTTATAAAAAACTCTACGCAACGAGTACAAACAACAATATTAAATTTAAAGTTTTTGCGAAAAATTCGGAGGCATTTATCATTTTAGGCACAATTTTAGAAAATTTAATGTATATCCATTATGCAAACCCCCACAAAGGATACATAATACTTTATGTAGCAAAATTTTGGTTTATGCATCAACTAATTTTCCGTTGCAATTAATAAAACGATGTACTCCCTCCGTTTCAAGAAAAATGATACTTTCATTTTTTAGGCACAATTCTCGAAAATTGAATGCATAGCCATTATGCAAACCACCACAAAGGATGCATAACACATCATGCAACCATATTTTGATTTATGGATCGACTAATTTTCCGTTTCAGAAAAAGTGATACTTTCGTATCCCGTTTCAGGAAAAGTGATACTTTTTCTGAAACGGGGCGAAAGTATCACTTTTCCGAAACGGGGAGAAAATATCACTTTTTTAAAGCAGTGAAAGTATCACTTTTTAAAACGGGACGAAAGTAATCGTAAACAAACCCATCTTCATATTCTTCTTCGGTCGGCCTTTCCACCGTGGCAACGGTCGTACTAGTTTAAAAAAAAATCATTATAACTAAAATCATCTAACAGACAATTAAAATCTATATATATACTTAAGTTCTGTTGGTTGAATTTTATTCTTCTACAGCTAAAATCAACTTTATCTCTACAAATTTAAGAGTAGTAATCGATCAATTTTCTTATAATCCATCAATCAATTTCCTTGCAATTTCAAATTGGCTACACCCCAGTTGTAAACATGGCAGTTTTGGGCCTTTTCTGCAACTTCTTTTGAATCACAAAAATAGATAAAATCCATGGCAGTCCATGAGATCACATCTCTAGACGAACTGATATCAAACATCTTACCCACATAATCAAAGGAATCACAACTCACATACATATATGACCAACCCATTTTGTACAAAATCATAAGATTCCCATCAAAGTATAAAAATTTGGATGAGCTTGAAAATCACAAAAACAATCACTTAATTCCCTGACTTAATTCTGTTTATACATAGACATAACTTTCATGGGTGTGTTTTTCTTACTAAAAGCTCTACTATGGTGTTCAAGACGAAGCATGAAGATTAAAGATATTTGCACATAATCAAGTTCACCATTTTATTCTTTTAGCAAGCTCAGGGGAGCAAAGAAAGAGAACAGGAAAAGAGAGACCAAAGAGAAAGAACAGTAAAAAAAGAAATTGTTATTGTAAATATGGTATAAATTAAATGGGTAAACCCTTGAATTACACCAAAGAGGAAAGAATGACTCTGATCCAACAAGTAGTACAATACTAATTTTTACACAGAAAAGGCTTAATCTCTCCTTCTTAAGAGATGAGTATTTATAACCTTCCTAAATCTCCCTTGAGTTCCTGGATATCGTACACGTGCACCATCTTGACTTCTTTCTCACTCTGACATCTAGAGTCCGTACACGTGTCCTTGATATCCCTTCCACTATGGAACACCTCCGCCTCTGGATGGGGCTACCCTCTGTTGGGACCCACTCACTATTGGCACTCTTCCATTCAGCTCGTGGGCGCCCCTTTCCCTTCCAATATTTATCCATACTTTGTGACCAGGTGTAGGGTCTTGGAGTAAGTCCCTACACTCCCATCATTTCTTCATTACATTTCTGTGTTTCGCCACAAGTCGTAGGGTCTTGGGGCAAGTCCCTACGCTCCCATCGCTTCTTCCTCTCATGCTCGTTGCATCTTCATGTTTTGTCACAAGGTGTAGGGTCTTGGGGTAAGTCCCTACACTCTCATCACTTTCTCTTCTCACGCACACTGCGTCTCCACGATTTGCCATGAGGTGTAGGGTCTTGGGGCAAGTCCCTACACTCTCATCACTTCTTCCTTCCGCGCACACTGCATCTCCACGATTTGTCACAAGATGTAGGGTCTTGGGGTAAGTCCCTACACTCTCATCACTTTCTATTCTCACGCACGCTGCGTCTCCACGATCTGCCATAAGGTGTAGGGTCTTGGAATATGTCCCTGCACCCTCATCACCTCTTCTTCCCATGTTCATTACATCTCCATGTTTATGTAGGGTCTTAAGGTATGTTCTTACATCTTGTTAAGGTGTAGGGTCTTGGAATATGTCCCTACATCCCCATCACCTCTTCTTCCCATATTCATTATATCTTCATGTTTATGTAGGGTCTTAAGGTATGTTCTTACATCTTGTTAAGGTGTAGGGTCTTGGAATATGTCCCTACATCCCCATCACCTCTTCTTCCCATATTCATTATATCTTCATGTTTATGTAGGGTCTTAAGGTAGGTTCTTACATCTTGTTAAGGTGTAGGGTCTTGGAGTATGTCCCTTCACTTTGTTGCTTCTCCCCTTACTCACGCACTTTATATTTTCGGGTATCTACATTAAGTCCCCGATCGATTGTTACGTGTCCAAGGTGAGCGGCAGTCATCATATACTTCACAAGTCATGATATTCTTCTTCACTTATTATCAGCTTACCCAAGTACGCATCACCTCCGTCTTCCGGCTACGGTAGTACTCACGCCTTACTCGTGGCCCCTTGCTTCGTATACATAAGTCATACGAGATGCATCTTCACTCTATCACTTTCCATACCTTACCCATACTAATCACCCATACAAGGGGGTTGTTCAAACCTCTCCTCATGCCTGTCATCTCTCCTGTCTTCACGCATGCCTTCACTTCTCCTTTCTTCAAGTACTAACCTCATCAACCTGCTATTTCTTTGTTAACAAGCGTGACATCCACAGCGTCTTCTCCCGGATATCAACGATCTCTCATCAATCGTAAATGACCTATGATGCTCACCGACCTTACTCCTGGGTATGGGCTGCTCTCATGTGCAGGCGCAAATCGCTCGTGAGGACCCAACGAACACGTCTCTATGGTGTAGGGTACCCTTATGAGTACAACATCCGTTTTTTCCTATCGCCAAGTCCCCATGATGACCCAACAGCCATGTTCATCTGCCATCTAGGCTAGGCAACCCATCATACGTCTCAAAAAGAATTCTCGTATCCGTTCTTCTTATTTGAGTCCCCAACTGCCATGCTCTCCTGTGACAGGAGACTACCGCTCTTTACGCCCTTACTACTGTTTATGCATCGCATGTCTGCGTATCACCCTTCCCTCATATGATGTGACATTTTACCTCGTTCTTAGCAAAAGTTTGTAGTATTCCGCCTCTCTCTGTTCTTCACCTCTATATATAGACCCTCCTTGTTACTCATTTTATTTTCCCATCTCATTCTCTTTCTTATTCTTATTTTCCCTTGTGTTTCTTAACTTAATACAACATGAGTGATTCTGATTCTAACAGCGATGATTCCTCAGGCGAGAATAACCAACTTAATCATAGCACGGACGCCGCCTCTGATGAAGACACACTCACCCCAAGTGTCTCTCAAAGTGCAGGTACTTCCTCCCGTCAATCTCGTAGGGGTCGAGTTATGTTAACGCAAGAACGTCGAGAACGTGAAGCCGGTCGTGAAGCTGCTGAGAAGGCGATACTACTGACTGATGGTTTCGACCAAGCCGCCCGCTCTTCCATCATTGTTGCATGCCACTCGATGCGTCTTGGCTCCTAGCACGTGAACCTTGAAGCCTTTCTTCCTTGACAGTGTCGAGGTACCATACCTCACCGCTCGTCGAGGTGATCATGTACTTCCCAATGTGTCTTTCCTTGGCACATCCACATGTCCTCCCGTATGGCCGAAATGGGTAGACTGTGTGCTCCTTGAACCTTCTAATGTCGAGATTTTAGATAAAATTGGGGTATATAACGCCCTTCAAGCTTCCAAGTTTAGGCATATAACACGTAATCTATGGGATCTTCGTCGTGTGGTTCTTCGCTGGGTGAAAGGGGTTCATACACTCTTGTTTGCTTGGGAGAGGCTACTCCAACCACGGAAGACGTTGTGGCTATCTTGGCTCTCCCTATGCATGGTAATGCTCCTTATAAAAATGTATTGGAATCTCGTAATCGAAGAGGAAAAAATGTGCAGAAAGTACTCCGCCAAGCTAGGAGTTGTTCTCTTCAAGACGATGTTCCCTCGGGTGCTCTAAGAAGAAGAAACGGGCTGGTCTTAAGGCATGGGCGGATTTTGGTATACACGAGTTGCTGTAAGTCCCACGACTCATCGTCTTTGCCTATCATGTCGAGGATCACCCCTAAGCATGAGCTTGCGGTGTTACTGGTGTTTTGGTTATCCCATGACCTTTTTGAATATGGTGTAAAGGATAATATTAAAGAAGAACTCATAGTAATGGCAGTATTGATGGTCAACAAAGTCTCTTTTCCCTTGGCTCCCATGTTCTTGGGGGTTGTACCGTATCTTGACACCTTAGCCGGTGACCTCCAGGTGGGTAAATCATCCCGATCATACCATTGAGAGTAATGCTGCCATGGCTTTCCTTCAAGTATGGCTATGGGAACACTTCCGAATTATCGTCCTTCCCCAAACTCCTTACATCTCCGCCATGAAGTTTGTCATCGTGTCGCGTGAACACTACTCGCGTCAGTCGTTTCCACGCAGACATTATCTTATCCTCGTCTTGCTCTCTATAAAGGTCTTCGTCCCCATCGCGCCGCGCGCATTGTTGATGTTATGGATCGTCTTGAGGAATTCACCTTTTGGCCCTATCTGGACGGTGCTTGCGGTTTTCCTACGTATCGCTTTTCCTCTACTTCTCCTGATCATGAGGTGGTAATAGGACTTGAAGCTGAGTTGATTCTTTTGCTTGGGACTTTGCTCTTGCGGTGACTCTTGGCCATATCCCAGGATTTTATGAAGGAAAATTTTGTGCTTTATCTTACAACATTCATCGTGTTGCTCGTCGGGCGAGTTTCGACCAAGGTGTTTGCCCTCTTGCACTTCTTCCGTTTAGTGATGATGATATATTTGTAGCTAGGTGCTTTCAGGTTTATGTTTATGGATGGGCGTTGTCGGGTAGTCGAGAGCTTTCCCTTTGAGAAGAATTTGCCTTACGGAAGTCGTGTCTTGTCGACAACCCGGCTCGTGGCAACGTTCTTTGGCGGGATCAAGTTCGAGGATGACTAAATTTTGTAGTCTTCTGAAGAAGACTAAAGAAGGGCCTTCCCCTCCGTTCTTCATCAACTGGTCGTATTAAGTTGGAATCGTCTATTCTTCTTGCTGCTGCGGAAGGTTTACACTCGAGCACCCGAGGTAGGGTAGTTGGTCCCCGCCGTCGTAAATCTAATCTTATTCGTTCGGTGGAAGAGTGCGGTGGTGAGGTTCCGGACGAGGTCTTGGCTGTTCCGATAGAGGTAAATTCCTTCCTTTTCACCCCGGCCATACGTCTTGATCTCGATTATTTTTCGATACTTTGTCGGTATGTTATAGTCTAAGCGGTCGCGGCATGGTGCAGTCGTACCCTATTACCTCCTCATAGGTTGCTCAACTCCCGAAGTACCCGATCATGCCGTTGTTCCCTATGGTAGGCCTCTTTATTACTATATTCCTCCTCCTCTCGTCGTTATTGCACGTGCTTATTTATTTTGTTCTATAAATACGAGCTCTTGTGTTGTTTTTTTTTTCACTTGCTAAACATTTCTCTTTCTTCGTTCTTACTTTAGTCTATGAGCCTCCTCCCCTCCTATCTCTAGTCGTTCGGTCGTTCGAGTCATCTCTCACTTCTTTGCTCAGTATCGTCCTCTGTTCATCTTACCTTCATATACATTAGTGTTTGGTCATCCCTAACTCCCCCTCCCTTTTTTTTTTTTAGGAAATGAAAGGCGGTCGTCGTATTTCGGAGGATCGTTCCGATTCCAATGATCTGAAATGTGCCAAGTCGTCAAGCCATGGGGGCGAGGCTCCCCGTCCTTCGGTGTCCAGTTCATCCTGGAGAAAGGTTCTTATGCCCACCTCTATTACTGACCCAAGCGTACCCCAGTTTGGGCATGAGATAAAACAGGGTGACCTTGCGAACAACGGTGAGGGATATGTGCTAGTTTACGACACGGGTTGCACAGCGTGACCACGGTGCTCGTTATGCTCAGATCGTGAAGGATCACATACATATACCTATTTGGGGGCCAGTTCCTCTTGGGGATGTTTTGGTAAGCTTCGTCAATGGCTTATTAGATGTAGTGGCTGTGATGGAGGATGAGGACGCCATGCCACACTCGGCTAATCAGCTGAGCGTTTGGAGGTCGTTAATAGACAGTGCCGCAGGCTTGGGGTTTAATGTTCAATGGTTGAGTGATAAGCTAACTGCACTCGAGTTGGGCACTAGCAATCGTCGTGCGGAGCTTTCTCAGATGATTGAGGAGACTCGTTCCCGTATCCAAGAACATGAAGCTCGTCTAATTGCCCTTAGTACTGAGCAAAGATCCGTGGCTCGGTCTCTTGCGAAGCTTTCGATCGATATTACTCCGAGAATAATGCTTTGGCCGAGGCTACCTCCCAACTTCGTGAATTGGAAACAGAGCTTGAGTCACTCCCTTAATATGGTTGTATTGTAGTTGATGTCATATCGTCGCTCTCGCATGTGCGCATGCGGGTTGTTTGTTAGGTGCGTAGGCATGTCATCTTTGGTCGATCTGTATGTTCCCTTTTCTTAGTATCTCTTTATCCTTTCCCTTTTAGGACCGCGGAAAGGTATGTACTTGGTTAGTTATTATGCCAAGACATGTATCCGTTTGAATCCTTGTGTGTTTCTGGTTTGTTTGTGAAAGTAATCTTTTGTGTGTTATTCATCTCTTTTTTTTTTTTTGAAATTCGTGTACTTCTTTGGGCGATGTGCTGGTAGTATAAAATCCAGTCTTGTGGTATACTAACCCATATTGTAATCAAATATCTTCTATCTTTATTCTTACCGCACAACCCTGCTTGGCTGGAATATATAGCATATGCAATTATGCCTTCGCAGGCTTCGCGGCTCATTCATATGCTAGGGGTCTTACGCATATGTGAAGATCACTTTGCTAACATGCATCAGCAGCATGACATTGAGTTAGCTCATGTCGAAGCCCAGAAGTCTACTCTTTTGTCATGTAACCGCATTGTTCCTATCGTTTTGGAAGAACAACGACTTATCATGAAATCGGAACGGGTTCGATTTTTTATGCAGCGTGAAGACTGTAGGCATTCCATTAATATGATTATGTTTATCTTTGGGTAATTGAATCGGTGTATACCACCGCTATCGGCCTACACTGGTTACTTCGCCCGTCATTTCTTGAGGGAGGAGTTCGCCATGCTCTTGCATGGGGCTTATTACTCATAGTTCAATGATCGTTTTATGCTATATGCCTAACGTGTTTATATATTACCTCAATCTTAATAAAGCATTTGTCATCTTGATGTGTCTGATGGCAAGAACACCAATGTGAGGTGTTGATTTCGGGTCTGTTGCGAAATTACCCGTTGTTTCGTTTGTGCATTGATTGACATTATGCATGCATACACGTTGACACCCTGGTTGTGCATGGGTCTTTGTTATTTGTGTAACGATACCATGGTCTGTCTTCCTTCTGACTCGCTAATTGTTAGAATCTGCTAAGGTAAGTGTTGTCTGAGGATTCTCTCCTCACACTAAGTAACCGAGGTTCTAGTCACCCATCGACTACTTGCCCTTCTAAGGACGGTTTATGTTGGGGCATCTTCCCAAGTACTATTGCTCTTGCTTTCTTTTGTTGTAAAGCGAGCCACACCGGATCTTGGTGTATCTGATCGCTCTTTCTTTCTTTTGATACAAAGTGAGCCACACCGAATCTTGGTGTATTTTTGGTGCTTTTGCCTTATTCATTTAAGGCAGCCCATTGCTATTATGTTCTGCCTCCCTTTTCGGGTGTGCATGGATGAGTTAAGAAAATAACACAAGGTAATATTTGTGCCCCAAGAGATTTTATTTATGAGATAGAAATTAACTTTTACATATAAAAAGTCTTAAGCCACATTAGTTGACCTTATCATTAGCTTTGGGCCTTACCCTTTCCTTTGATCTTGCTTCCATCAAGGCGTTCAAGCTTGTAATACCCACTCTCATTTGCTTCTCGGATGCGGTAAGGTCCTTCCCAATTAGGAGCGAATTTTCCTGCGCTCTCATTACGTTGTACATGGGGCGCGATGGAAAGCACTAAGTCTCCTACTTGAAACTTCGTGGGATGACCTTTTGGTTATATGACCTTGCCGGCGATCACGATATGTTGCGCATGCGCATCTGCCTTGTCACGACGCTCGTCAATACGGTCTAATGCCATAAAACGCCTATTCTCATCAATGCCTACACCATTTGGCGGTCAATACTCTAGCTGAGGCCACTACCATACAACGGGTATAACAGCGTCTTCACCATATACTAGGCTATAGGGTGACGCGCCGGTTGAGCTTCTTTTTGCAATGCGGTATGCCCAAAGTGCCATGGGTAGTTCGTCATGCCATAGACGTTTGTTGTCGTATAAACTGCGACTGAGGATCCTTAGCAAGGTCTTGTTGGTTGCCTCGGCCTGTCCATTTCCTTTGGGGTAGTATGGCGTTGAGGTCTTTTGTTTAATGTGGAATGACGCAAGAAGGTCTCGTACTTCGTTATTGACGAAAGGAGTGCCATTGTCTGATATGAGGCATATTGGTATGCCGAAGCGGCTAATGATGTTTTCTTTGATAAAGGCCACAACGACACTTCCTGTAGTGTGCTTCAGTGGGATCGCTTCGACCCACTTTGTAAACAACTCCGTAGCTGCAAGGATATACTCATCTTTGGTTTGATGACTTAGGCGTAATTGGACCAATGATGTCTAAACCCCAGTGTGGAAAGGCCATGGTGTGACAATGCTGTGCAGAGTGGTATGTGGTGCGTGAATGAGGTTCCCATGTAGCTGGCACTGCTCACAACGCTGAACATATTCCGCCGTATCATGCTCCATAGTTGGCCAATAATACTGATAGGTGTCTAAAACACCTAATTTACTATCTAGTAGTTACGCTTTCTTTGTTATTTTTCTTGTGAATTATGTACTTTACGCGTGTTTTTGAGTCATTAGATACTCTGGAGTCGCACGGATGAAAAGATGGAGAAATCACCTAATGTGAGAAAAAGGGCAAAATTGTCATTTCATGGGCGAACACTATCTGGAGCCCAGTCAAGGTTAAGGGGCAACTCTATTTGGAGGAGTGCTAAATACAGTCCAGCTGAGGTTAAGGGGAGGCCAAAGGGTTATCCCTTATCAAGGTGACCGGGTGTTGAACAACTGACCCTATTTCTATACCCTGAAATCGAGAGACTCATTCCTCTCGTTCACAAATCTCACCTGAAATTGAGATAGAGAAGTTGGGAAAGAAGAAATAAAGGCGGTTTGCTATGAAGTTGTTGTCGATCTAGAGGATTGAATGTTGATGTGAATCACAAATTAATGAAGAACATATGGGTTTGAGATGTAGAAATTATGCTGGGGTTGAATCTGTACGAAGATGGAAGAAATGTGTTGTGTTATCGTGTCTGGCAGTGAGTGTTCATCAGAAGAATTAGGGTTCAAAACTCGGAATTGATTGATGCCGTGAAAGAATGGTGGATTAAGGGTTGTGGAGTGATTTCGAAGAGTGGGTGTTGCTGTTGTTCGATTCACATAGAGAGAAATCATGGAAGAAATTGAAAGCGGAATTGAAATCAGATGGGAACAAACCAGCCAAGAAAACCAGAGCTGGATCTGGGATCGTCTCTGTGGTTGAATCGATTCTGTGTTGGAAATCAGAGATGAGTTAGTCTCTAATTTTGAAACTGATGGCTGAAAGATGCAATTTCAGAGATAAATGGGTACAGATGGAATTAGGAATTGAAGTAGCAGTGAACGCTGTTTTGGCTTAAATGGGTTTGAGATCGATGTTCAACCAAGAGACGATGAGAAAGCTCAGATGGGTATGAGGTTGAGGATTGAAGCTGGTTGATTAAACCAAGAGAAGAGGATTTGATAGAGAAGAAATTGAAGCTGCCGTTGGGTAGTGATGACTAATCAAGAGACAAGGAAGGAGATAGTGGTGTTCTCTGATGTTGGAATCTGATCTGGTGATTGAGCTTGATGAGTTCTGAGCTGGTGGATAGAAATGTTGGAGGTTGTTGTTATTGGTGATGGTTAGTTTGCCATGGATGTTGGGGGTGGTTGAGACTCAAGTGAATGCGTTGTTGATCAATTAGAAGGCCTGGTGGATGCAGATGGAAGTGGCGTTGAGGCTGGCTAGGCAGAGTGAAGCAGCTGAGATTTGTGACAAGATGAGGTGCAGGAATTGAACAAAAGATGGTGCTGTGATAGGCAACTGTGAAAGTAAATGAGTTGTGGTGATTGCGAAATCAATATTGCAGGTGGAATGTGGTTGCCTGGTGTTGATTGAGTGAATGGAGACATTGCAGGGATGTAGTCGTTGTATGTTGTCGCTTAGATCTTTGTTGATTACAGGGAATATGAAGTTGAGTGATGGAATTGAACTGACTGCAGATTACAGGGAAGTGCAGGTACTGAAGTTAAAATGGGCACTGTGTGCTTGGTTGGTAGTGGTTTTGGTGATATGCAGCTACAAGGGATGGACTATGGAGCGGAGTTGAATGAAATTGTAGCTGCAAGAATAGGATTGGGTTTCAGGTGGCATTGGGAGATGCTGGCTGTGTTGCTCAGATAATGAGAAGGTTTGAGTTGCAGGGGAGATAGAGCTGTGCATTGCAGTGGTGTTAGCTGAGGTGAGATGCTGCTGCAACTAGCAATGGAGCTGGTGAAATTGAATTTGGGTGTCGCAGTGGTGGTTTAGGGCAGGAAGAAAAAGTGACAATGAGTTGAAGCTGCAGTGGAGGAAGTATGGCCATCTTGGCTGAAGAAGGTTGCAGCACAATGATTGCTATACACGTCGGTCAGTGTGCAAATAACCTAGGCAAAAGTCACTCACCGCTAAGGTCTGACTAGTCTGACAAGTGACCCTGACTCTCCCTGACTCGGCCCAACTCGGTGCTTGACTGAGTTGACCCGCCGAGTTGGCCCGACCGATCCAACCCGTTGACCGGTGACCGGGCGGACTTTGCCGGTCACCTGAGATGCTTTTCCGGCGACTTTTCCGGCCGGATTCCGGCCATAATCCCAGTTTTCCGGCGAGCGTTTTTGGGACAAAATTTCTACACGGGTTTCTCTCTCTCGTGGGCCGGGTGAACTTCTAACTAATGGACTTTGAAGACAAAACCTAATTTTGGAAGGAGTGGAGCTATAAAAGAGAAGACTTTTCTCAAAACACATATCATATCTTGTTTATTATTCTTTTTGCATCTACTTTATTCTAGGGTTTAGAACCATGAAGTCTTTTCTTTTTCTTCTTTTTATGAACTCCATGAATATGAGCTAGAGTTTTATTATTGGTTATGGAATAAGTTGGATTTCCAAATATGGGTTTTAATTCAATAAATTAGTTTTCTCTCATATTATCGTTTATGATTCACCATGAATATTGTTACATGATTTGAATGCTTGTTAGTCGAGTCGCGAATCGATTGAGTTTGTTTTCATCTCTCTTGCTAGATTAGGGTTATTATACGCAAAAGTGATAATTCCGGATTGCAAGTAGCATAAATATGATTATAGTTTGTAGTGATATATTCTTATGATCATATGTGAACCATAACCTTTGTTAAATCGGATTAGTGCGCTTTTCACGTTCGATTGCTTTGATTGGCCTGATTTCATAGAACTTAACGCATCTAGGGAATTAAACTTGATTAGTGCTTTTACACGTTAGGTTGTTCCTTTAGGTAGAATTCATATTCGCATCTTTTAATGTGTTTGTTGATGACATGAGGAGATTTGCGGGATATTCTTGCGATCAAGGTATTCTAGGGTCTTTGATAAAAGTTGAGATTAAAATATCAATTCTAGTTATTGTGGTGAAACCATGTTTGTGAATGAAAACGAAATCCTTGACCAATACTTTCTTATCCTTGATTCAATTTGTTTGCTTATTTCTTTATTTGCTTTTATTTTAGTTTATAAAATCACAAAACTACCGGTGTTATTTATAGGGAACCGAAACAATTTGACAACCTAGACCTCTCTGTGGGATCGATCCTTTCTTGCCCTTGCTATATTTATATTTTGAGTAGTAAGAAAGTGTAAATTATATTTTTGACGCTTACGACCGCGGTCAAATACCCCGCATCATACAACTGCGTAAACAATCGTGCCTTTCCTTGATGCTCACCGTCATGAGATATTTCCATTGCACTTAAAGATTCTGCAGGACCCAAGCATCTTAGAGTGCGTTGATTAAAACTGCGACGGAATAATTCCCCTTCGATCACAAAGAATCGCTTGGATTTCTTTTCAATTTTAAGCGCCAAGTTCTTATCTTCGGGCGATGTCGTTTACTAAGATAATCCAAATACGGTGTTCTCCAATCACCATCTCGACCTGTCAGCTACGCAAACTTCTTGATATTGTGGTCTGCTCGGCTATCTTCACAGTGTCTTGCGAGCTTTGTTGCACGCTTTACCATATCCGGCCAATAAAATCCCGCTCTCCGGATCCGCTTTGTGCGGAGCAGCGATTGATAGAGTATGACCACACGTGAGTTGGTGAATCTCTTGAAGTTTGGTTTCGACTTCGACCGGCCCTGTGCACTGCATAATGCACCTCCCGACGCAATGAAGTACAAGCTGCCTCCTAAAAGTGTATAGGTCTTTAGTTTCTTCCAAGGCAAAGTACGTGCCTCTGGTGCTCCTTTTAATTCTAGAATGATTGGTCGACGCCAATCATTTTCATCTTCATATATGAGGTCCTCCACCCAAGTTGAGGGTTCCTTCCTTCGAATAACAGTGATAGTCTCTTCATCTCCATCTATCAATTGGAGGCTGGAAGCCAATGTAGCCAGAGCATCAGCATGCTTGTTAGAGGTTCTAGGTTTTTGCCGAATGGAGATATGGGAAAAATGTTGAATCAATTTCTGAGCCTTCTCTCTATATATGGCTATAGTTGGCTCCTTGACATGGAATTCCCTTCCATCGATTAACCAGAGTCGCGAATCCCCTACTACTTCAAGGTTTCGTATATGCATTGATTCGGCTAGTGTTAAACCGATGAGGAAGCTTTCATACTGCATAGCGTTGTTGGTACGGGGATAATCCAATTTAAACGAGTGTGAGGTGCTCTTTCCTTTTGGGTCGATGAACACGACTCCTGCGCCCCCATGCGTCCGTCTGACGAACCATCAAAGAACATTTGCCAAGGCTCTTCTTCTCACCATGGCTATCTCCTCAAACAATGCTATGTCGGTGTTGTCGGATCTGGGAAGGCTGCTAGTAGATCCGCGATTGCTTGTCCTCTTACCCCGTGTGGTCGAAGTGGGATGAACGAGAATTCCAAGAGTCGCAGGCCCATTTGCCTACTCTACCATTTTGAATGGGCGTGGTAGTCGGATAAGTCACCGGGTTGGTCTTGCTGCAATGACATATGTTTGGTGCGCCAAGAGGTAATGTCGCAATTTTGAAGTCGCCAATAACAATGGGAGGCATGCCTTTTCCACAAAGCAGTACCCGAGTTCAGCCCCTTTGAGAGCCCCTTCTTGATATAATAGATAGGTATTAGGTGTGTGTCACCCATATCTTGTGCTAAAAGAGCGCCAATCGCCGTGTCTGTATTCGCGAGGTATAAATGCAGTGGTTTCCCTTTGATTGGCGGCCTCAGGACGTACGGGTTTGTTAGGAAACGCTTGATGCAATCAAAAGCCTCTGCTTGAAGTGCCCCCATGTGAACTGAACATTCTTTCGGAGTAATGGGTAAAAGTGTTGCATGTCTTGGGCAAGTCCTGGGATGAACCTTCGAATATAGGAGATTCGCCCAATTAGGTGTTGTAACTTCTGTCATTAGTCGTCGGGGCGGTCATTGTAAGTATTGCTTGAGCTTTGTCCTTGTCCATCTCGATGCCTTTACTCGTTACTTGGTATCCCAAAAATTTTCGGAGGTCACCCCAAAAATACATTTGGCGGGATTCATTTTCAAGTTTGTATTCTCGGCATCTGGTGAATACTTTGCGCAAATTAGGGATATGATCCTCCCTTCGTTTACCCTTAACCACGATGTCATCGATGTATATTTCCATTGCAGTATGGTTAAGATCATGAAAGATAAATGTCATTGCTCATTTGGTATGTAGCCCCTGCATTCTTTAGACCAAAGGGCATGACAACATAATAGAAGTTACCAATAGGTGTAGAGAATGCTGTCTTCTCGGCATCCGACTCCTTCATTTTGATCTGGTTATACCCACTTTGACCATCCATGAACGAGCGCAAGTCATCATCTGATGTGGAATCAACCAACATGTCAATGAGGGGTATTGGGAATTCGTCTTTGGGGCAAGCTTTGTTCAGATCTCTGAAATCTACGCAGCAGCGCAACGTTCCATTCTTCTTCTCGACTGGTACAATGTTAGCTAACCATGTAGGATGATGTATAGGCTTGATATATCCAGCAGCTAACATTTTAGTTATCTCTTCTTTAATTTTGTTTTCGATGTCGTGGTGAAATCGTCTACGAGGCTGCTTCACCGGCTTGCTAGTAGGAGATACTTTGAGCTCATGACATACTAAAGCTGGGTTCAGACCCGGCATATCTTCATAAGACCATGCGAAAATATCTTGAAATTCTCTTAATAAATCTTCCAACGCCTTGCCTTCTTCGGTGGTGAGGGAAGTTCCAACTTCTATCAACTTAGGGCAATCTGTCGTGCCTATGTTTAATTGTCTCGTAGCCTCGTTGCTTTTAGGTTACGCTCGGGGACGATGCACTCCCAGAATTTGATAGGGTCACCACTTTGACCGGGTGTGTTAGTTTTCGCCATATTGACCTCCACTATTGGTGTGGTGCCCTCCCGTAATTGCTATAAGCGATAAACATGACGTCCGTCTCGAGCACACTTCCTTCTTGAACCTTGAAGCTTGGGTGTTATTGTTTCGCTTGTGTTTTTTTGATTAATAGACGTTGCCCCCTCCCGATAAGTGGTTTCCCGGGTCTAGGATGGGAGTGGAATAGATGTGAGTGATTACTTCATTGGGTTCACTAAGGCCGGTGTAGAATGCGCTTCATCCATGTATGCTTCCTCGGTGAAAATGGATTTTCTCATCGCGCGGAGATGCGTTTGTTTGCCTTTTAAGATGAACTTGACGCATTGGTGATATGTGGAAGGGACAATTCCATGCTTGTGGAGCCATGGTCGTCCTAACAACATGTGATAGACTGTTTCAACATTCATGACGTGGAATGGTTCTATAGATCGAAGAGGTCCTGTCTTGACCTCTAGATTAATGGTACCTATGGTATACTGACTTAAACCTCCAAACCCTTGGATCCTGGTTTGAGACTTCCTTATTTCTGAGTCTTTAATACCCATGGTTTGTAAAATGTTGTAAGGTACTAAGTTCAAGGAAGCTCCAGTGTCGATGAAGGCACGCTTGAAGGACTTCTTTCGAAGGGATGCGGTGAGGTAAAGTGGTCTAGTGTGATCACAATCCACTCGACGATCGGCCTCTGAAAATGTGATTACATTAGTGGGCAAGGGATATCGCCTATCAAGGTATGCCGTCATATTTTCGTTAGCTGCAATACGGGTAATGAATTCCGCTGCCATCTGACGCTGAGCTTGTGTGAAGCCTAGGGAATCGAAGAATTTCGCAAATAGTGGTTTCTTTACTACCTTTGCAAAGAATGTACTCGGTGTTGTCTGCTATATCCATGGCTGCAACTTACGCCAAGATGTCTACATGTTCGTCATCATGCGCCTCGGAGTATTCATGTTCACCCGTCGTATTTTCGCCCATCTGTACATCCAAGTCTTCTTGTAATGCGTCTTCTATGTGTGTGAACATTCTTTGCTTGGTGAGCTGAACGGAGTATCTTGGATCTTATTAGTACCCAGATCGATTTCACCTTTCTTCATGCGGTTGTGAAACCTCCATCGTAATGTGCAGCATTCCTTTGTGGGATGTTCCACTTTACGATGAAATAAGTAGTAATTATTTTCTCGTTTGTCTTATTCCGTTGGCTCCTTTGGGGGTGCTGGTAGCTTGATGTCATCATTGCGGATCCATTCCTTGAGCAGGTCAAGGACTATGTCAAAGAGCGGGGGTACTCGGGAGGTTCCTCTCTGTCGTTGGAGTTTCTTGGTCATTTCTTTGCGTCGTTCTTCATTGTCTTTGAATGGTCGACGTCGTTGGTTACCTTCATCCCGAGCATATGAAACGCCTGTGAGGCCAAGCTTTGCTTTCGGCGTCCATCTCTTCTTCGTAGCGTCCGTTCTTGCGCATGATTCTTCTAAGTCGGCAAAATTTTCCATGCCAAAGCATTCTCTAATACTCGCCAGTGTCGCAGAGGTAAGGCAGCAATGAGATGTTGACCAAATCCTTCTCCGGGATGACGATGTTGCACCTCAAATATTCCATCCGGAAGCGTTTGACAAACACGGTCTTCTTCTCACCTACGCGGAATCATATCTTGCATAAGTCCGAGATTGAAATCTTCAACGGCTTGGAGTAAAATTTTTGCATAAAAGTTCTTGTAATTGGTCCCATGTCTCAATGCTACTTTGGGGAAGAGTGATGAACCAAGTGAATGCATCTCCTGTGAGAGACTTTCCGAACTCCCTTAGGCATCATGGTAAAGCGGTGTAAGTGTTCCATTGCATTGCCCGTCCCGTCGAATAAAGTAAACTTGGGAGTTTTATACATAAGAGGCATTGGGCGGGCCACCACACCATGAGTAAGCGGTGATTGAACCGTGAACGACTTGGACGATGCTTCTAATCCATACTTGTCTTCGATGTATTTGGCCATCTTTAATTCATCTATCGTAAAATTCTGTCTAGTACAACTCGTGGAGTGAATCGGGGTGTGTGAGGGGTATGTACATCATGGGGGTAATGAGATATATGCTCCCCGTTTGTGTCTCTTGTTTGTAACATGCCTGTTCTGGTCTACCTCCTTCGCCAATCGCTCCATTATCATGAGTTATCGGTGTAAGTGTAGCGATCGCGCGCTGCCGATTCGATGCGTCGTCGCTCCATATCTTGGAAATCCAACAATGCTTGCCGGAGTTCGAGAAGCGGCTCTCCCTCTGTCTGTGCGGGATGTGGGATGTCACCAAAGATCCGAGCGGGATGTGGGTCGTGTAATTGGTGTAGTCATTGTACTATTACCGAGATCGAGCCCAAGAGAAGTCGCCAATGTAAATATGGTATAAATTAAATGGGTAAACCCTTGAATTACACCAAAGAGGAAAGAATGACTCGATCCAACAAGTAGTACAATACTAATTTTTTACAGAAAAGGCTTAATCTCTCCTTCTTAAGAGATGAGTATTTATAACCTTCCTAAATCTCCTTGAGTTCTCGGATATCGTACACGTGCACCATCTTGACTTCTTTCTCACTCGACATCTAGAGTCCGTACACGTGTCCTTGATATCCCTTCCACTATGGAACACCGCGCCTCGGATGGGGCTACCCTCGGTTGGGACCCACTCACTATTGGCACTCTTCCATTCAGCTCGTGGGCGCCCCTTTC
The DNA here is from genome assembly GCA_023531295.1 of Papaver armeniacum. Lineage (NCBI taxonomy): Eukaryota > Viridiplantae > Streptophyta > Magnoliopsida > Ranunculales > Papaveraceae > Papaver > Papaver armeniacum. The sequence continues at coordinate 169,156 of JAJJWW010005203.1, forward strand.
CCTTCCAATATTTATCCATACTTTGTGACCAGGTGTAGGGTCTTGGAGTAAGTCCCTACACTCCCATCATTTCTTCATTACATTTCTGTGTTTCGCCACAAGTCGTAGGGTCTTGGGGCAAGTCCCTACGCTCCCATCGCTTCTTCCTCTCATGCTCGTTGCATCTTCATGTTTTTTCACAAGGTGTAGGGTCTTGGGGTAAGTCCCTACACTCTCATCACTTTCTCTTCTCACGCGCACTGCGTCTCCACGATTTGCCATGAGGTGTAGGGTCTTGGGGCAAGTCCCTACACTCTCATCACTTCTTCCTTCCGCGCACACTGCATCTCCACGATTTGTCACAAGATGTAGGGTCTTGGGGTAAGTCCCTACACTCTCATCACTTTCTCTTCTCACGCACGCTGCGTCTCCACGATCTGCCATAAGGTGTAGGGTCTTGGAATATGTCCCTGCACCCTCATCACCTCTTCTTCCCATGTTCATTACATCTCCATGTTTATGTAGGGTCTTAAGGTAGGTTCTTACATCTTGTTAAGGTGTAGGGTCTTGGAATATGTCCCTACATCCCCATCACCTCTTCTTCCCATATTCATTATATCTTCATGTTTATGTAGGGTCTTAAGGTATGTTCTTACATCTTGTTAAGGTGTAGGGTCTTGGAATATGTCCCTACATCCCCATCACCTCTTCTTCCCATATTCATTATATCTTCATGTTTATGTAGGGTCTTAAGGTAGGTTCTTACATCTTGTTAAGGTGTAGGGTCTTGGAGTATGTCCCTTCACTTTGTTGCTTCTCCCCTTACTCACGCACTTTATATTTTCGGGTATCTACAGTTATTAAGAACAGTATTAATGGAAAGCTATATTTGAGGTTTCTGATGAATATTTATGGTAACAACTTAAAAATAAAATGATTTTGAAAAACTAGATAACAGCGGAAGAGATTGAGCAAATAAGAAAAGGAGGAACGTGCACCCCGGTTAAATATCACCAAGTCGGACTCCCCAATTGTGGGTTCTTTATTTGTCCACCCCCTAGTTAGCTATTCGGAATTCGGAAAACGTACGGAACTGCAAACGTACGAGTATTATACGGTTTTGTAAAATTCAGATTCGGTCCAAGATTCGGTCAACGGGACGTGATTCGTCAGTAATTCGGAACGGCATACGTACGTGTATAATTCGATTTATAAATGTGAGTTAAAACTCACGAAAATTAGTATATATAGATACTAAATAATTTATATTTATAAGGTCATAGACCAATTTTTATGCATATGTGTGAGTTATTTAAAGAAAAAATAAAATTAATATGATGATATTAATAATATATACAACATTAGTTATCCAAGAGGACGTGGTATAGTGGTTTAGATGCTTGGTCAGTAAGTTTGAGATCTCTCTCACCTTAACCTTCAAATTTTTTTAGTCATTTTTATTTCATAAAAATTACAACAACGTCTAATATTGGGTCGTGTATGCCCGGGAGGCAGTAAACCCCAAAAAGTGGGGCCTTTAAAAACGTAAAAGCTAAAGAATTTATGACGACTTAAGCGGGCATATCATTCGGGATTCGGGATACGTAAAATTCGTGAACGATTCGCGAATAATCCGGGAATGCCACATAATACGCGACTTGGGTTCGGAGTTGCAAACGTACGCGAATAAAACGGTAAAATTCGTGATACGGAAAAATTCGCGTACTAACTAGGACTCCACCCTCGATATTATCGATTCAAACCAAATCTGATTTATTTATAAGGTTCTTCTTCTTCTTCCCCCTTTCTCCTTCTCCGTTCTCTGCTGCTGCTGAGGGATGAATCAGATTTAGTTGGAATCCTTAACCCCTAATCAATTAAGAACTGTTTTGGTGATAAGAGAAGAGAGCTTCAAATGGAGATTCTTATTCATATATTCTTGATTTACAAGGGAATCTAATGGAATGTATGTATGGCGACTTCAAGTTCGATTTATCGTTTATTATGGAATTTGTTTGACTGTCTTAGAATTGTGGTTCCTTACAATTTTCCTGATTTCCTCAAATTGCTAGGGTTTATTTAATTTTGTTTCAATTTCTCCAAATTTTATTGAATTTCCCTAAAATATTACTAATAATTAAGGTCTCATTTAATTTGATTATTAGTTTTTTAACCATAGATTTTGATGGTTAGTGAAATGTGTTGGATTTCAGTAGCAGCAGTTTGACGAAATTCTGGTGTATGACTCTTGTGTAGGTTTTGGTGGCTCTGGTGCAGGTGGTGTGTATCACCTTGAAGATATCAAATGGTCCCCAAGAGTATCCTCAAACTGATGTCCACCAGTAACAATAACCCAAGTCCTTGCTTGCATCCCAACCTCCATCAACAAATCCCAAACGCAACACATTATGATTAGTGGTTAAGGATTAAGGTATGTTGAACGCTTCAGATAAATTAAGAATGTGGGTTGCTGTTAGAATTGAAATCCATTGCAGGGACTGAGGTATACAAGGGTTAGAAGAACAAGTCAAAGTAATTGCTGCGAACATTAAGTCAGGGATTTGTTAAAGTGCTTGAACCACTTGTCTCTCAATCTCAAATGAACTAAGAAGATGGTGCTATGATTGTGCTGTTGATGGGTTTTGGAAGGAATTCAAATACAAGAAGGACCAGGAACATGGGGTTTGCAGTGGTTTGTATGGGGATGGTTGATGGATTATGGTGCAGCGATGGTTCAAGAAGGAGTTGGACAGAAACTGCTGACATGGGAACTGCAGAATGATTGCGGCTGCAATTGCAAATAGATGAACAAGAGTGGTTTACAAGATGGAAATTGGCAGAATGGATTGGGATGGTGGTACTAGTTTTGGTTGGGAAGGAGGAGTAGTTTCACTTTGATTTTCTATGACTACTGCTTGTTTATATTAGGTTATTTGCTCCTTGAATTTTCTGTTTTGCTCGAATATCACAAGACCATTTTGTTATCAATTGTGTCTTGGTTTAGTTTTTGGATTATGTATATTTGTCATTCATATCATATGCACATCGAGTAGGTAAACATTGTTGGATACCATAGACTATATACGGCTTCATTGTTTGTATTAATCGTGCTTATTTTGCGTGCCTCTGATTGTTATGATTGGATTCATCTTGTTTTGATTGAGTACTACTTGTTTATATGATACTTTGTTATCTTGTTAGTGTTTTTGCTGAGTTTTCATGTTGTGGGATCTGTTCAGCACTTCTAAGAGAATGGACAGGGAAATAGTGGTGATTACGGTACAAGATATGGCTTGAGCTGAAACTGAAAGTAGATATATATGCTAGGAGATGAAACTGTGCAGGGAAGGAGTAAAATATTGGCCTGAAATTATGGCCGGGAAATGACCAGTAAATGGTCAGAACTAGGCCAAATTCCGGTTCAGGCAAGTTGACTCAGTGAGTTAAATGATGTGTACAAACCGAAGTTAACAAGAAACTCAGTGAGTTAACGAGTTGAAGGACGTAACGGTCTTTTTGCCCTACACTAACGCCAAAAAGGTGGATAACCACCGGCCTAGTTTTGCAATGCCAAAAAAAAAAGAGGCCTAGAATTGTAACCCTAAAAAAACACAGGCCTAATTTTGTATTTCACCTAATCCTCTTTGTCATATACCCTTGATCATTTCTTTCCTTTAGCTGGTTGTTTTGGTATTGAAAAACATGAAGATGATGGCACGATCTCAGTGTATATCAACTGCAACTCCGACGGTGCTGAGTTTATCCATGCCACTGCAGAGATATCCGTAGAGGACATCCTCTCCCCAGCCTATGTTCCTCAAAGCACCATTGATCCATTGTTCCCCCTCACTGGGGTACTTAGCTACCAGGGACACTCACAGTCTTTGCTTTCTATTTAAGTAACCGAACTACTCGACGGCATATTTATAGGGTGTAGTGCAAACCATTCGGTCTGTGATGTGTAGATCACCCGATAATCATACTCCAGATTCTCCTCCAGTTTTTGAACGTTGGTTTATGAATGACATAAATTCTCCTCTCCGGCTTCCGTCCGCTTTTGCCAATAATTTTTCTGCAGTACCAAAAAATCCCACAAGTGATACTGTAATTCCAGAATTACATGATTGTGTAGAGAAATGTTTTCATTTCCCCAAAACAAGCATTGCAAAACTGAAGGCGGCTGCCAATTCGGAGATGGTATCGGAGCCCATGTTTGGATAGCAGTAACACGATTAACTACACTGAAAATGAAGAGACTTCATTTGGGTTAATAATGAGTAACAGATCTAATTAAGACCATTCCAACCTTGCCAGAAGCATACTTCGGCAACTCAGTAAGCTTGGGGATGTTAAACGCAAAGGACTGAGGTGCTCAAAAAGGGTTTTGGCTTCTTAGCTTCGTTATTGAAACAGGTGGTTGACTCCCACAGTGATGAAAAAATATAGAGCTACACCAAATCATGGATAAAGAAACCATATATCCCAAGCCCTGATGATGTTACAGGATTGGGAAACAAAATTTTGATGGCGAGGAGTTCTCATAGGTTCAATATGTACGGAAACAATTTCGGTTGGGGATGCTCTATTGCCGTAAGAACCGGTAGAAATGGCAAATCTAGTGGAGTAACTAGTGTGAGTCCAGGACCAGTTGACGGAAGTATCGACATTGAAATTCTCCTTCTAGTTGAGGTTTTTATGGCCATGGAAAATGTTAGAATACGGGCATCCAACTCAAAACCAATTGGCAAAGGCCCTAAGAGATTATAAACCGCAGGATCTTAGATTGCCCAACAATGTGGGACTAATAATCTCAACATGCCCCCTCACGTGTAGCCTCGTTGGGGTCTAACACGTGGACAATTAAATCGGTGGACGCGGAGTAAATGCGCGGTCAAAGACTCGTCGCATAAATAACGCTCGATCCACATGTTAGAACACGGGCATCCAACTCAAAACCAATTGGCAATGAGTGAAGAGGCCCTAAGAGATTATAAACCGCAGGATCTTAGATTGCCCAACAATGTGGGACTAATAATCTCAACAGAAAACGATGTTGAATTCATGGAAGCCTTCTCAACATAGACTCTTTCTTTTACGCTCAAGAATAATGATCGAATTCATGAAAACGATCTCTAGCTCTAGCTGGTATTTTCATTTGTTTGTACTAGTCGTGCTGTTCTTGTATTCCGATAAAGTCTTCTCCGATTGTAGTTAGGAGTAGTAGATACCGGAGAATGAGGTATGTATGGACGTTCTTTGGTACTCCACCAGTACTACTACCAATGCTGAAATGGAGCAGACGCATTGAAGCGGATTGATGTTTTCCTTAAAATATGTCAGCTTTTAGCTTTACTATGATGTGTTAAAGTTTTCCCGTACCTGGCTGGTGGTAGTGGCGACAAAAGTTAGATGTGAATTTATTGCTAATCTGTACATTCAGTTGAACACTCCAGAGTCCCAGACCGGCTTCCTACACCATCTTTTTTACTTTGCCTATGCGTTGTTTTCGGATTTGAAGAATCGGTTTTTTCAATGTTATCATGTAATTGATTTTTTTATGAAATCCATATGTACGTTACATGCCAGAAGAATATGTTTTCCCAAATTCACTCAAATCTTTTTCATTCCAACGAACAATTTCACTTGGAAACAATTGTGATGTTATAACTAGTAATACACAAATCTGGCAGTAAAACCTGCCACGGCTCTGCAAAACGAAACGTGCCATTCACTTAGGTGCAAAGATGATGATGACCAAGCTCATTTATAGTGAACCAAGTTGAATACTTGTTTACCTGAATCCTAGGTGCTTTCTACTCTATATTGGACAGGGACGGACCCAGAAATTATTGCGCCGTAGGGCTAAATTATCTAAGAACTACATTGAAAGGAAAACCATGTATTTTTTTTTTCTTTTCTTGTACTGAGATATCGAATTTTTTTAAAAGAGAAGTTGTAGACAGTGCCTTCTCCATGCAAATGAACCCATCACTTGAAGAGTTAGCTGAAACACTCTTAAGAAAACCTAAATTGACAAGTTCAAGTAAAAAATACAAATCACTATACCTTTAGGTTTGTTCAGAGAATCAATTAGGCGAGTCAAGAGTTCGAGATGTTTCCAGATTCCTTTCAACCTCTCTAACTCTTGGTTGTTAGCAACTGAGAATAGGTATTTGGGCTATTATCAGCTTACACTGGGCTACAAATATAACTTCTCATAAATGCATATGGTAAAAAAAAAAAAAAACTCAACATGTGAGGGGGCGGTCTAAAGCCCCACTTAGCCCCCTCATAGATCCGTCAGTGATATTGGAGGTCTACACGAACGATTTATCCTCAAAATCAGGTTTAAGAAACACTAAATAAATGTATCAGAGGGATATTTAGGTAATTACCTTGCCTTGGTATCGTCTTTCCCTCTGATCCCTTTCATAGCACAAATCATACCTTCATCGATGCCCTGAAATTGTTAATAAAGCCTTGTTAACAAAACTGGCATGGAGATTGATTTCCTCTCCAGATGATTTATGGTCTCAGATTTTAGAAGGTAAGTATTTTACTAATGCTAATGCCTTACATGGAGAATGTGCTGGTAAGGGTTCTTGGGTTTGGAAAGGAATTTTAGAGGGTCTAGAATTTGTTAGGAAGTATAGCTGTTGTGAGATTGCCACGAGTGAAAAGATCAACATATGGAAGGACAGATGGGTTCCTACCATTAATGGTGTTGTAGACTCCACATTCCATTCTTCTAATATGTGTAATGTTAGTCAACTAATTGATGCTGATAGTCTGACTTGTTGTTGATGGTGGTTTTTAAACAAGGGGTAAAATCGTAAAACCCCATGACCTAGTGTTACCCACAACACATTAACTAAGAGCATTTAACTCAGGTGTAAATAATTAATAGGGGTATTTTTTCAAAATACCAGATTAGGGTTTTCAACACGGAACCCTAATTCCAAAACCAAGCCGCTCTGCGCACCATGGCGAAGAATGCCAAACCAAGCCGCACTCGCGCACCATGGCAACCATGCCAAACCAAGCCGCACTCTGCGCGCACCATGGCAAAGAATGCCAAACCAAGCCGCACTCTGCGCACCATGGCAACCATGCCAAACCAAGCCGCACTCTGCGCACCATGGCAACCATGCCAAACCAAGCCGCACTCTGCGCACCATGGCAGCCATGCCAAACCAAGCCGCACTCTGCGGACCATGGCAGCCATGCCAAACCAAGCCGCACTCTGCGCACCATGGCAACCATGCCAAACCAAGCCGCACTCTGCGCGCACCATGGCAACCATGCCAAACCAAGCCGCACTCTGCGCACCATGGCAACCATGCCAAACCAAGCCGCACTCTGCGCACCATGGCAAGAATGCCAAACCAAGCCGCACTCTGCGCCCCATGGCAGACCATGCCAAACCAAGCCGCACTCTGCGCACCATGGCAACAATGCCAAACCAAGCCGCATATCGCACACCATGGCAACAATGCCAAATCTCAAGCCGCTATGCCTTTGGCACACGCCAAATATAGCGCCCTAGGCTTGCAAGACTTGCAACTAGGTCAACATGGCCGCACATGCCATTGGCACATGCCAATACGTGCCGCAAGCCATATTCCAAGTCGCTATGCCATTGGCACACGCCAAATATAGCGCCCTAGGCTTGCAAGACTTGCAACTAGGTCAACATGGCCGCACATGCCATTGGAACATGCCAATACGTGCCGCAAGCCATATTCCAAGTCGCTATGCCATTGGCACACGCCAAATATAGCGCCCTAGGCTTGCAAGACTTGCAACTAGGACAACATGGCCGCACATGCCATTGGCACATGCCAATACGTGCCGCAAGCCATATTCCAAGTCGCTATGCCATTGGCACACGCCAAATATAGCGCCCTAGGCTTGCAAGACTTGCAACTAGGTCAACATGGCCGCACATGCCATTGGCACATGCCAATACGTGCCGCAAGCCATATTCCAAGTCGCTATGCCATTGGCACACGCCAAATATAGCGCCCTAGGCTTGCAAGACTTGCAACTAGGTCAACATGGCCGCACATGCCAATACGTGCCGCAAGCCATATTCCAAGTCGCTATGCCATTGGCACACGCCAAATATAGCGCCCTAGGCTTGCAAGACTTGCAACTAGGTCAACATGGCCGCACATGCCATTGGCACATGCCAATACGTGCCGCAAGCCATATTCCAAGTCGCTATGCCATTGGCACACGCCAAATATAGCGCCCTAGGCTTGCAAGACTTGCAACTAGGTCAACATGGCCGCACATGCCAATACGTGCCGCAAGCCATATTCCAAGTCGCTATGCCATTGGCACACGCCAAATATAGCGCCCTAGGCTTGCAAGACTTGCAACTAGGTCAACATGGCCGCACATGCCATTGGCACATGCCAATACGTGCCGCAAGCCATATTCCAAGTCGCTATGCCATTGGCACACGCCAAATATAGCGCCCTAGGCTTGCAAGACTTGCAACTAGGTCAACATGGCCGCACATGCCATTGGCACATGCCAATACGTGCCGCAAGCCATATTCCAAGTCGCTATGCCATTGGCACACGCCAAATATAGCGCCCTAGGCTTGCAAGACTTGCAACTAGGTCAACATGGCCGCACATGCCATTGGCACATGCCAATACGTGCCGCAAGCCATATTCCAAGTCGCTATGCCATTGGCACACGCCAAATATAGCGCCCTAGGCTTGCAAAACTTGCAACTAGGTCAACATGGCCGCACATGCCATTGGCACATGCCAACACGTGCCGTAAGCCATATTCCAAGCCGCTATGCCATTGGCACACGCCAAATATAGCGCCCTAGGCTTGCAAGACTTGCAACTAGGTCAACATGGCCATACGTGCCATTGGCACATGCCAAACACACACGCTGGTAGCCTAACTTGCAAACCGTGCAACCTACCACCAAGGCATTCCGCACATGCCATTGGCACATGCCAAACACACACGCTGGTAGCCTAACTTGCAAAACCATGCAACCTACCACCAAGGCATTCCGCACATGCCATTGGCACATGCCACACGCGCCATTAGCAAGCACCACTTGCACTCAAGGCGCAACCAACGAGATATCAACACAAAGCGGGGATGCTTCTTTAGGGTTTTGGTTTGGCGGTCTGACATGCGGCGTACACTACGCTCACAATTAAGAAAGCGTGAATAGGAATAAAGCGGTCAAATAAAAGAGGAAATAATGGTGAAAAACGTTTTCACCCATTAAACCATGCGGTTACTACCTCCTCCCATTATTTCACCCTTTACTCTCTTCCTTCATAAGGCCAGGGTACGTTTCAATCTCGACTTGTATAAATAGGTCTTACCTATTTCCACCAGACAACAAGTCTCGGTCAGGAGAAATATACTACACTTACACTCTCAGAAAGGCAACTTTGCAAGCTCTCCCAAAAAAGCTTTCATCTCTTGCAAGCTTCCTAAGCTTTCACTTTCTGATACAATTCGAGATACTACTCTCCTCAACACCTTTCTTTGCTTCCCTACCCTAATCAACCCTTCTCCTCCACTTTGTGACCGAAGCAAGTCTGGAACGGCCATTTCTTGGTTTAGGCCGGACTTGTACAGATTGATCTCTCGAATCTATAAAGTGCTCACGTGCAGCACATTTGTTTAGGGTTTGAACCAGTTTCTCACTCACCCACCGAAATTACCGAAATCAGCAGAAACGATTTTTACCCATAAACAATTGGCGACCACAACGGGAGGATTGATCTATCGGCTACAATGTCAGACTGTCGATCTCGTTCTTCGACCCAGATGTCAAGATGGTAGGGGACTTGCCGAAGATGCTACCACTCGATCCGACTCAACTACCAGACGACCCGGTTACCAGTTGCAAAAACTACACGAGAAAACTGGGGACTCGTTGAAGACGCTACCAGCAATTGGGGACTAACTGGCGATGCTACCACCAAAGCCGCCTTGCTACCAGCAAAGCCGCCTTTTACTTGGAGAGAGGCATGTTTGCAAGTGAGTAAATTTAGATTGGGCAAGATATACGATCTGTTTTTAGGTTCTTAATAAAACCGCCATACTATTGCGTCTTGTGCCTATTGCTAGCACACACTTTCATAAAAGCAATATTCCTTTCCCAAAACATAATCAGAGTTATATTATCAAAACCATTCATCCCAGAAATAATCCAATATCCTCAAAAGCCAACATTTATCTATCAACCCAAGAAATCCAGGAAGACAAAAACCATAAACAGGCGCTTTGTTTGCCTTTCAAAAAAAAAAAATTCACCTACCCGTACATACCTACTTTGCACAATAACAATTACTGTCACTATTAGAGACGTTACTACGGTGACATTTGAAGAATTATTTATGATGAAGTATTTCCACAAGTTTATGAAAGGCATACCTATGGCTACGGTTTACACCGACATAAGAAAACAATAAAACAAATTGAAAGAGAAACATTTGGAGTACATAGCTGGGATATGCTTGCCCACTTTGTCACTACCGCTACCGCTAACACCATGACGTGATAACAAAGATACGAGGAACAAGTCCAAGCCACGCCAAGCCAAAGAGGTGCCAAGCCAATGGTCCACACCATATCGAAATCAAGCCAGCGTCCACACCAAGTCGGCGCCCATTCCAAGAAGATCCGGCGCCTACGGATGCGTTTCCGGATGCGCTTACCGACGCGCTTGCAGAGCGCGCATGCCGGCGCTTGCCGTAAACGCTTGCGGACGCGCTTGCCGGGCACACATGCCGCACGCGCATGCCGGCCCGCTGATGCCACACTCTGTGCTATCAGTTCGCATCCTTCCAGCGCTAACATCTTGCGCCCTTCCGGACCATCCTCTCCCTTGAAACAACGCCATGGCTCAAAGACTTCGTGATCAAAACCGTGTCATCTCGCACGATACACTTACGATCACCGGAACGCAGAGCCACTTAGCCACCCCAACGGTTCTTCAAGCATGGCAGCTCAACCGTCACCAGAGACGCTACTCCACCATCGGGGCAAGATCTTTGGAAGATCCGGAAGAAGCCGACTTCCTTGTAGTATTTGTTGATTTGATGAAAAGACAAAAGATACTTGACGGGACGCGCGTTTATAGATGAAGAGGCTCGCGTTGCTCTTGAGTGACCAGTAGAAGGGGATAAGCAATCCAATTTCGTCACACGTGAAGATCAGCAAAGACTTATCCAAAATTGAAAGCAAGGGAAATCAACAACTCTCCTGAGTTCACGGAGACCCTTCCCTCATCAAGACCCGCACAATGGGAACTTCGCCCACAAAGTCATACAGTCTATGATGAAACAGATTGTGTGAGATTCTATGTTTCTCCAAGGCGTAAGCGTCAAGACATATTTTCACCCCTCAACTGCACTACATCGAGGAAGCAGGCGTTTCCATCCGGGAAGCCGTTCCCAAACCCCAACCTCTCATAGGAAGCACGATCGATAGATGGAACTGGGGACTCCTAACCTCTGTTCTCTTGAGGGATGTCGAGTTTGATAGAACGTGACGCGGTCTCCGACTTCAAAATGGTAACCATCAAGGCTCTGAGAGTTGCAAGAAGTGATACTTTTTCTGAAATGGAGCGAAAGTTTCATTTTTTCCGAAACGGAGCGAAAGTATCACTTTTCCCGAAACGGGGCGAAAGTATCATTTTTCCTGAAACGGGATATGAAAGTATCACTTTTCTCAAACGGAAAATTAGTCGATCCATAAATCAAAATATGGTTGCATGATGTCTTATGCATCTGTTGTGGTGCTTTGCATTACGGCTATGCATTTAATTTTCGAGAATTGTGCCTAAAATGAAAGTATCATTTTTCTTGAAACGGAGGGAGTACATCGTTTTATTAATTGCAACGGAAAATTAGTTGATGCATAAAAAAAAATTGTTACATAAAGTATTATGTATCCTTTGTGGTGGTTTGCATAATGAATATACATTTAATTTTCTAAAATTATGCTTAAAATGATAAATACCTCCGAATTTTTCGCAAAAACTTTAAATTTAATATTGTTGTTTATACTCGTTGCGTAGAGTTTTTTATAACCTTTCCAACGAGATAAAATTTGTAAAATTCCAAGGCACGGATTTTTAGATATGTTATATTAAAGTTTGTTTTCCAATTATACCCCTGAAAAGATAGGATACACAAGGAGTTATAGTAATTGGACTCAAAAGGGAGGGATATTTTTGGTTTTTCGGCCCTAACCATTTCCAATCTTTTTGTGGTAATTGATCACTTAGATTTTACAAAAAAGTGGCCATTGGATAGATATGCCTTTGGCACACGCCAAATATAGCGCCCTAGGCTTGCAAGACTTGCAACTAGGTCAACATGGCCGCACATGCCATTGGCACATGCCAATACGTGCCGCAAGCCATATTCCAAGTCGCTATGCCATTGGCACACGCCAAATATAGCGCCCTAGGCTTGCAAGACTTGCAACTAGGTCAATATGGCCGCGCATGCCATTGGCACATGCCATTGGCACATGCCAATACGTGCCGCAAGCCATATTCCAAGTCGCTATGCCATTGGCACACGCCAAATATAGCGCCCTAGGCATGCAAGACTTGCAACTAGGTCAACATGGCCGCACATGCCATTGGCACATGCCAATACGTGCCGCAAGCCATATTCCAAGTCGCTATGCCATTGGCACACGCCAAATATAGCGCCCTAGGCTTGCAAGACTTGCAACTAGGTCAACATGGCCGCACATGCCAATACGTGCCGCAAGCCATATTCCAAGTCGCTATGCCATTGGCACACGCCAAATATAGCGCCCTAGGCTTGCAAGACTTGCAACTAGGTCAACATGGCCGCACATGCCATTGGCACATGCCAATACGTGCCGCAAGCCATATTCCAAGTCGCTATGCCATTGGCACACGCCAAATATAGCGCCCTAGGCTTGCAAGACTTGCAACTAGGTCAACATGGCCGCACATGCCATTGGCACATGCCAATACGTGCCGCAAGCCATATTCCAAGTCGCTATGCCATTGGCACACGCCAAATATAGCGCCCCTAGGCTTGCAAGACTTGCAACTAGGTCAACATGGCCGCACATGCCATTGGCACATGCCAATACGTGCCGCAAGCCATATTCCAAGTCGCTATGCCATTGGCACACGCCAAATATAGCGCCCTAGGCTTGCAAGACTTGAAACTAGGTCAACATGGCCGCACATGCCATTGGCACATGCCAATACATTCCGCAAGCCATATTCCAAGTCGCTATGCCATTGGCACATGACAAATATAGCGCCCTAGGCTTGCAAAACTTGCAACTAGGTCAACATGGCCGCACATGCCAACACGTGCCGTAAGCCATATTCCAAGCCGCTATGCCATTGGCACACGCCAAATATAGCGCCTTAGGCTTGCAAGACTTGCAACTAGGTCAACATGGCCATACGTGCCATTGGCACATGCCAAACACACACATTTGGTAGCCTAACTTGCAAACCGTGCAACCTACCACCAAGGCATTCCGCACATGCCATTGGCACATGCCAAACACACACGCTGGTAGCCTAACTTGCAAAACCATGCAACCTACCACCAAGGCATTCCGCACATGCCATTGGCACATGCCACACGCGCCATTAGCAGCACTACTTGCACTCAAGGCGCAACCAACGAGATATCAACACAAAAGCGGGGATGCTTCTTTAGGGTTTTGGTTTGGCGGTCATGACATGCGGCGTACACTACGCTCACAATTAAGAAAGCGTGAATAGGAATAAAGCGGTCAAATAAAAGAGGAAATAATGGTGAAAAACGTTTTCACCCATTAAACCATGCGGTTACCACCTCCTCCCATTATTTCACCCTTTACTCTCTTCCTTCATGAGGCGGTGGTACGTTTCAATCTCGACTTGTATAAATAGGTCTTACCTATTTCCACCGGACAACAAGTCTCGGTCGGGAGAAATATACTACACTTACACTCTCGAAAGGCAACTTTGCAAGCTCTCCCAAAAAAAGCTTTCATCTCTTGCAAGCTTCCTAAGCTTTCACTTTACGATACAATTCGAGATACTACTCTCCTCAACACCTTTCTTTGCTTCCCTCCCTAATCAACCCTTCTCCTCCACTTTGTGACCAAGCAAAGTCCGGGAACGGCCATTTCTTGGTTTAGGCCGGACTTGTACAGATTGATCTCTCGAATCTATAAAGTGCTCACGTGCAGCACATTTGTTTAGGGTTTGAACCAGTTTCTCACTCACCCACCGAAATTACCGAAATTACCGAAATCAGCGGAAACGATTTTTACCCATAAACAATTGGCGACCACAACGGGAGGATTGATCTATCGGCTACAATGTCAGACTGTCGATCTCGTTCTTCGACCCAGATGTCAAGATGGTAGGGGACTTGCCGAAGATGCTACCACTCGATCCGACTCAACTACCAGACGACCCGGTTACCAGTTGCAAAAAACTACACGAGAAAACTGGGGACTCGCTGAAGACGCTACCAGCAATTGGGGACTAACTGGCGATGCTACCAGCAAAGCCGCCTTGCTACCAACAAAGCCGCCTTTTACTTGGAGAGAGGCATGTTTGCAAGTGAGTAAATTTAGATTGGGCAAGATATACGATCTGTTTTTAGGTTCTTAATAAAACCGCCATACTATTGCGTCTTGTGCCTATTGCTAGCACACACTTTCATAAAAGCAATATTCCTTTCCCAAAACATAATCGAGTTATATTATCAAAACCATTCATCCCGAGAAATAATCCAATATCCTCAAAAGCCAACATTTATCTATCAACCCAAGAAATCCAGGAAGACAAAAACCATAAACGTGCGCTTTGTTTGCCTTTCAAAAAAAAAAAAAAATTCACCTACCCGTACATACCTACTTTGCACAATATAACAATTACTGTCACTATTAGCGAGACGTTACTACAGTGACATTTGAAGAATTATTTATGATGAAGTATTTCCACAAGTTTATGAAAGGCATACCTATGGCTACGGTTTACACCAGCATAAGAAAACAATAAAACAAATTGAAAGAGAAACGCTGGAGTACATAGCTGGGATATGCTTGCCCACTTTGTCACTACCGCGCTACCGCTAACACCATGACGTGATAACAAAGATACGAGGAACAAGTCCAAGCCACGCCAAGCCAGTACCGTGCCAAGCCAATGGTCCACACCATATCGAAATCCAAGCCAGCGTCCACACCAAGTCAGCGCCCATTCCAAGAAGATCCAGCGCCTACCAGATGCGTTTCCCGGATGCGCTTACCTGACGCGCTTGCCAGACGCGCATGCCAGCGCTTGCCAGAAACGCTTGCCAGACGCGCTTGCCAGGCACACATGCCGCACGCGCATGCCAGCCGCAGTACCACACTCTGTGCTAACAGTTCGCATCCTTCAGCGCTAACATCTTGCGCCCTTCCAAAGACCATCCCGCCCTTGAAACAACGCCATGGCTCCAGACTTCGTGATCAAAACCGTGTCATCTCTCGCACGATACACTTACGATCACGGAGGCAGAGCCACTTCCGCCACCCCAACGGTTCTTCAAGCATGGCAGCTCCAACCGTCACCAGAGACGCTACTCCACCATCAGGGCAAGATACTGGAAGATCCGGAAGAAGCCGACTTCCTTGTAGCGCTGTTGATTTGATGAAAAGACAAAAGATACTTCAGCAGGACGCGCGTTTATAGATGAAGAGGCTCGCGTTGCTCTTGAGTGACCGGTAGAAGGGGATAAGCAATCCAATTTCGTCACACGTGAATATCAGCAAAGACTTCTCCAAAATTGAAAGCAAGGGAAATCAACAACTCTCTTGAGTTCACGGAGACCCTTCCCTCGTCAAGACCCGCACAATGGGAACTTCGCCCACAAAGTCATACAGTCTATGATGAAACAGTTGTGTGAGATTCTATGTTTCTCCAAGGCGTAGCGTCAAGACATATTTTCACCCCTCAACTGCACTACATCAGGAAAGAAGGCGTTTCCATCCAAGGAAGCCGTTCCCAAACCCCAACCTCTCATAGGAAGCACGATCGATAGATGGAACCCAGGGACTCTAACCCTCTGTTCTCTTGAGGGATGTCGAGTTTGATAGAACGTGACGCGGTCTCCGACTTCAAAATGGTAACCATCAAGGCTCTGAGAGTTGCAAGACGTTGTTTCAACGTTCTCTCCAGAAGTAGCTCCGCATCAACATTCTCTCCAGAAGTAGCTACACATCAACGTTCTCCAGCAGCGGCTTTGCATCAACGTTCGCTTCAACGCCACTCCTTCCGCAAAGGGTCATGCCGCCACACTCCCCGAGCCAGAGCTTCACCGCAGAGTAGCAATTACTACAAGGATGGAAACACGTAAATCATACTTGAGGACGGAAGCTATACATGGGATCCCTTCACTGTCAAATCTACGAAGAACAGTCCACCAAAAATCCGTACCCACAACAAGGTCCTCTACTCTTCAAGGGTGCAGCGCAAGAACATCATCACCTCTCTGTATAGAAGACGCCTTCAACACTTTACGAGGCCGCGGAGGATCCCGAGCCTGCACTATCCAGAATATGTCATCATGTAATTTCTGAGCATCCCAGTGTCACATCCAGAAGAGTACGATAAGCTTATATCAAATCCCGTGGAGGGGGATTCAAGGCGATATAATGAAAGTAGGTCGTGCATGGAGAGTACCAGCGTAAGATGCTTTCACTCCCCTCAACCAGGGTTATTGCGATTTCAACATCATCACTATCGAGGTTTTACGAGCCACGGGAATTTCTCAACATGAATCCGTACATGTGCACCTAAAACTCCAAAAGCACGCCAAAAGGTTACATTCACGTGTTCATACATTCCATCATATCAAACCGAAGTGTGACCAAGGGGACTTCTCATTTGCATCCCATTTCGTAAGATAGAGCCCTAAATCAGCGTCCTCCAAGTGCAGCGGTCAACAAGGACGGATTCGAAGGAAGGGGAACGACTAGGTCATCCTCGTCGATAACGGTGACGCATGCTCCAACGGGATATCTCTGCACAAAGGGAAATTTTCCATTTATACAACAAGAGGCGGTAAAGTGTACGACGAGTCCGCCAAAGAAGAAGAAAACATACCGAGAGAAATTCAACAAGAAGAACCTTTTCTCAAACGAGGGAGATGATGCAGTTGCGTTGGGTTTGAATACAGAACCCTTAAAAAGGAAAGGAAGCAATGAGGGACATAACGCTTCCATATTTTTTGGCATGGACGATGCCCTAATTGAAGCCGCGCGTGAAGGAAAGGCAAAATAAGGAAACTTTGCTATCTGGAGAAACTCCCTCCTTATTTACATCGGTCACGCCAGCAAGCACGCACAGTTTCCACACCTTGCGCCGGTCCCACCAGCTAGCACGCTCAGTTTCCCAACTCACGCGACTTCCCAAACGTCGCCCAAGCTGCACCGGCCCCACCAATTGCACCGACTTCCCTATGACCGCCCAAGTCACGCCTGCAAGCACGCACAGCTTCCACATTGCGCCGGTCCCACCAGCTAGCACGCTCAGTTTCCCAACTCACGCAAATTCACAACGTCGCCCAAGCTGCACCGACCCCACCAATTGCACCGACTTCCCTATGACCGCCCAAGTCACGCCTGCAAGCACGCACAGCTTCCCTACCTTGCGCCGGTCCCACCAGCTAGCACGCCAGTTTCCTAGCTCACGTAAACTTCTCAATGCCGCCCAGCTTCCTGTCTCTCAATGATGTTGACCCCACAATTGCGCCAGCCTCCCGATTTGTGCAAAACTACCAGAGGCAAGGATTCCAAATCCTATTTATAAAAGGTCGGACAAGCCTCCTCAATTCTCTTTACGGTTTCTTTGTTAATAGTTTGTCACCATCTTATGCTTACCTCGCAACAAAGCCCCTGTTCCGAGCTAAGCAGGGGACTTAATGTTGATGGTGGTTTTTAAACAAGGGGTAAAATCGTAAAACCCCATGACCTAGTGTTACCCACAACACATTAACTAAGAGCATTTAACTCAGGTGTAAATAATTAATAGGGGTATTTTTTCAAAATCCAGATTAGGGTTTTCAACACGTAACCCTAATTCCAAAACCAAGCCGCACTCTGCGCACCATGGCAAACAATGCCAAACCAAGCCGCACTGCGCACCATGGCAGCAATGCCAAACCAAGCCGCACTCTGCGCACCATGGCAACCATGCCAAACCAAGCCACACTCGCGCACCATGGCAACCATGCCAAACCAAGCCGCACTCTGCGCACCATGGCAGCAATGCCAAACCAAGCCGCACTCTGCGCACCATGGCAACCATGCCAAACCAAGTCGCACTCTGCGCACCATGGCAACCATGCCAAACCAAGCCGCACTCTGCGCACCATGGCTGCAATGCCAAACCAAGCCGCACTCTGCGCACCATGGCAACCATGCCAAACCAAGCCGCACTCTGCGCACCATGGCAAAGAATGCCAAACCAAGCCGCACTCTGCGCACCATGGAAACCATGCCAAACCAAGCCGCACTCTGCGCACCATGGCGAAATGCCAAACCAAGCCGCACTCTGCGCACCATGGCAACCATGCCAAACCAAGCCGCACGCTGCGCACCATGGCAGCAATGCCAAACCAAGCCGCATACTGCACACCATGGCAACAATGCCAAATCTCCAAGCCGCTATGCCTTTGGCACACGCCAAATATAGTGCCCTAGGCTTGCAAGACTTGCAACTAGGTCAACATGGCCGCACATGCCATTGGCACATGCCAATACGTGTCGCAAGCCATATTCCAAGTCGCTATGCCATTGGCACACGCCAAATATAGCGCCCTAGGCTTGCAAGACTTGCAACTAGGTCAACATGGCCGCACATGCCAATACGTGCCGCAAGCCATATTCCAAGTCGCTATGCCATTGGCACACGCCAAATATAGCGCCCTAGGCTTGCAAGACTTGCAACTAGGTCAACATGGCCGCACATGCCAATACGTGCCGCAAGCCATATTCCAAGTCGCTATGCCATTGGCACACGCCAAATATAGCGCCCTAGGCTTGCAAGACTTGCAACTAGGTCAACATGGACGCACATGCCATTGGCACATGCCAATACGTGCCACAAGCCATATTCCAAGTCGCTATGCCATTGGCACACGCCAAATATAGCGCCCTAGGCTTGCAAGACTTGCAACTAGGTCAACATGGCCGCACATGCCATTGGCACATGCCAATACATGCCGCAAGCCATATTCCAAGTCGCTATGCCATTGGCACACGCCAAATATAGCGCCCTAGGCTTGCAAGACTTGCAACTAGGTCAACATGGCCGCACATGCCATTGGCACATGCCAATACGTGCCGCAAGCCATATTCCAAGTCGCTATGCCATTGGCACACGCCAAATATAGCGCCCTAGGCTTGCAAGACTTGCAACTAGGTCAACATGGCCACACATGCCATTGGCACATGCCAATACGTGCCGCAAGCCATATTCCAAGTCGCTATGCCATTGGCACACGCCAAATATAGCGCCATAGGCTTGCAAGACTTGCAACTAGGTCAACATGGCCGCACATGCCATTGGCACATGCCAATACGTGCCGCAAGCCATATTCCAAGTCGCTATGCCATTGGCACACGCCAAATATAGCGCCCTAGGCTTGCAAAACTTGAAACTAGGTCAACATGGCCGCACATGCCATTGGCACATGCCAACACGTGCCGTAAGCCATATTCCAAGCCGCTATGCCATTGGCACACGCCAAATATAGCGCCCTAGGCTTGCAAGACTTGCAACTAGGTCAACATGGCCATACGTGTCATTGGCACATGCCAAACACACACGCTGGTAGCCTAACTTGCAAACCGTGCAACCTACCACCAAGGCATTCCGCACATGCCATTGGCACATGCCAAACACACACGCCGGTAGCCTAACTTGCAAAACCATGCAACCTACCACCAAGGCATTCCGCACATGCCATTGGCACATGCCACACGCGCCATTAGCGGCACCACTTGCACTCAAGGCGCAACCAACGAGATATCAACACAAACGGGGATGCTTCTTTAGGGTTTTGGTTTGGCGGTCACAAAGACATGCAGCGTACACTACGCTCACAATTAAGAAAGCGTGAATAGGAATAAAGCGGTCAAATAAAAGAGGAAATAATGGTAAAAAACGTTTTCACCCATTAACCATGCGGTTACCACCTCCTCCCATTATTTCACCCTTTACTCTCTTCCTTCATGAGGCCAGGGTACGTTTCAATCTCGACTTGTATAAATAGGTCTTACCTATTTCCACCAGACAACAAGTCTCGGTCGGGAGAAATATACTACACTTACACTCTTTAAAGGCAACTTTGCAAGCTCTCCCAAAAAAAGCTTTCATCTCTTGCAAGCTTCCTAAGCTTTCACTTTTCGATACAAGTCGAGATACTACTCTCCTCAACACCTTTCTTTGCTTCCCTCCCCAAATCAACCCTTCTCCTCCACTTTGTGACCGAAGCAAGTCCGGAACGGCCATTTCTTGGTTTAGGCCGGACTTGTACAGATTGATCTCTCGAATCTATAAAGTGCTCACGTGCAGCACATTTGTTTAGGGTTTGAACCAGTTTCTCACTCACCCACCGAAATTACCGAAATCAGCAGAAACGATTTTTACCCATAAACACTTGGAAATGAATGTTTTAAACTCCTTGTTTGATCATGCAACTGTTAGAAAGATCCTCAAAATAAGAATTCTTGGTAGTGGTAGTGACAATCTTAGATGGCTCCCTGAAAACAATGGCATGTTCACAATGAAATCTGCCTATAGGGTGATTCTCAATGAGTATCAAGTTCAGAATGGTATTAGCAACAATCAGGTTGATATCAATTGGAAATTCTTTTGGAAACAAAACATGCCACCAAGAATTTTGCACTTCTTATGGAAATGCTTAACTGGTCGTCTTCCAACAGGAGATAAATTTGCTAGATTTGAATCTGACAGATCTACTTTGTGTCCTTTATGTAATGCCTCTGTTGAAACTATGCACCATCTTTTTCTTGAATGTAATATTTCAAAAGAAATATGGAATCTGTGTGACTCTAACCTTGCTATTGCTATAAACATTGTTAACTTTGATGAGTGGATTGTGAATATGTTTGCAAAACCAATTGGTAATCATATGCAGAATGACATGCAGGTGAAAGGAAAAATAGGAGTTATACTATGGCACTTATGGAAAGCTAGATGTAATATAGTCTTTGATAAGGCTCGGCCAAATGAAGGGAGTATCTCTAATTTAATCATTAGATATTACAATGACTGGAAATCGTCATGTATTCCAATTTCTACTAGAGATAATAATGCAATTGGCAGGCAACCTACAGTTTGGAAACCACCAAATGCAGATTCTTAAAAATCAATTTTGATGCTGCATTTGTTAAAAAAACTGGAAATGCAGGACTGAGACTAAATATTAGAGATGTTTCATGTGCGCAACATGGAATTAGATGCCAATTCACAACAGCATTAACTCCAGAGGGTGCAAAAGCTGCAGCAGCTCTACTGACAGTAACTTGGGCAAAAGAAAAGGGAATAAGGAGACTACACATAGAGGGCGACTGTAGTAATGTGGTGAAGGCAATAAATGGGGCGAGAAGCTCAGTTAACTGGCAAACAAATTCATGGATCGAAGATATTATTGTTATTCTTAATAGTTCGTTTGACTCTTGGTTATGTTCTTTTGATTCGAGAGAAGCAAATAATGCAGCACATAAGCTAGCAAAACATGCTATTATTAATTATAGTAGTTTGGTTAGAACAAGTTCTTGTCTAGTTAATGAATGTATCCAGCGGGATCTAAACGGTATTCTTCATTAAAATCAATGAATTAATCTTCCTTTCGTATTAAAAAAAAATCGATGCCACAAAAAACAGCGAAACTACGAGGTGAAATTAAAGGAGTCTGTAAAAAAAAGAAAGGGCTTTTTAATAAAGTGGCCATGTTTTTGTAATATATTTCAGAAACTGGCCGTTATTTTGAATGTTTTTATAAAATGGCCGAGATTGACATTTTCCATCCCGTTTTTTGAAAAAAACAGGTAACAGTTGTTAAATGCACATGTGTCAGTTAACCTCCTTAGTAAAAGACAAGTTAACCCTTGGTGAGTCAGTCTGGATCGGTGAGTCAACTCGTATGAACTAAACTCAGGCAATTATACTCTTCACCTCTGCACAGACCTATAATACATCCAAGTTATTTCTGTAGCTTCTCTGCAACACTACACAAATTCCGTCATCTCACAGCTCACCCTTTTAGCTCATTCCTTCATTCTCTCTGTGTCATTCTCTACAAGCAACAACATAAACAAATCAAAGCCATTAATCCTTGCACTCTTTTGAACTTGAAACACCTGCAACAGCTTCATGATCACAACCATCTATGCACACTTGCAACATGAGCCAACAGCTACAATGACTTCTCATTTTCTCCCTGTAACAACCACCTATTGCAACTGCACCTGTAATTTCATTTCAGCTGCAACACCATCTTCTTAGCCAATCAACCGCATCAACTCTTCTTCCTTTCTGAACAACAACAACACCATTTGAGCCATCATCACAACTCAAAACCACCCATAACTTGAGCTCAACTCAAAGCAGCAGAACATCAAAATCTCATAATACTTGTCAATTTGAATTTAAGAACAAACCAATTCCTTCAAATCTTTCAAAGATACTCAACATCTCCTCTGCGATAATTTCATAATTCGACAACAACCCACAATCCTAATCATACACAAACACTGAAACATCTAATTATCATAGCTATCTATCAACTAAAATACGGAAGCAACATCACTTTTTCTTGATTTTTCATTATACAACTTCAACTCGAGACCAACCCAAGTTCCGTTACCATGTCAGAATTCTAACCATGTCTCGACTTCAGCCTTTGATTATTGTAATTAATAAAAGAAGTTCGTATATGGTAAATATCACAATTTTCTCAAGAACCCTAATTTAGGAATCCCCAATTTAACATTCAGAAGCTCTAATTGACAAAATTAAGTTCAAATAAAGATTCATAAGACAGATTAACACAAACCCAAATTATAAAATTGAATCAATTTAATTGAAGAGTCATCGTATCATCACGAACGACATACAACTACCTACTGAAAATAAACTAAAAAAATTTGAGAGAGATTCATGAAATTAGATCATCACCTTTACTGCAAGCCTTCAATCTATTAATAACTTACTCATTCTTGTTGGCAACTTAAATTCGAACAAAACCTAACTTACTAAAATCATTAAAACTCTTTACACTCATCAATCTTCACCATTCATCGCTGTATTTCAACTACAACAACCCTATTCCTTGGTTGATTTCTCAGATAAGGAAGAGAAGAAAAAAATCATCCTCTCCAACCTCAAAATCGAAAACCCATTCTACCTCTCTTGTATCAGGCGCAACTTGGTTCGGTGATAAAGAAGAGAAAAGAAGAACCGAAAGCGAGTAGACGGTGGTTTCGTGTGAATGACAATATTTAGGGTTTTGCAAGGTTAAGCTAGTAATCTTAACAAGCACAATTGACTAAATCAACTTGTTTGACCATTTTGGTGGGACCCGGTGTTAAATATAACAGAAAGGCCATTTTATGAAAGATTTAAATTTTTTGGCCGGTTTATTAATTATATGGTTGGAAGCTAGTCATTTTATTAATTTGCCCAAAAAGAAACAACGAGTCATGTTAATGATGTATAATTGCCATTAAAATTCGGTAAAAGAAAGATATGCTAAAACAAAGGAATTCAAATTAATACATAACCGGAAGAAAAATAAACTTCTTAGACCGGGTCTAGTGGGCATTCCTAGCCACTTCCAAAATACCTTTACACCTCATCCTGGGAAGGGCCTGGGTCTTGCGGTTTTTCACAGAGAAATCCAGGGACGGCTAACCGTTAGCCGTTAGAAGCAAAAAAAAACGGACAATAATCAACCGTTCTTCAAATAACGGTCAGTGATCACCCGTTTCAGTATTAACGGTTATTCATTAACCGTTATTCTTATCTTGACCAGTCAAACCCCGTTGAACCGGCTAACCATTAGCCGTTTCCTGTTTAGGCAAAAGTTCTAGGAGGAACGAACACAGTTCATTATGTTCTTGTTCTTCCCCTTTCTTCCTTCTCTTCTCAACCAAAAACCCTAAATAACCAAATAAACATCACCTACACAATTTCAGGATTTGGGTTTGTTGAGGAAGCTCTTATTGAAAGTTGGGGTTATTTTTGAGGAGGTTAATCATCTCAATAATCAAAGGTAATCCAATAAACTTAAAACACTAAAAAAAAAAAAATCAATTGAAAAGATTTTCATTAATTATTTGATGAATAACATAAATTGAATTATTTAAAACTCTGTGAGGACTTGAATTTGTTTAACATTGTTAGTTTTAGGGACTCTACTTAGTATGTCTAATTGTATAGGTTATTTACAAGTTATATGATTTGGTATGATTGAAAATGAGATAATTTAGATTGTATGTCTAATTGTATATGTAAGTTACACGTTATAGATATTATCATGGTCATAAAATGCTGCACTTTTGTTGGAATTCATTTGCAAATGTTGGTGGTATTAAACTTTGTTATACTTGAATTCTTGTGTTAAGTTTGTTAGATGTCCATTTTGACACCATTTTATTGTTACTCCGGTGTTGTTGTTAATTGAAGAATGTCTTTAAGGATATATATGTCAATCAAATTGGGGGTTCGTCTGGCTGATGATTCAGATGACGAAGATAAAAATCAAAATCTTCTCATGATATATCAATGTATGCTGCAACATACTCATAATTTGCATCCACCCGTTACAACCCAAGTGACGAAGAGAGAATCAATCAATAGAAATCGTGTCGAAGGGGATGCAAGGTTGATGCATGATTATTTCAATAATGGTTGCACTTGGGGACCGAAAAAGTTCCATGGCCGTTTAGGTATGTATCGACCCCTTTTCTTAAGAATTATGCACAAAATATATGAGGTTGACCCCGACTTTCGACAAAGAAAATATGCTGCGAGAATTCCAGGTCATAGCCCACACATGAAAATGTATGTTGTTATGAAGTGTCTTTGTAAAGGTATCCCACCTGATAGCATTGATGATTATACCCGTATGGCTGCTTCTACTATTTACAATTATATTAAGAAGTTTTGTGATGCAATTATGTTTGGGTTTAATGCAGAATACATGAGACGTCCCACTGTGAATGATATCAAGTGGCTGATGAAGGAAACCGCGGCTAGAGGCTTTCCAGGAATGCTTGGTAGCATGGACTGTATGCATTGGGGTTGGAGGGTGTGTCCGATAGACGAGGCGGAAACACACACAGGCCATAAAAGTTATCCCACCTGTGTTCTTGAGGCGGTTGCTTCATACAATATGTGGTTTTGGCATGGCTATTTTGGAGTGGGTGGATCAAGCAATGATCTTAATGTTTTGAAGTCCTCTAATTTGTTTGATGACAATATCAATGATATTGCACCACGTTGTCATTTTACTATCAATGGGAACCAGTACATGGAGGGGTATTATTTAGTGGATGGAATTTATAAGAGTTACTTTGTGTTAGTCCAAGACGGTGCACCCAACGGTATTCCAATTCTCGAGTTATTTAAAAAATATCAAATGGATAAGAGGAAAGATGTGGAACGGGCATTTGGGACATTGCAAAGTAAATTTAGGATCCTTTACCACAGATGTAACTACTGGGAAAAGCAATATATGAAATCGATCATGAGAACCTGCTTGATATTGCATAATATCGTTGTAGAGGATGAACATCGTGATCCGGAGTGGAAATATGTGCCAGACCCACCTCATGCACCTATAGTCGAAAACTTTAGGCAGACGAGCGAGTCATTACAAAACCCAGTTCTTCAGGAGAGACTCCGTACGGATCTTGCAGCTCATATATGGGAACGACATGGTCAAGGTCTAAGAGATGGTGACATGCCTGGAGATGCGATAGACAACGAGTTGTATTCGGGAGAAGACACGGACGAGGTTGATGTTGATCAAGACCATTACGACTCATGACAAGCTTTTTTGGCCTCCGATTCAGAATGATTTTATTATATGTTTTTTTATTTATGTGAGCAGTGAGACATGGTTACTAAAAATTTAAATTTAAATTAAGAAAAAATATTACATTTGCAGCAAAATATTAAAAACATTACATTTGCAGGTACTAAGAAAAACATTACATTTACAGGAAAAAAGAAAATACATTACACTTGTTAAATAACACAACATATATAGAAACACACAACATTAAGATAACCTATAAAATAAGCATATTATATTCTTTAAATAACTTGGTAGATTATTAGATATGTTCTGGATTGATTAACAAATGCACTCCAAATATATCGTTAACGCTTGAGTGGCGAAATGTTCCCCTTCCTTGCTCAGTAAACTTAATTTTGGCTAAAATTACGTCATTATCTGCTTCGCGTAGACAAATCCAAAAAACTCTGCAATTCATCTTAAGGAAACCTAGGCGACACCGAAGAGCATTCAAGGATCTTTGGGTCACACCCTCTCTTAGATGAAACTCGACCGACATATCGTTCCAAAAAGTTTCAGTTGCCATATCCAAAAAATCTGGTCGATCTACTACAGTGCAAAAGCTTCTCACAAGTTGAATATCTTCTTGTTCACTAAAATTAACCATTATTTTTTCTACAAACTAACAGAAATTAATAAAATGTAAACCAACAAATTTGATAAATCGAACTTTAAAACTTGAGTGGTGAAATTTATGTTTGATATTTGATGGTAGTGAAGTAAAACTCAACCTCTGATATATATACATGGTTTGAAATTTGAACGTTAGAGAAAAACGGTTAATTGTTAGCCGTTCTTCCAGGTAACCGTTATTAAAAAGACCGTTGATGATCTAACGGCAACCAAAGTACAACGGGTAACTATCAACCGTTTAAACGGTTGACTGTTAGCCGTTATATTTCTTGTCCGTTAGATCTTCAACAACTAGAATCATCCTGCGGACAAAAATCAGAAACAGCTAATCATATGTCGTTTTAGTACAATTGTAATTTTTTGAAAACGCCTTATATATATGTGATTTTTGGTAACAAAAAATTCACACCAATCCAAATCTAGCCATCATATTACTACACTCACCTGAAAATCACTTCAAAATCTTGTATCTCTTAGCAATTATTTTATTTTTTGGTTTGATTATTGTACTTGTTCCAAAACATAATGGTTAATTTTACACGAGTAGAAGATATGACAATTGCAAAAGCTTATGTTATGTTTGCAACCGATTCAGTAGTCGGGAGGTATCAAGATTCAGAAACTTTCTGGGATAAAATCGAACCGGAATACCACCGTACTTTTGGCACACGTACAAACCGGACTCGGAAAGCGCTTCAAAACAAAATGAGTGCCCTCAAATCAGATTGCAGAAGATTTCTTTTGCAATAGTGGCCGCTTTTCTCGGGAACTCGCCTAGTGGATGGGTGATGAACAAATAGTAAGTTTCGTCATACAAATAAGGTTATTAATTTTAATTTCATTTCATATGATAATATTAATTCAGAAGTTTACTTCATTGATACTTTCCCAAAATATGACTGCAGTACATGGAATCAAGAATGAAGTTTGTTGAAGGAAGGGGGGAAAACCTTGGAAACATGACGTGGTTTTCGCAGTTTTGAGGCATCATGTTGAAGGTTGTGACCAGGAGAATTTAAGAAACCATCATCGTGAACCTAGTCAGTCCACCCCGATTCCTATGGTTGTTTCAGAAAGTGAAGATGGTGATGGCACAGATACAGCAACGGAAACCCAAACCCAAACACATTTATTTTTTTTGCAAAAGATAAACCCAGTGGATTTAGAGGAGATAAGGCTAAGATGGAAAATTCCATGGCTAAAGTTGCAGAACGAGGCTGGAACAACATGATTCATTATTTTAAGAAGAATGATGTAGTCAAACATGAAGAAAAATTAGCTGAAAATGAGTTAATGCGCCAGTTAGTTGAAAATGGGACAAGGGATACCTTGTCTAGAGAGAAAAAATCCCACAATGAAGAAATGGCCATTAGGCATAAATATATGGAAATATTATTAATGGGTGTGGAAATGCTGCCTGAATGGAAGAAATATGCAGTAAGAAAGATGCAGGAGGAAATATGTACCAGGTTGGGATACGATCCTCGTAATTAGTTATTTAATTGACATGCTTAATATGGTTAGTTGGTTTTCTTGGTTATTAGTTGTCTTGTTTAATGGTTAATTAGTTGTGACGGTTATTAGTTAATTAGTGGTGTTGTTAATTAGTTGTGATTTTAATTTCGAGATGCTTTTATTTAATTAGAGTGTTTTTTAACTTTAAACCTATTGTATCCATTTGATGTTTGAATTTAAGACTATTCTGCTTATTAAAAAACATGTTCGCACTGATATATTCATTCAAGATTATAACAAGGTACAACATATTTCAATTGC
Organism: Papaver armeniacum; assembly: GCA_023531295.1. Classification (NCBI taxonomy): domain Eukaryota; kingdom Viridiplantae; phylum Streptophyta; class Magnoliopsida; order Ranunculales; family Papaveraceae; genus Papaver; species Papaver armeniacum. Next base: position 197,700 of record JAJJWW010005203.1, read on the forward strand.
TCATACAATGCATCAAATTGAAAAGGTTTCTTCGTGTCTTCACGGTACTCGATCCGAGCTTTCATTTTATTAAAAAGAAAAATAAACATTAACATGATAACTTAACATAAAACATTTGACATTAGAGTACATATTTAATCAACTTATTAACTAGTTTTTATTATATCCTTACTCGAACTTCGTATGACAATGATGCATGCTTCAAGTTGATTTCAAACAGAATAGTAACAAAGTTTTGGATTTCAGTATTAATTAGGTTGAATCTGTTTGTTACTGACTTCTTTGTTATTCTATTGTCGTTTCCGGTAATATCTTCAAAATTTTGGAAAACGCGGTTCCAAAATTTGGTTAATTGATTTACTTCTCCTGGGATTGTGGCTCGATTAGTTTCCAAAATCCATGGTTCCACAACACCGACATCTTCTTCATTACTAAACCTCATCACGAATATTTTCTTACAAAACTTGCTAGAAGATCTTATTGCATATGGAATGAGGGTTGTTTGTACCCAAAATTACTTTTAGGCACGAAACACGATTGAATCGATATTTGAGGTATAGTTAGGGTTAAGAAAAGAATTGAAGATCAATAGAAGAAACACAGATTTAACGTGGTTCGGCAAGATGTGCCTACGTCCACGGATCTATCCCCTTGGGGAGTGATATTTTATTAATCTCAGAATTAAAATGGATTTTTCTCTCATAGCTAGGGTTTTTCCTTTTTTCTCCCCACTATATCAGGATTACCTTCCCTCTATTTATACAATTCTGAACTAGAGTCTTTCCCTCATTATGAGGTAGGCATAAATTGTATTAAATTTCCATGCATGCCTCCTGGCCATGCCCTGCATGCCTCCTGCATAACTCTAGTATTAACCTGCCATACATAACTCTTAGTATTAATCTGTCATGCATAACTCCTGGTATTAACCTTCCTTCACGGGCTAGACGTAACAAGCTTTATTAGCTGGCCATCCATGTATTTTACACACGGTACAAACATCGCCCCCTCTTAACCTCCAACTTGTTGGTGGTTAAGAAGTTTGTTTTTCTTTCTGCGACGACCGTTGATGATGAACTCGCCCCCAAGCGTGAGTAGAGACATTACAAAGACGCCCCCAACTGTAATTACCTGCAAAAAAAATTCTCACGTGCTAGGCGAGACTTGTTTCCACGTGGTGGACTTTTGATTCTCGTGAGCTAGTCGAGTATTGAGTGGGATGTAGTGTACGCTTGCGGCTGGGGAAAGGCTTTTTGCTCGCAACGTAACAAGGCTGTAGCGCCCGCTGCTCGGGAAGGCTGGCTGTATTGCTTGTTTTGAGTACGAGTTTTTGGACAAATATCGGGCATTGGTCCCGTGGTCGAGACGAGACTTTATGCTTGCATCAGTGCAAGTCTTTCATACTCGCGTGCAATGCGAGATTTTATGCTTGCGATAAGAGCAAGGCTTATGTACTCACGTGCAAGGTGAGGCTTTATGTGCTTGCGATGTGATGCAAGGCTAAATATTGAAGGGTCTAAGTAATCCTCATCTCGCACTTGATCATGTCAATATCCACGAACCTCGAATTCGATCATGTTGTCATCCACGAACCTCGAACTCGATCATGTTGCTGCTCCAAGTGCACATCAAAGTTTCTCTAACATAGTAAATCTTTCTTCCATATTGTAGGGAATCGAAAGACGATTCTAACGAGCCAAAAATCACTCAATTCGGGCTTAAAACGAAAAAGTTATTGACGAAACAAGATTGGAACGAAACGCGCGTGTTGTTGCATATGTGGCATTGATGACTGGATCAAAGAGCTGACTGGAACTGTTGACTCGGATAACATTGCTGACGTGGCACTCGAACAGTGCTGACATGGCAGCGGAGGTGACGACGTGGCGACCTGCTGCTGACTGGACATGTTGCTGAGATGGCGAGTGTTGACTAGGTTGACGGTGCTGACGTGGCAATGACTAGATCCTGAAAGCTGAGGTGGCGCTTAGATGTCGTGCTGACTGGATTAGTTGGACCGGTTTGGTGCAAGTTATCAACCGGTGTTGAACCGGTTTGGTTCATCTGGTTCGTTTTGGGCGTAAATAGCCGTAGGTGTCTGAAATTGGGGTTAAAACATCCAATGTCCAGGCTTGGTTAGGTCGGCTCAGGCGGCTCGAACAGCTCGGCTTCGCTCTATGTTGACGGATTGGCTTCTCCTGATCGGCTGGCAGATTTCAGCGGCTTGGCTCATCCGAGATTGTCTTACAGCAGCTTGGCTCGTAGCTTCGGCTCGGCTCATCTGAATGGAAGCTCTGTAACAATTATGACAGTTACTATTCTCTAGATTTGTAATACTTGCTGCTACTGTTTTTTATTCAACTGGTTTGTAACGTTTTCTTCATGTTCGTAACGGTTTCTTCAACTATTTCGCAACAGTTTCTTCAACATTTGTAACGGTTTCTTCAACCTTCGCAACGGTTTCTTCAACCCTAATTTTTTTTGTTTTTGCTGATTTTTGCTGGAAATTAGTGGCATGATTTCGATCTTTTGACGCACCCATCTCAATGGAAAAACACCATTGTTTTACACGAATCCCCTTTGTCCGCGCCAATGTTTGTACCCAAAATTACTTTTGGGCACGAAACACGATTGAATTGATAATTTGAGGTGTAGTTAGGGTTAGGAAAAGAATTGAAGATCAATAGAAGAAACACAGATTTAACGTGGTTCGGAAAGATGTTCCTACTCCACGGATCTATCCCCTTGGGGAGTGATATTTTATTAATCTCATAATTACAATGGGAAAAAATATCTCTAGCCCATTTTCTTATTTTGTTATATCTAAAACCCACCAATAAGATGATAGATATTTAGAACCCATAATTAGTTTTAGTGTTACTATTTTTACTAAACTGACCTTAAACTAATTAAGGAGATAATTTCGATTTTGGTAAAAAATATTTATGAAGAAAATTAGATCACTGAAAAAGTCAAAACCTTTAATTTTGTTTGCTTTAATTAATAAATATTAGATCCAAATATTCAGGAAATTTAAAGTCTTAAATATTAGATCCAAATAATCGCTAACTAAATTACCGTTTTTGATAGTTATCTTTGTTCATATTTTTTAGGTTTGGCTCGAAACTATCGATAATTTTATTTATCACGCGTGATGCATGCAAGTATTAAACGAAAACCAAAATTATAGTGATAATTTCGAATATCACGCCTAAATGAAAATTAAAACTATTACCAACGGAAAGTAGTGATAACTTTGAATATAACACTTAACGCATACTAGTGTTGAATGAAAATTTCAATTGTCACAAACGGCATCTGATTATTTGATGTGAAAACCAGATTTTTCATTTTTTATTTTTTTATGTATTTTCATTGAGAAATGCGGCATTTTAGACCATAATTCCAATAGTGAAAAATGAAATTTTCGTGCAAAATTTAGCTGAAAAGAAGACTTATCACTTGAAATGAAGGTGAAAAGGGATTTTATCACCCTAAACATGATGAAAAAACAAAATTTCATACTGACCAACACAGGGAAATTAATTTTCATTTGATACATAAGAAATTATTCCCATTTGTAGGTCTTGAAAGGTAGAACATCCTGGTGATAAGTAGTACTGTAGTTCCGCTGTTGCTACTTTGTTAGTTTTTTCCATTAAACATCATCAAGGCAGAAGTTCAGAGAGAAGGAGATGATTCTAAGGGAGAAAAACTAGAAAGTGAATTTGAAGATGAGATAAATCATCAACTTTGGTGGTACACTGGTACTATTATCACCAGCTCCATAATCATCATGATGGTTGCGACCAAGGATAACTCAACCCCATATACTGTTTCACAATAAATTAAGTTAGACTTTCTCATGTGATTTCGTTAAAGGAGACACAGAGAGATCTTGAAGATTAAACTAAAATATGATGTATCGCTGCTAAGGTGCAATAACCCAATTAAGTGATAATCGGATAATATAACCACTAGTAAAGGTCTCGGAGCATTCAACTAAGATCCTAAAAACTCTCGGAGGCATTCAACTAATATCCTAGAAAATCTCGGATTTACGTTACCTTACCGTGAAATTTGTTAGATTTTTTTTTTCAATTAATTTGCTTTTAAAAATAATGCGATAAAGGATATTTTAGGAATCTTTAAAATATAAAAATACAAAGTCAACTCAAAACTTTTAATCTTAGCCGCATATCTTATCTTTTGGGCTACATATATACACAATTTTAATGACGGGTTTCTGGAAGAGAGAGGAGCTAAACTTAGGTTCCTCAGAAATTTCCACTAAGACTAAGTCTTATGGGCTAGATTGGAGGTGCTAGATTAGCACATAAGTGTTGCAATTCCAAAAAAAAGCGTAGCAAAAAATTTAACACTAGTTCTCTCTCCTAGCAGGTGCTAGCATGTGAAGTAGCATGCTAGATAGTTACTGTTGAATGGTTCAGGCGCTTGAAAAAAAAATACCTTTTCGCGGAATGGTTCAGTACTGGGTTTTTATTTGATCCGATTTGAGATTTGTAGCGTTTGAATGGTTTAGCGCCAGGGCGCGGAATGGTTGTTATTTGGCGCGGAATGGTTCGGCGCTAAGTCGACGTGGTGGACTGCTAATCTAGCATGCTAGATTAGCACTCCCATAAGACTTAGGAGGTATTTCTGACTGCTAATCTAGGTGCTAGACTAGCACCCCATAAGACTTAGTCTAATGACAATGGATTTTTCTCTCCTAGCTAGGGTTTTTCCTTTTTTCTCCCTACTATATCAGGATATTCTTCCCTCTATTTATACAATTCTCAACTAGAGTCTTGCCCTCATTATGAGGTAGGCATAAATTGTATTAAATTTCCCTGCATGCCTCCTGGCCATGCCCTTCATGCCTCCTGCATTAATCTGCCATGCATAACTCCTGGCATTAACCTGCCATGCATAACTCCTAGTATTAAGCTGCCATGCGTAACTCTTAGTATTAATCTGCCATGCATAACTCCTGGTATTAACCTTCCTTCACGGGATAGACGTAACAGGATTTATTAGCGGGCCATCCGTGTATTTTACACACGGTACAAACAAGGGTATGCTATTTGTGATCCAATTTAGGGGATTTTATAGAAAAGTATAAAATGTTACCATATTGCAAAGTAAAATAATTGAATAATATATAATTCACGCAACAAGAAACACATCAATATGAAAACTCACTAATTTTGGAGACATTGATCTAATGAGTCTTAAGACAAGTACATGTATTTATTTGGAAAAGTAGTCGACCAAATATGTTACGACAAAACATACTGAAGATTCAAAAAATCCAAATACATTATGACGATGCTCAAGTTGCACTTGACTAGAATACTAGATGGACACGTATAAAAGTGAATGAAAATAAAATCAGGAACAGATATGTCGAAATAATTGATGTGAGTTGATATGTCGAAAGATGAAAAATACATTGATACGTCAACTCTTTTACCGAATCTTTAATAATGTAATAAATTAATGAGTGAACCGACGAAACCAACATCTGGTGATAAGAAAACTCACTTACAGATTCGCAAATAGTGTAATAAATTTATGAGTGATATAACTAAACCGACAACTGGTGATAAGAAAACTCGACCGACATAAATGCATCAGTAAACAAAGTGACCACACTAGACCATAATAGCAGTAGTAAGATTTGAAAATTGAGATACCAAAAAGACAAGCAATGTACTATAAATAATGTTGCTCTATACCAAAACAACACAACCAAATTATCAACATCTTATTTATACTAGATATATCTTCTCTTTAATTTTCAGCACCTCCTTTTATTATTTTAGAAGTCATGGTCGCCAGATTCACCCCTCTTGAAGATGCAGTTATCATCCAGTCTTTGTCGCTGAAGGAGAAACAAGAAATATTGTTTCAGGGGTCAATTTATGGGAGCTTGTGGTTCTACATTTGACGGTTAGGAACGGAAACCCACACCAGAGAACATCTAGAGTTTTATAAAACAGGGTTCCAAATATTAAGAGAAAGGTTAAGCTGTACCTAAGTTTTTTTGTTCTACTTTTAAGAAACATGCCTTCTGGATGGACAACGAACGAATGTGTAAGTGTACTAATTTTGGACTAACATCTTAAATTTTCAAAACATATTTTTAATAACACAATTTTAATATTTGGTTGTATAATATAGGAACTGCATTCGCAACATAGATACGAAGCTGCAACCGGTAAAGAATTCCAATTATACGAATGTTATTTACTCTTGAAGCAGAGGTTGCCTGAAGAATACGACCCCGAGATATTATGCCGTGAAGAGGGTGAAGATGGTGACGAAGATTAGTTCTGTTGCGCCAACACTATAGATTTTGTGGGTACATCTCTGGCAAACCCTCCCGAGACTAAACTCGGCCGTTAGGGACATCTAACGGTTTAAAGGGTTGTTGCGCCGACTAAGTGCAGTTGCGATGCCTGCGACAGTGAGTTAGGTTTAATTTCCAGTAATTTTCATTTAATGTACTACTTAGTTTAAGTACCCAAATAAAATAAAATTGTTTACACATCTTTGTCACTTATATTTACATATTCTACAAACTAAATACGACTTAGCAACTCCATGTGTACACCACAACAACCATATTCTACAAACTAAATACGACATTTAACCTCAGCTGTGTCTACCCATCTAGCGTAAATACTATTGTCAAAACAAAACATAAACTGCAAATGAGTGTACATGGAGTGTAAACGAAAAAAGGTCAAGGAACGGGTATCCATTTACCGTTCTAAGAAAGGAAAACGGTCGATGATTAACCGTTCCAGTGGAACGGACAATGATTTTCCGTTATTATGAAGAAGAACGGTTAATGATAAACCGTTTTCTGTTTTTTTAAAACGGCTAATGGATAGCCGTTCCCGGAGTCTTCCCGCTGGGAATCCCGCACACTAGGGAAGTCATGCGAGAAGACCCACATTTGGCCACTGTTTTCTTGGATGGGAAGGGCTTGGGCATGCCCATAAGACCCAATCTTAGCAATCGTTTTATACAAAACACCCGCAGCATCTCCAAGTAAAGCATTGCTAGCAGTAGCAACATCAATTTAACAGGTAAAGATACTTGTTCTTTATCGACAACAGCAGTTGGTGTCATCGCCGTCGCTCCTCCAACTCTTCTTATTCTTACCGTGCAAGGAAAAAAAGAAACTCTTCTCGTTCTTCTTTTTGTATTTGTTTGCTTTCTCCCTAGATTTATATTCTATCGAGCGCTTACTTTGTGAAGGGCAATTTATTGTAAATATCGGTTTTTCTGAGGGGTAAGTTAGTTCTTTTTAACTCTACCTAGCTTTTTTAACTACTTAGTAATTTTTATCCTGAAATTGTAATTTTTATCCCGAATATAATAGCTTGATTTCTCCCGATAAATAATCCTACATGAGAGAACAGTCAGACCCACCGTAACACCATTTATAATCCTAATGCAAAGAAGCATTCCTAGAACCACACATCCCCTATCGGGATTTTTACTTGGGAGAAATATCCGTAGGTGTATCACTTCTGATTTTATCCTGCCAGAGTGTTAGAAGCTTGAGATTGAATTTGTAATTTTGTAATCTTTTTGATATCTAGAACTCGTCAAGGTCCATTTACAGCTAGTATATTGTTTCCTAGTAGTTCTACACTCACCGATATTTTGTCCAAGTTTCATCCCGATAGAAATTCGCACAGATAAAAAAGAAGCCTCTCAATATTGGGATTAGTAAAGGCTAATGGGTCCCAGTGTTCTCGATTTGTTCCAAAATACTTCAACATTCGATTCCTTGTTCTGGTACAATTGTTATGTTTAAGATAAATAATCTCATATAGGAAGGAATTTAGAGAATTTGTAACCAAGTGAATTTTCAGAAATTAAATGGAGGAGAGAGCGAGAGAGAGACGACTGCTACTTGAACGGAAAGCGTCAAAAGAAAGGGTTATTTTATTTTCTTTTTTAAACCGTTCGCGCACAGGTTTGAACTATCCAGCTCATGGGGATAGAAGGATTTTGTCAGTTGGTTTGGTGCCTGGTCTGATGGGAGTTGGTGGACGGTGACGACCCTGCTCTCGAAACTCAGAGAACCGGTTGGTTTGGTCCCTGGTCTGGTGGGGGTTGGGTGCCAGCTTGGTGGTGCAGCATTCTAGTCTGATGGTGGCATAGCTTGGTGTTTTTCACCTGACGAAGATTCTCAAACAGAGTTTTTATAGATCATAATATCCTTACAGATTAGTCTCGAGTGATGGGTAAACATTGAATCTCAAACATTACAGACAACATTTTCTCCATAAGATAGACATCTCAGCACAAGCACAAGCATATATAAAAACATTAGCAAACAGTAAACATACTGTAGTAGCCAGGTGGAAAACAAAAGTGTCTTGATTGATTCTAAGGCGAAGCACATGGCGGACAATTAAAATCTTAGAAACTATTGCAGGCAAACACAAAGCTACAAGTGAGGCTACACAGAGACTTACAATAGTATCCCAAAAAACACCAGTAAACAGAAGCTGCTAATTCTTGTGTTTAATACAACTTACTTCACTAGCCTACAGAACTTACAACGAGCAAATTTGCATTCTTGAGTGCTAGATAAACAAGCTTGGTAAAGGGGCGGCAAGGGTGATAGCAATGTCCCTCTAATTGGTTAGGGGGTGTTCTATAGGGTGTATAAGTTTACTGGATTACCCTTTTCACCTTAAATGGACTAATTTACCCTTATTTTTTTGATTAAAAAGACTGAATTATCCTTCCCCATTTTTAACCTAATTGAATCAGTAAATCAAAATTGTTTCTCTTTTCTTCTCCTCCTCTCCTCCATTAAAACTGATATTTCATCGTCCTCTTCGATTCATCGGCGATTTGAAAAATTTATAATACCCAGTTAGAGTTTAGTCTATTGTTTTTGATTTAAGTTAGTTTTGCATCAAAAATTAGGGTTTTGGATCGAAATTGAAACTGAAATTTGTGTGTTGTATGTGAGTTACGGTTGGTAATAACCCAGATACCAACCGTACCTGTATTGGTTGAAGAACATACGGTTGCTAACAACCCAAATACGAACCGTACCTTAAAAAATTGAGAATTAGGTTTGGGTACGGTCGGTACGAAACCTTAGTTACCAACCGCACCTGGGTTCGGTTGGTAACTTAATGAAAGTTACCAACCGTATATCATCCTGAATGTTAAGAATTTTTGAAGTGATGATGTACGGTTGTAAACTATTGTTGACTTACCAACCGTACATAATCATGTATGTTAAGAATTTTTGAAGTAGTGATGTACGGTTCGAAACTATAGTTGACTTACCAACCGTAGTTTAGTTACGGTTGGTTTCGATTCCTTTTTTATGAACCGTAATTAGTTACGGTTCGTATCCAAGATTTTCTATCAACCGTAACTGGTATTACGATTGGGTTTTTCCCCAAATTGAACCAGTTACGGTTGGTAACTAGCTTACTTCCAATAGTATGTTCTTGAGAAAATTTTAAAAATTTGATCTTTTTACATACTTTAGATAATTTTGATCAACAAAAGCTAATGGGAACTAATTTTGATCACCCACCTCTAATTTGCCACTTGAATCACTCATTTTGGTTGAGTGAATCAAAATCTAGGGTTTCACAAATATCACAAAAGTTTTTTTTTTCTTCTCCTCAAATTTTTTTTTTTTTTCTTATAAGTCTAAACATCTGATTTTTGATTCTATAATAAGTGAAAATTAATTATCAAAATTAATCTTGATTTATCTACACTAATCTTGATTATCATTACTAAACTTGATTATTAACAATAAGGGTTAATTAGTCATTTCCAGGGTTTTATTGATAAGGGGCACTTGAATTTACTTCTAATGACCTTTTTTGTCTTATTAGGTTGCCGCCCCTCTACCGATTCCTACCGCCCCTTTACCAAGCTTGTAGATAAAATGTTCAGTGGACTAAAACGATCCAACACTGCCACTGAAACAAATCAACTGTTGAACCGTGATATTCACAAATCAGCAACAAAACAACGTGGTTAGCTAGACTGACTCTAATATCAGTAGATGCATTCCCAGAAAACTCCTAACAGAAAAACCAATTAGTGATGATAAGAATCCCAAAAGCAAATCTAACCCAAATGGAAATATCTTTCTGCTGCGACATATTTCAATATGTACCTTTCAGTTACCACAATGTAGAATGTCAGCATCATAGTGCTTACCGACAACATACTGACTACCAAATGCAATCTTCCTGTAAAATCTGAAATACCTAGCTGTAGGTTACGACATCTTATTTGTGCTTCACTTCTATACAACCCTAACCTCCACATCTTTCATGGTTAGATCTAAAGCATGATTTCCAATATAACACCACAATACTATTCCATATTTACAGAACACAATGTAATGCAAGATCTATACTAAAGATTTCAAGTTACAATGTTCAGAAAGTTTCTCAACCCCGCCACCAGATTCCCCACTATCTCAACTGTGTCAAGTATCCCCTGAACAGCTAACCTGATTATTACTCCCTACCTCCAAACCATATTCAGTGATTTTGATTTTCCCAGTATATATAACACCCCCAAAAGGCATTAACAGCAGTCAGCACCCACCACAAAATTTCTTGTTGTGGTGCTATGGTGTCAATATGGTTAAAGCCCAGTAAAAGAATATTACTAAACAAAGAACTGCTGCATTCAGTAAAACTTACTGGAGAAAGGTTCAAAATTCAATCTAAAGCAAGCATCATTCAGCGAACTTCAACTCATGACAAAAGCTTTCCATTACATACTAAGATCATTGTGTTTTCAACTACATGGTTATACCTACTATTACCACTAATTATAAGTTAAATTCAGTAAAACTTACTAGTGAAAGGTTCGTAATTCACCCAACAACAGCTTATATCCCTTTACATAATATATATAACTCGATTGTTCACCATCAGTTTCACACAACATGTATGTTTTCAGCTTCCCCGCATCTTTCGAAAACCAGGATTCCTGGGTTAAGGTGTGAACAAAGGGAAAAACTTAATTTACAACCTCAAGAATAAAAAGAGTAATAAATGGATATAAAAGAAATTGAAATCTGAAATCAACACCTTTCAATGTGGTTCAGTATTAGAATCCTTGCTCCAACAGGGATTTCAGCCTTTTCTAGCTCCGAAAACATGTGTATCCTCCAATGCTGTACCCCGAATACAGCCGTCTACCTGCACATAAGCACATAATAATTTAGTTACAGAGACAAACAAAAATGGGAAATGGAGATGAAATGATGTCTAAAAGAATCATTTTTAGACATCATATTTCTGGGTTTCCTAAAGAATCAGATATGATACCAACCACAGATACAATCGAACTCAAAGTCCCAGAAGGATCAAATTCAGTTCTTTTAAAGAATCTTTATTTATCTTGTGATCCTTCTATGAGAGGTAGAATGGCGACTGATAGTTATATTCCTGCTTTTACTCCTGGCGAAGTAAGTACATTTGTTTCTACTTAAGAATTTGCTGAAAAATATGCATAATTAGCCTCTGGAAGCCAACCAGCAAGTGGGGCAGATGTCCCACTAAAAGAGTCGGTTTATTTGCTGTAACTTGTCTTGGTTTAACAGCTAGTGGTGATGGTTCTTGCTAATACCTCTGAAGTTTGATATTTAATTTCACACATTTATACATTCAATCGGTTGGTTCTCTATTGTTTAGGTCTCCATTGTTTGCACAATCAAGATGAATTATGATCCCTCAATTGAAAATTGATGTTTGTGTTCCATGTGCACTATTACAAAATGTTCCCGGAACAACTACTAATTAGCATTAAAGACAATAAACAGTTTCACAAATGTGTTTTTAGCTCTATGTTGCAGTTGTTTAGTTCAATCCCCCATAACCGATTACAATGTGGCAATTAAGAAAGTGGATAACGAATGTTACCTCATGCAGAATACCATTAAAAACCCCAAAGAAGAGCCCTGCTCCAATTGCAGCAGTTGGTACTCTAAGAATAGAAGGCCTCCTCGCAACCAAGTAAAACATGAATCCGGAGGTAAAACCTGCCACCACTCTGCAAAACAAGATGTTGACCTAGGTCAGGCCATGATCCTCCTCTATACTTTTAACGAGGACAAGCAACAAGCTCAATGTTGAATACTCGTCTACCTGAATCCTAGGTGTATTCTACTCTATAGACGAACATTTTTCCTCAAAATCAGGTTTAAAAGTGGTCCATCTAACATCATACCATACCATCATAGTGTAAGATACAAACAATTTTTTTCTTCACTATTCCAAGCAAGTCAAAATTGGTGTAAATAAGAATTAGGGTTTTGAAATTACCTAGCCTTGGTATCGTCTTTCCCTGTGATTTCTCTCAGAGCACACATCGTACCTCCATAGACACCAGCTAAAACAGCGACATTACGAACTGAAATTAAAGGAGTCTGTAAAATACAAACAGTCAATTCATGTTAACAATACATAAATGCGATTAAAATTCGGCAAAAAAAAAAAAGAAGCTAGGGTTTGAATTAGGAAGCCAACTTAACCTGAAGAGTAACCCGCTTAGTTGGAATCCTACTGTACAAAGCACCCAAAGCAGCTCCCCATAAACCATTTTTAGCAGTAGCAATAGCAATTTCAGCAGGTAAAGATCGTTCTTTGTCGCCAACAGCAGCTGGTGTCGCTCCTCCTCCTCCTCCCTCCATCGTAACCCTTACCGATCAAAGAAAAATCGTCTTCTTCCTCTTGGTTCTTCTCTGGTTTTTGCCCTAGCTTGATACTGTAATCGAACCCCTGAACCCTGAAACAAACTTAAAGTTAAAACCCTTTTCGAAGGGTAATTGATGTGAATATGAGTTTTAGGTAGGGGTAATTTAGTCCTTTCATTTTCTTAACCCCTCCTGGTTTATATAAATCGCCGACTCAGTTCATTCTTTGAAGTTTCTTTCTCTTCTGAGTTCTAGTCGACAGTCGGTCACTCTGATTGAATTGGAATTGAGTAGAGAAGAACGATTCAACGAACCCTAAGTGAAATCAAGGCGGTGAATAATCATTCATTCTTATTTTATCAGGCAAGTATCATCATATCCCACTTCTCATGTTCTTGATTTGACTATGAAATTTGTTAATTTTAGGGTTTTTCTACAATTGTTGAATGAATTCTTGATTTCTTAGTTTGCAAAACTGAACTGTTAATTATCTATCATTACATCTTCACTGTTTACATTAACAGTTGATTTTTGATTTTTTCTTTTTTGATTTTTTTTTATCTAGGTTTGAACTGGGTACAAGTTACATTGGAGTTTTTTCATCTACAATGGCTAAAGCTGAATTAGCTTTTACGAATAATGCTGTGCACAAGCTACAGCTTGCACTACTTGAGGGTATAAACGATGAGAACAAACTGTTTGCAGCTGGGTCTTTGATTTCTAAAAAGGATTATGAAGATGTGGTGACTGAAAGGTCGATTTCTAATGTATGTGGTTATCCTCTTTGTAAGAATGCATTGCCATTAGAGAGGCCAAGGAAAGGGCGGTATCGGATTTCGTTGAAAGAGCATAAGGTTTATGACTTGCAAGAGACGTATATGTATTGTTCTTCTGAATGTGTTGTTAACAGTTTAGCTTTTGGGGGTAGTTTGCAAGATGAGAGATGCCCAGTAGTGAATTCGTCGAAGGTTAATGAGGTTTTGAAGTTGTTTGAGGATTTGAGTTTGGAAGAAGCTGGTTTGGGGAAGAAGGGTGATTTGAGATTATCTGAGTTAAGGATTCAGGAAAAAATGGATGTCAAGGTTGGGGAAGGGGTGTCGTTAGATGATTGGGTTGGTGGTCCATCAAATGCAATTGAAGGGTATGTTCCCAAGAGTGACTCATCTTCGAAGCTTCCAGAGAAAGGGGAAGGGTTGAAGGCTAAAAGTGCTACGCCAAAGAAAGGGAAAGGCAAGGCAGTGAATGAGATGGAATTTACGAGTAGTATCATCATGGGAGATCAACTTGGCATTCCTAAACAGTCTTCTGCTGTTAAGCGGAGTTCTAAAACAATGTTAGAGGAGGAGTCAAAAGTAAAATTGAACAATTCAATTGTCAAAAGTCAGGATGAAATTCCTGAAGTATCTTACTCTGCGTCCAAAAGTGGTTCAGATGTGAATGTTACTGATTTAGAAGAAGAAGAGCTGTGTGCTGGAATAGATGCTCTGTTACAAGAAACTGCATTGAAATCCTCCTTGAAGTCTTCGGGCTCAAAAAAATTGACTCGCAATGTTACATGGGCTGATGAAAAAGAAACTGATAATGGTAATGAGAGACATGGCAACCTTTGTGATGTTCAAGAGATGGGTGACTCACAAGGTAGCGCTGAAAGCTCAGGTAGTCAGACAGTGGAGGATATGGACAGTGCCGTACGTTTAGCATCAGCAGAGGCATGTGCAAATGCTTTGAAACAAGCAGCTGTAGTTGTGGCTTGTGGTGAATCTGATGCCAGTCATGCTGTATCTGAAGCTGGGATCATTATCTTGCCACAGCACATGTATGGAGGAGACACCGAGATGGTTGAGGATGGCCTCGAACCAGAATCAGCGCCTCTAAAATGGCCAACAAAGCCTGGTGTTTTTAATCTTGAGCTATTTGATCCTGAGAACTCATGGTTTGAACCTCCACCCGAGGGCTTTAACTTAAGTTTATCACCATTTGCTACAATGTATATGGCACTTTTTGGATGGGTAACATCTTCTTCTCTGGCTTATATCTATGGGCGCGATGAAGATTCTCAAGAAGAGTTTTTATCCGTTAATGGGAGATCATATCCTTACAAAATTGTCTTGAGTGATGGGCGCTCTTCTGAAATTAAGCACACTCTGTCTGGTTGTCTTGCCCGAGCATTGCCAGGACTTGTTATGGATTTAAGGCTGCCGACTCCAGTATCTTTTCTGGAGCAAGGAATGTCCCGCTTGATAGAGACCATGTCGTTCATCGATGCGCTTCCATCCTTCAGAATGAAACAGTGGCATCTGATTGTTCTTTTATTTGTGGATGCTCTCTCGGTGTGTCAAATTCCAGGACTCTCAGCACATATGACAGGTACAAGGATGTTAACACACAAGGTTCTGGATGGTGCCCAGATAAGTAGTGAAGAATACGAGCTTTTGAAGGATCATATTCTTCCACTTGGTAGGCTACCCCAGTTCTCTACACAGAGTGGAGCTTGACTGGATATGAATTGTATCATGAATCCATTTTGGGCATTGGTTTAACCAGACACTGAAGCTAGAAGTGAAAAAAACATGGGAGTTGTTTCATATAAAGCAAACTTTGTAATTGGAGAGAAATTGAAGGCTACTCACAAGGATTGTTAAAGGGATGAAAATTTTGTTTTTATTTTGTTCAACTTAGGAGTAAAAAACACAAATTTTTTGATATTTTCCTTCTTATTATTGGAACTTTAGGAGCTTTTGCAAATGTTTCTCACAGAACATATTGTTTGAATATATGTTAGCAACTTCAGTGCCCAGTTGACATTGTATAAGTTCTAGAGAAAAACGAAACGAATCTAAAAGCCATCGAGTAAAATGGATAATTGTAGTTTTTAAGCAGTACATCAATAAATAAAAACTGAAGTTGTTCTGGATTTCAGCTCCTATTTGGTTGAGATATGTAAGCTGAATATGGATGGGTTCTTCTCTTCGAATCTATTTCCTCGAAAGCAGAATGTCATTGCTTCCCACTCCTTCAGGTACAAAGGATTGCAGAGAAAGGAAGTTCTCCCCCTGATAGTGCAGCTGATAATCCATACTGGAGCAATAAATATTATCATCACCACCAGCATCAGAGGTGTGCGAGGGTTCTTTCATCTTAGTTTTAAACAGACCCTCATCAAAACCAATATAAGGGGATGCAAGAAGTAATTTTTCGGAACGCAGGTCAAAAACATGAAGATATCTCCCATCGAACCAGTACAGAAAGATCTGATCAGAGGAGCTGAAGATACGAGTTGGAGGTGTAGTAGTACTGCCGAAACAAAAACAGCAGGGATCTGGAGCATTTTTAGAATAGTAAGACCAGGCGTCAAGGTGAAAAGAAGGTTTCACACAAACATTGAAACTCTCTTCCTTAACCCATACTTGCTTGACTTGATCCTTGAACACGTACATATGAACTTTACAACAGCAGCAGCAAGTACCACTACCAGCAGAACGATCATGACGAAGAGGATTATAACAATCACTTCCATTGTTCCCTAATAATTTCTCTACACGTGCAATACAAGGATACCCTTTGAACTCCAAGAGATGGGGATAATCAACAAGTAACTGCTTCTGCTCCTCGCCAGTTGTACCTTTATTTTGGAGTACTTGAATGAACCGAAACTTCTCATCGTGCAGATTGAACAATAACAACATCTCCATCTCATTATTATTGTTGCCATCAGCTCCTCCTCCCACAGTTACTAATACCTTCCAAACCAAACATCCACTACTACCAAAATTACCACAAAAGATTGCGTGTTTGTCTTTACCAGTAGCTGCTCTTACACACGTAATAGGAAGACCATGAACTGATATTGGAGTGCTTGAAGTAGTGACATCTCTCCATGATTTAGTTCCCAATGTAAACACAATGAGGTTAAGCTCCTTTTGAGAGGTACGGTACACACTTACCAATTTGTACTCATTTGCTAAGGAATCAAATCCAAATCCGTGACAAATGGTGCGGGCACTGTTCATATATTGGTTAACAATGGGTGTGCAGTAATAGTGTGAGCAACCTTTGTATGTGAGTGTGTGAGCTATACGTGTGAAGGAGAGAGTTGAAAGAGTCTTTACCATCGAGCATATATACTCATGGTCTGTAAGAGAATAATAATCTTCTTTCTAATCAATATCAAAACCTTTCACAATGTAGATATCAGAAATCTATCTTGGTATCAGACTCAGAAATTTCAATTTCTGAGGGTAATCGATCCTTTCCTGTGATTTCGCCACCATCACCACCGCATCGTCATTCATCTTCTCAACCACAATCATCAAATCACTTAATCATCTTCTGTTGTTGCTGAAATCAGAGAATCAAATGAGTTGTCAAAGTTCAAATCATCACAAATTTGTGCTCAATTCAATCCGATCTCTTATCTTACAACACAAATTTCTCGATCTGCGATTTCTGGTTCGACATCAACAGTTGGTACTCATCTTCATCTCATTCTACTTAATGGTGTTTTTGGTAGAAATTAGGGTTTTGTATTCGATCCGATACTTCTACAACAACACAATCAAGCATGCTTCTCGATTCGTATTTTGCTTTGCCTAGTTGACTGGTAAATCGAAACTCTGTTGGTAATCTCGATTTAAAATTTTTAGATTACTTCATATCTGATTTTCATGTGTTCAATTCCTAATCAATTCATCTTCCAAAATTAAATTTCATCTTCATCTTAGTTTCTCATCATCAATTAGTTATGCCGATACTGCCTAAGGGGTTAGAGGAAGCATTCTATGTTTATTTTTGAATTGAAGATCACTGCTGATGAAAATTGGTAATGTTATGTTGTCCGTGTTAGTTTCTACTACGAAAGAGATAGGGCAACCTTTGTATGTGAGTGTGTGAGCTATACGTGTGAATGAGAGAGTTGAAAGAGTTTAGTTCAGCTGCTTATGATTCTACACTACTTCCAATGTTGAATGGTACTTCATGATTTCTACTTCCTGCCACTTATGGCTTACTTTTGGTGGTACTGTTTTCGACTACCTTTTTCACATATTTTTCAACCACCAACTGCTGCTACCATACAAGTTGTTATACCTGCACCAGCTTCATTTGTATCTCTTATACCTGATTTCTACTGCAACTGCATCTACCACTTATACATACTGCTACACCAATGCCAAAGATGCTATGCATCCTACTACTCCATCTCTGGCTACAGACATTCACTTTTAGCTTCACGATTGTTCTACTGTTCTTTATTTTTGAGTGTGAGAATCCTTTGTATGTGAGTGTGTGAGTCCAAGTTCATTGTTCCTTTGCAAGGACCTTGAACTTGAGGGAGGGTAATAGTGTGAGCAACCTTTGTATGTGAGTGTGTGAGCTATACGTGTGAATGAGAGAGTTGAAAGAGTCTTTACCATCGAGCATATATACTCATGGTCTCTGTAAGAGAATAATAATCTTCTTTCTAATCAATATCAAAACCTTTCACAATGTAGATATCAGAAATCTATCTTGCAGGTGATATGCATAGTCTCAGCCCTGTATACTTGCAAGATTGTGTAAACAGCTTTATATTTACCATCAGTTATGCAGTACAAGGGAAACCATTGCAGTAACCAACCAGTTCCTTGGTAGAGAAATGAACGGGATAATTACGGAACCTCTGGAGACGCAGATAATCCCTATGAATTGAGCTAGGTCTAGAAGCCAATTTGAAAAGTGACACCCAGATCTAACCTTACCCGTATCAGCGACATTATGTCTAACATTTAAAAGATTAAAGAGTAAATAGGGTTTCTTTTGCGATTGAAGAAAGTGAGTGTCAGTTAAGCGTTTATTATCATTATGAATTGATTCATACCAGGATTTACAAACCGCACCGAACGCAGCTTAAGCGGAAGCTTGGTTAGTATTTGCTCCGTAATTAGATCATGATGAAGGTGCTTCCTTCTTCTCGTATGCTCTTTTCGTCTTCTTCATCTCTGTAGGTGTTGCAGCAGGAGTAATGGTATTAGTACTGGACTGTTTGGTTTTACTTTTGGCTACGCTTTTCTTCTTAGCTGCTGTTGCAGTAGTAGAGTACGACATGGTGTTACTTTGATCACCACAACCAACTTGGGGTTTTCCGCTCATAATTGTTGTATTGCGTGCCTTTTCTCATCAAAGAACCCTAAATAGAGAGGTGCGAATTCGAAACCAATGTCAGGTGTGAAAATTTGGTAACTCCCGGCCGAACGTCCGGTTAATTAGCCTTTGTAAAATACTAAGAGGTAACCAAAAGGGGCTAGCCAAGTTGGCCAAGATCCCGCTCTCATATTTGAGGTTGTTGGATTGACGGGCGATTGGGCGTCTGTTTTTAGCTCTTTCTAGGCTCAACGGCTTTATGGGACGTCTAGTGGTTCGGCTACGATGGGGACGGGGCACATACTATGAGTATGAGTCCCCTCTTCCCCCATTTGACACCTCATCACATTTCTAAATCTTTATCTGGAATTTAGGGGTAAGATCCGTTGACATGGTTATAATGACATAATCTTGATATTTTAGCGCCATTTTTTCTACCAAACCCAACGGGCAATGAATTCGAGGCTAATTTTTTGATGACATGTTCTTCTTATAAGTCTATACACTCCCACCAAAAATGAGATCATTCTGAGATGTTTAAGACCACCATCTACCATTTTGAATATCAACCGTTGAAGATTAACGGTTGAAATTAAAATATGTGGATGGTGAAGTTTCGTATTTCGAAATTCTCTCATTTTTAGTAGGAATGTAGAGTTTTATACGAGGAACATGTCGCTAGAATATTAGCTTTAAATTCATTTCCGGTTGGGTTTGGTAGAAGAAAATGATAACCATGTCAACGGATTATGTCATTATAACCATGTCAACGGATCCTTCCCCATTTATATATTAGCGAACATTTAGCTAGTTGTATTTGGATTTCGATCTAGCTTGATTAGGGCTGCACATGGGTGGGTTTGGGTGGGTATTAGCTAAAACCAACCTCGCACCCACATACTGCGGGTTTTTATTTTCATAACCAACCCTGTACCCACAAACAGCGGACGGGTTTTGTTACCCGCCCGCTACGGGTTGGGCGGGTTTGGGTTTAAACCCGCTTAAACTCGTTTTATATTCAATAATCATTCACACACATGTTTTAAATTTTAAATAAACTACTTACTTAATTTCTTGATAACTTTAAAAAAAAACCATAAACATAACTACATAAGTCTTCATTGTTAAGCTTACACAAATACTAGTACTTCAATAAAAACAAGTTTAAAGTTTAAACAGTACGACTACTTTAAAGTTCAAATTAAAATTTAAACAATAAAAGTTTCTAGACCAACAGTAAGTGACTCATGTCTCATCTATCATCTTCAAGTCTCTCCTCCTAGCACCCTCAAGGATCAAGGACTTCCGATTAGTTTTATCAATGGTGTATATTTAGCGGGTTTTTCGGGCGGGTTTGGGCGGGTATTAGCTAAACCCAACCTCGCACCCATAGACAGCGGGTTTTTATTTTCATAACCAACCCCGCACCCGCAACGGGTGGGTTCGGATTAAAAACCCAAGGGTTTAGCGGGTACGGGCGGGTTTGTGCAGCCCTAAGCTTGATAAGCTTTTAAGAAGTTGTTATTTACCTGGGTTTTTTTTGCCTTTCAATTGGTTACAGATTCAGTTATGGGGTGGAAACATCCCAAAATTGAATAATTTTCCTCTCTCCACGCAGCAGAAATTATCTTCGAGATTCGGTTTTGCAAAAACAGATTAATGGTTGGATCGTTGAGGCAGTCACAGTTAGACCATTTTGATGATGTGACATGCTGAGTCATCATCTAAATGTTTCCAGATCAGTTCTGAATCCGAGTGTGATTCAAATTTGATGTTTCCAGTAAACACAGTAGGGGGGGTTATCATCAAGGAAGGTTAAGTGGAAACTCGAAGTATAAAATCTTGTGCCAAAAAATTCCCTCATCTACCAAATGATCCATAGCTACCACCACATCTTTGCAGAACTCGGCCACTTGAGCGATGCAAATGATCGACTCTCTGGGTATCAACAAGAGCTTTTGCAGTCCAGCCCAGCCCAGCCTTCGAAAGTCACTTTGTTCCACTCCTTCAATTTCTGCTTTTAAGAAGAACCATTTTTTAGGGACCATGGTTTTTTTAGGGGAAACATGGTCTTATTAGGCCAACCTCCCTATACTTATAAGGGGTGTCCTAAAGTTAGGTAAATACACATTTACCCTTTACTTTAATTTAAATTAAAACTAACTTAATAACTATATAAATCTAATCACATACATCTAATCTAAATGAATTTATAACCAAAATCAAAATCAATAACAAAAACAGGAGGAGAATCAAAAAAAATTAGTTTTGAAAAAAAAATAATTATTCTCTTCTTCTTCTCTCTTTCCTTGACGTTCCTCGTTCGATTGAAAAACCCATCAATCGTTTTTATTTTATTTTTTGATTGGGAAAATTGAGTAGAAATCATCAAAATATGGTTTAAATGGAAGTTAAAGTGGCATGTTCGGTTAGGAATAGTTTTAAAAAAACTAGTTTTGTAACCGAACATTCTGAAACAAAGAACACGAAGAACACTTCGGTTATCACGAATTTAATTTTTCGTAACCGAACTCCGAGTTCGGTTTGTTCGCAAAAAATAGTTTTAACCGCACTCCTCATTGAAAACCAATATATTGTGTTCGGTTGGTCCCCAAAAAAATCTAAAACTAGTTAGTAACCGAACTCTACCCAAAAAAAAAAAAAAAAAAAAAAAAAAAAAAAAAATGTAACCGAACTGTGCTATTTTTCCCACTATGTTGAGTTATGATTTAACCGAACTTTCCCTACTCTGTTCGGTTGGTTCGAAAAAATTTATAAAACTATCTAGTGCTTAGAACTCTACCCATATTAAAAAAAAAAGAAAAAAATTCAATGTAATAGAACTGTGCTATTTTTCCTACTATGTTGAGTTTCAATTTAACCGAACTTGTCCCACTATGTTCGGTTTGTTCGCAAAAATCTTGACAAACCGAACTCTTCACTAATTGCGTACATGTGGAGTTCGGTTATATATGTTGTTGGGTTAAAGTTTGCAAACCAACCGAACATTACTCTGTAAATCCTATAAACAAAGTTCGGTAACATGTCTGTTAACCGAACTACTAAAAACCTCCATTAACAGCGAGTTCGGTAGTAACTGCGTGTTTGGAAAAAGTAACCGAACTACACTTTCAGATGAGTTCGGTAACCTGTTCCTCACATAAGGTAACCGAACAAGCCCAAATCTACTCTAAAAATTTACAGTTTTTTGAAAATTTGGAGCAATTCAACCAACATTATCTAAGTTTGAAGCATACATGGGTACCCAAATACCCTTCCTTCGGTTGTGGTTGGTAAAAATCCATCGTTTTTCATGTTTTCCTTCTTCATCTTCTCTAACTTTACTCTCTCAATAATTCTACTTCTTTTAAAAAAAAAAAACATCGGATTTTTTAATCTCACTAATTATCTTTAACTTAATCATCTCACTAATCATTACACTAACTATTATTAACACTAACTAATCATTACCTAAAATTAATCAGGAGGGTAATTTAGGTATTAATATAAATATCTAGATAAGGGGTGACCTAGATTTACTTCTAATGTTTTACCCAAAATAAAACCATGGTCACCAAAAAAAAACCATCATCCCAAAAAAAAAAAAATGGTTCTTTAAGAAAAAGAGCTAGCGGCCAACAACAAAATTTTGTGTTCGAACCAATGGAACAAGCCGATCAATTGTACTCCGACTACCGAACCACGTCCTTCACGACTCCAAGTACACTACTAAGAACCGATATGATGAGGAAAGTCGATTAAGAGCCAATAAAATTGTTAAATTGACGCATAATATAACACCACCCACAACTTGAAAACAGTCCCTCCAAAGGGTTAAGGGCCTAATAATTAAACCACAAAATGGAACTAAACTTTGTATGCTGTAATAAGACATCAAATTCGACGTCCCAGCTACTTAATTTAGTCCCACGTGTCGCAGAAAAACTTACCAGGAGACGGGAGTAAAATTAAGGATAGTGTGGTAATTTACATTGTTTATAACTTTATAAGTAAAACAAGGAAACGAAAACCCTAAAACTAAACTTTCTCTTCCTCTTCGTTATTGTTGTGCTGAAGGTAAAAAAGTGTTAGTAGTGGTGGTGGAGATGGAGGCGGGTGTCTACATTGATTTTCGGGATTGAAGAATATAGTGTTGACGGTGATTCTGTGTTACTGGTGTAGAAGGCAGAGACTGAAGTTGGTAGTGGAGATGGCGGCGGCGGCGGCGGCGGCCGCGGCCGCAATAGTGTTCAAGCTCGAAATTACTCTTGATTGCTGCATCAACAGTGATGGAGAGGAGGAGGAGGATGGGGGTGGTAATTTCACTCTGTGTAGCAAGAACAATTGTTGGGTTTGAAGTCGAAATTGGATTTGTTATTGAAATTTCAATTTCGAAATTGGAAAGACCCATAACAGTTCTAATTTTGATTCCAGTCCAACTGAATTGAAAGAATTATAGATAGTGGCGGTGGTGAAGTATGTGAGTGGTCCCGGTGAATCGGTGTTCGTGGTGACGGTATGACAGGCTGGACACAGAGAACACCTGGAGCTTGAATCGGACACGTGGATATGAACAGTAACAGTTGAGAGGGCGCCTCTATCAAACCAACACTGTGCTCTGGTACTTCAACAGAAATAACAGAAAGTTCAATTTCGCTTCTCTTCACTTACCCTCCACAGATAAATTCAAATCTTAGACTCACAACACTCCTGTGATCAATTCCACCGCTACTACTTCATACGAAACTTTTAAGTTCTCTCTCTCACTTAGTGAAATTCCACCGCCACTACTTCATACGAAACTCTTAAATTTGAAGACCGGAATCGACGCTACTTCTCTCCATCTCGTCTTTTCTGGAATCATGCCTATCTCGCTCAGATCACCATTGTTCTTCTCCTCCTTGGTGATTGATTATCTACCACGGTAAGTACAAGACTCCCTGAGAGATTATGTGTAATTTCTTCTTAATTGATTTTTTTCTGGAATTGTTATTGATTCCTGTTCAATTTCTACAGAAAATTTTTTAGATTCGTCAAATTGGATAAAATCTTACTTTCAAAAACATTTCTTATCATCGTCTTCTTCTCAATATTGATTCGGAAGGCCTTGAACGTCTATTATTGTGATACTGGTATGTTTTCTTCTATTCTCTCAATTCTGATTTCTATTTTAGGTTTTGTTGTTTTCTTAAATTTTGAATGGAGTATCTGATAATATTAGGGTTTATAATCATGAAAGAAGGAAATTACTTATTAGGATTTTACAGATTACTTTAAAACAGCAACTATTAGGATAGCTAAAGTCAAATGCTGCACAACTTTTTACACACTTTAAGAAAACATGCAGAAAATCAGTTTTAACTTCTCAAGTTGGTGGTACAACAGAACCTGTAAAAAGTCTTTCAAAATGTAGCTTGAGTTGATTGCTATTTTTGTTAGAATATCATGTCCTAAAACCCCATAACAGAATGGCCTAGCTGAAAAAAGGCATAGGCACATAACTGAGATGGATAATGCTCTTTTGTTTAATTTTTCTTGTCCAAATGAGATGTGGTATGATGCTTTCTCACACCTGTCTTAATCTGTTGTTATGACACCACAGGTGGATTTGGAATTCGATAATGAAAATGCGTACAAACATATGCTTGTTTTAGAAATGAGTTTCAGCTTATACTGTGTTACCTGATTCTTTATCACTTTTCTTGGTGTTCTATGACTGAAACTTAGTGACAATTATAGTGGGTGGTCATTACAGATTCACGTTTTCCTTGTATTTTTCAAGCCCGAATTAGTACTTTGTACCCTGTCTGCGTCATCTTTGGGCAAGGGAGGGAGGAAATTCTACATTCATCTCTCTGTTTGCCTGTACATTGTTGAAAGGAGCTGGTGCAAATGAAGTAAATAGGAAACTATGTTACCTTGATCTTAATCTGTGTTGTTTTCAAGTATGAATTAGTATTGTTTATGATTGTTTTAGAGATAATGCTATACCGTGTTTGCCCCATCGTTGAGCAAGGGAGGGATGAGATTCTCACTTTGGGTTACTACCTCGGACTTTAGAATCTCATCTCTTTGTTTGCCCATATGTGGTTGAAGGGAGCTGGTGCAAAATTGAGTGAACAGGAAAGAGGGAATGTTATATTACTACTGTGTTGTGTGCGTTATTCATGGTCCTGTCATAGTGATATTTAAGGTTTAGGAAACTGAAAATAGTGAGTGTTCATTACAGATGCACGTTAATTCGTTTCCTTGTATTGTTTCAAGCATAAATTGGTATTGTATACATTTGTTTAAAAGTTATGATACTACTTTTACTGTGTTTGCGCCAGCGTCGGGCAAGGGAAGGATGAGATTCTACATTTAGAAGTTACTTTGCATTACTACCTTGCATTTTAGGATCTCATCTCTCTGTTCGTTC
The DNA here is from genome assembly GCA_023531295.1 of Papaver armeniacum. Taxonomy (NCBI): domain Eukaryota; kingdom Viridiplantae; phylum Streptophyta; class Magnoliopsida; order Ranunculales; family Papaveraceae; genus Papaver; species Papaver armeniacum. The sequence goes on from JAJJWW010005203.1 coordinate 222,959, forward strand.
GTATGTGGTTGAATTTTTTTTTTTGACAGGAGCAAAAACAGGTCAACCCCAAATCCCCCACACTCACCAATTTACTCCTCCTTCACCACCACCACCATCACCACCGCCGCCTCCTCCTCCTATTGAGTACATACACCCCACTCTCCGATTATCTCCTCCTCCACCACCACCACCACCACCACCACCAGCACCAGCACCAGCACCAGCACCAGCACCACCACCGCATCCAGTTGAGTATGTGCTCTCGCTCCAATGGGGATATACCGTTTGTGGTCAATATCCTATTTGCTCATGGATACGTCTTGTTCCAGATTTAACAATCCACGGCCTGTGGATGGTTAACCAACCGAAGAATCTAACAGTGTGTACTGGAGAAAAGTTTGATATTGGATCATTAACCAGTATTTCGTATCTCTTGAACTCATACTGGATGGATGCGCAGTATGGAAACAATCAGGTATTCTGGCGACGTCAATATGAGAAGCATGGAATATGTGACAATGGTACAGTACCTGATTATTTCCAGAAGGCTGTGGACGCTTATGTCATGTCAAACGGTGGGTGGAAGTTAGGAACCACCATCAGGACTATGTTTTACTGGAAACCAACCATGCTAGGGGGAGTCATACAATCCGGTTTGAGTGTCATATTGAAGAAGCGTTTTGCATTGGTGTGTAAATATGATTATACAACAGGATATTACGACCTTCAAGAGTTGAGGCTTCAATTTAAGGAGGTTGCAAATCAGTTTGTGCTTGTGGATCTAGTGAACATTCCATATTCGGTGTTATGCCCATATACTGGTTATATAGCTCTGCCTTTGCAATAAAACCGCAGGACTGGCAGCTCTTCGCGAGATTTACTGTCTGCAGTTGCTGTTGTTGATAGTCAGAGATTTATTCTACCGATTACGGTGCAAGGGCTTTGAATAGAATGCTTATTAGACTTCTGGAGGACAAGCTTTTGTTGGCAGCTGCTTATAAGATTTGCAGATCTCCAGTGCTGGAGAAAAACATTATGAGTTTATAAGGTTGTGTTCAAAGTTTAACTTCTCTGCATTTTAGTAGTCTTGTGCTTTTGATTTGATTATGAGGTTTTTGTTGTTGGTTGATTAGAACTTCATTCACAGTTAGAACCAACACTCTAGACAAACAAAAGCTTCTTCTTTTCTCATTTATCTTTTTGATATATACGATTACACTGCAACCTTTTTTGATAGTTCAATATAAATACTGAAAATGTTTGCCCTTAATTCTCTTGTCAGCTGAAGAATTTTTTTTGATAGTGCAATACAATTACTCCACTTGTCATCTGAAACGTTCACCTCACAAAAGCTGATTACACCTCTGTCAGCTTGTCCTTAATCTTGTTCCACCTGCAGAACCATGGAGCTTTACCAGTATCAAAAGCAGTTAGAACAGACCTGGAATTTGATCTAAAGCACAAATCAAAGCCATAATTTCTGGGCCAAGCTAAAATCACGTTCAATAATCCAGCCAGATTGAACTTTCCTACTCTTCATTCCAAAGCTTCTCAGGACCTGTGAAATTCCACATTGTTCAAGCCTAACTTCATATTCACCAGTAGAGACCAAAATTCTCTTCTTCAAAAAGACCCACAGAAACCCATTTCTCATCATGCAGCAGCCTATTCCTAAATTTGCGAGAAACTGAAAACCATAAATCAGTGATAGTTAGAATTGAGGAAATTCACCCAAGTCGGGAGGAGCATGAGCAAGCTAGAAATTTTATTTTATTTTATTTTATTTTTTTTTGGCACAAGGCATGAAAACAGCTAGGGAAAAACAAAAGAAACACCTAGCTAACTGCTTCTAACCAGAGAGAAGCAACTTCAGCAGGAATCTGCTGATTAGTCCACAAAGCTTGGACGTTGTGAGTGATAGTGATACGTGCATGTTTTATGTTTGGATGATATTAGGTGGTTTAGGTAGTTGTCGTACGGTTGTAAACAGACATCTATATATTTGTCTAGTATGTAATATGGATGAATGGAATTGTAATGTTATCTTGTCCGTATCCCCTTTTTCCCTGATTCTAAATGATTCTTCTAGCCTCCTACTCTGATTTCTTCCCTTCTTTTATCTATTTATTCGTCTAACTTCACCATTGATGCTTAATTGATAAGTTTGCACTTATCAAGGGTATCAGAGCGAGGTTTGATCTTGTCGGACGGTGTATAGAAATGGATTGGTATATTGATGCTATCAGGAATCTCAATTCAATGCTCTCAGCACATATTGATGAAAGACGGCGATTGAACTGTAGTTGCAGGAAATCCCACACTACACCCCTCACTAGAATTCACACAATTAAGTCATTTTAAGATGAACAATTATATTCTTTATCGATTAAAACTCACTAATATTGCAAGATGGAAAGGAAAATAAGTAAAGAACTTGACAACCGCTCTAAACTTTGTCTCTCCTAATAACTTGTTCCTCACCCGAAAAATATCTCTCTCTTTCTTAAGCCTATTCGGCTCTTTATATAGGACATTACATAGTGGATGACAACTAAGTTGTCCTTTATTTTCGGATCTGACTTGCGAATTCTCGCAAGTGTACAAATATAAAATCTCGCAACACTCCTAAATCTCACTAGGTCTTCACATCTTTCTCGTATTTATGCTGTCATCATCCGTTGCGTCATTTTTATTGCCCCTCTGCGACATCTTCGCAGTGTGTTGTTCATGGATTTCGCAAGGGTGTTGGTGTTGCGATATTCTGATCCTACATCTTGCCTCTTCTCATGCCTTCTTCTACGAATAATGGCGCTAGAAACAGGAACTGATTGAAGATTGATATTGTGATTTGAAAGAATTTGGCGTAATAGGAAAGGAATTTCATATAATTTTCAACAATTCACTGAGATTGAAAAATGGCTAGAAGGAGACGTGCATCAAAACAACCAACAATCGTTAGAAGGAGTAGGAGACTTGCTGGAGAAAGGGGAGATGAAATGGGAGAATCTTCAAGAATGAACACAAGGAATAATGAAGAAAATCAAGTTCAATCGCCAATTCAACGTACGCCAATACAAAATAGAACTATGGATTATGACAGAGTAAGCGTACATACTTGGCGATCAGATTATGTAGGTGAAATGGGAGAAGAACAACAATTAGGAACCAATGGACGAGAAGAGAGAGACCAAGAAGTAATTGGACAAATAATTCATGGAAATGAAGAGATCGCAGCTTTAGAGACATTAAGACAAACGATACACGAAGAAAGGCGAATAGAAGCAGAAGAACGTGCAAATCTGACAAGGCAAAATCATGAGTAGAGGATGGAAAACATGAGATTACAAAATAGAAGGTCAAGAAGCACCACAAGGTCAAGTTCAAGGTCAGTTAGAGAAGAAGTAAGAAGAAATTTACCTGTAGAAAATGCTAATGAAGAAACTCGAGAGGAAGAGCAAAATCCAGGCGAAGAACGTCGCGAAAGAAGAGAAATAATGGAAGACCGTTATATCCCACATGTTGAAACTCTTCAAAATGGGCAAAATAATAGAAATCAGGGAAATAGGCAACGTCAGGGGAAAAATAATCAAAATGGCGAAGAAAATCAGGAAGGAAGAAGGAGAATATTGCATGGGAGAGAAGCACAGAGAAAGCAAAACGAAATTGAAGATGAAATTGAAATTGAAAGACACTACACTGAACAAGCACGTCTAGCTTGGGAGAGGGAAAGACTGAGAGCGGAAGTGGAAGAACAAGAGTTACAAGAGGCGATTCGCCAGAACAATCATGATAATCGAGAAAAAAGGCGAGAACAAAATCGTAACAATGATAATATCAATGAAGAATATGATAGAATACAAAGGAGAGCTGAAAGGCAGCGAAGAATAGAAAATGATAGATATAACGGTGTGCGAATTCATGAGAGAAATGAAGGAGAAGATCGTAGAGAAAGACGAGAAGAAAATGATGAACAAGAAAGTCAAAACAGATATGAACGCAGAAGAAGAGAGGCGGAGCTAAAAAGACCAATGGATCCAAATTCTAGTATAAATGAACAAATTTTGAGAGAGTTAGCGAAAATGAGAGGAATGTTAAATACTAAAAAAGAAGGAGGTAAGAGACAATTGGATGAAGCCATAGAAGAAGCTGCGAAAACTCCATTCACAAGAAGTACAATTAGGAGGAATACCCCCAAAGTGCAATTTACCTGCGTTAACCAGCATTTTCGATGGAACAACTTGTGCAGTACAACACATCAAAGCTTATGTGAGATGTATGCTACAATGGGAGAACCATGATGCTATATTGTGCAAATATTTTGCATCAACTCTAACAGGAGAGGCCTTGAAATGGTTTGAAGGTTTACCAAAGAAGACCATAACATCTTTCAACCATTTGTAGGCTATATTTTTAGGAGCGTATATAAGTAACAACTCCTCGCGACCTGGCATTGAAGATGTATTTGGGTTAAAACAAAGGGTTGGCGAAAGTTTAAAACATCTAACCGTGAGGTGGAAGACGGTGTGTAGTGATATGGCTGGTCGTGTGGATGAGAGATATCTCATTTTATCATTCATTAACGCTATGTTCGCAACCAATCTGTTATACATTCAAATTTTTAGAATCTAGAATGCAATCACAATGACTGAGTTGCGAGAACTTCAGGAGGAGTATATTTCTATGGAGGAAAAGCAAAGTGAGATGGAATCATACCCAGTTGCGAACACAAGTTCAAAAGCAGCGAATGTAAGCTTGTTGCCTAAGTTGATAAATACAGTGGCGAGTACCTCGTAAGGGCAACAAGAGAGGATAACGGGTGATAGTCAGCAGAAGCTAGTAGCTATGGGGAGTCGTGATCAAGAAGAATTTGAGAGAGAAAGAAACTTCTATAACCGTGGTGGAAATAACAAAATTCAAAGACTTGATCAGCCACAAGAAACTTATGGAAGTCAGAGGCAAAATTATCACAGAGGATAGAGAAATCACAGGATAATATGGGAAGAAATAAAGATGCCGCCACTGAATGCTAGTGTGGAGAAAATATGGGAAGCTATAATCTTGATGGAAAACATACCTGCGCCATGGAACATGGGAAGTGAACCACCTCCGAGCGACATAAGTCATGAATTTTGTTCTTATCACCATTTTCATGGACACTCAACAAATGATTGCAGAAATATAAAAAGAATCATCCTCAGAATGATAGACCAAGGGAAGTTAAATCATTTTCTAAAAAATCAATCTCAGTCTCAACCATTACCGCCACCGCCAGAAATTCGCAGAGTAAATACAACAAAAGGAGGAGAAACATTTGTGATAGAAGTTGGAGCAAAGGCAAAGAACTTGTTTTGTAACTCTATTGTACATTCGTACAATACAATTGAAGATTCTCATGATAACACTCTCAGCAGGGTTTTCTCAAGAGATGTTGATAATAGAGAAATAATGAACATTGCGAAGACGTCGCCACTGAAAGAATGGCAAAAGCAAATTATTTCTTTTACCGCAGAACAAGTACCTGAGGATGGAGAGATGCATGACAACCCATTAGTGGTAAGATTGGAGATTAACCCAAAACCTAGTGATGATGAAGATGATGAAGCTGAGAATTCATGGGCAATCAATAGAATTTTGATCGACACTGGAAGTTCGGTGAATATTATTTTTATCACACTTATAAAACTATGGGAGGGAAAGATGAAGATCTAATACCTTCAACTTACAAAATTTATGGTTTTAATGGAACTGCAAATAAGCTTAAAGGAGAAGTTCATATGCGAATTCCACTGAAGGGGCTGTCCTCTGAAATTTTATTATGTGTAGTTGATGTGGAATTACCCTACAATGCATTGGTTGGACGACCTTGGTTACATGAGATTCTAGATGTGGCATCGATTTTCCACCAGTGTATCAAATTCCCTCATCCCAGTGGTGTTGGCGTTATAAAAGGAGATTGGATCGAAGGAAAGAAGTGTTATGAAGTCGATATAGAATCTTGCGAGGAACGAGCTGCAAAGAAGAAGAATTGGAAACACAGCATCAAAGAAAAGCAAAGGAGTGAAAGATTGATGGTAGATACAATCGCACAGAGAGAAGAAGAAATACCGCGAAGCCAAGGCATATTGAAGATACGAAGCGGCGAAAAGCTCGCAACAGATAAGAAAATGGCAAAAAAACTCAAAAATCCAGAGGCAGAAGGTAGCAGAAATAAGAGGCTCAAAGAATGAATATACTTGTTTACTGCCGAAGTAACAATCGGGAGGAGAAAGAAAAATGTATGGTTGATTTTAAAAAAAAAAAAAAAAAAAAAAGAGTTGATAATAACAAAGATGAGATTGCGAAAGAACTGATATGCAGAAGAAGCAAATATATTTTATGAATGATAAAGATGAGATTGCGAAATTGCAAAAGAGCTATATGCAGAAAAAGAAACAAAATAACCAGAAAGGGGCGAACCTGCTATGGCGTACACCCTAGTTCGCGAAATCAAAATTTCGCAAGAGGCAAATGTAAGACCTAAAGTGCGTCATAAAAGGGGGTACATGACCGGTAGTCAGCCGACACAAATATAATTACACTTTCTTACTACTCAAAATATATAATGAAGCAAGGGCAAGAAAGGATCGATCCCACAGAGAGGTCTAGGTTGTCAAATTGTTTCGGTTCCCTATAAATAACACCGGTAGTTTTGTGATTTTTATATAATAAACTAAATAAAAGCAAATGAAGAAATAAGCAAACAAATCAAATCACGGATAAGAAAGTATTGGTCATGGATTTTGTCTTCAATCACAAACATGTTTTCAACACAATAACTAGAATTGATATTTTAATCTCAACTTTTATCAAAGACCCTAGAATACCTTGATCGCAAGTATATCCCGCAAATCTCCTCATGTCATCAACAAACACATTAAAAGATGCGAATATGAATTCTATCTAAAGGAACAACCTAACGTGTAAAAGCACTAATCAAGTTTAATTCCCTAGATGCATTAGGTTCTATGAAATCAGGCCAATCAAAGCAATCGAACGTGGAAAGCGCACTAATCCGATTTAACAAAGGTTATGACTCACATATGATCATAAGAATATATCACTACAAACTATAATCATATTTATGCTACTTGCAATCCGGAATTATCACTTTTGCGTATAATAACCCTAATCTAGCAATAAAGATGAAAGCAAACTCAATCGATTTGCGACTCGACTAAACAAGCATTCAAATCATGTAACAATATTCATGGTGAATCATAAACGATAATATGAGAGAAAACTAATTTATTGAATTAAAACCCATATTTGGAAATCCAACTTATTCCATAACCAATAATAAAAACTCTAGCTCATATTCATGGAGTTCATTAACAAGAAGAAAGAGAAAAGACTTCATAGTTCTAAACCCTAGAAAACAAAGTAGAGGCAAAAAGAATAGAAGATAAAAGATAAAAGATATAAGATAAGAGATCCCCCAAATTGTGCCTAGGCTTCTCTATATATAGAGTTTTGTAACCTCTCCTTGAAGAAACTAGGAAACCTAGTAAAAATAGGAAATTGCACCTCCTTAAGAATTGTGTCCCGTGCATGACTTCCCGTGCCAGAGGGTTGCCAAAATCTTGCCAAATATCATCGAAACTCCAGTAGGAAACTCACGTCCAAGCTTTGCTCATGAGATGTGGTTGCAATCAGCTTACAGGCCCACGTAGGTGGTGAAAGTCCAGCCCACCTAAATTCATTCAACTGTCAGTTCCATGGAACTGACAGTATACCCTTCAGTCTTCCCTCGTTGTCATCACAGATTCATCTCGAACTCCATCAACCCATTTCCATTCGACTGCACCAACAGTAGCCAACTCCTTCGTGCCAACAGCAGCAGCTCAGCTCCATCTTCACCATCCGATATAACAGCAACGCCCAAGTTCCAACTCGAGATGCACCATTCATCGCTATTAAACTCGAGCTCAGACTATACATGCAAACTTCTCAGTTCGTAACCCATCTTCGTCTTTCTGTTTTGGCAGCAAACGACTCAGTTTCCAGCTCCATTGCCATCACGTTCAAGTCCCAGTAAACCAACTCGATTCTGACTTCCAAGTTCCAGCATCTTATAACTCTTGAGTTCAAACCATTTAACTTCTCCCTTCCTTCAAGACTCGACCATTGCTTCTTCTCGATCCATTATCCCAGCCAACACAGCACTGCTCGTTATTCTATCTACCCTTTCCATATTCTCAGTCCGCTGCTGCCAACCACCATCAATCTGGCACTCACTGCCATGAACCGCAACTTATTTCATTTATAGCTCCATTAGCTTCTCGTCATCATATCACCGATCAATGGCATGTCATAACAGAACTTCTTCTCAAACTTCATCTGTCATCAACCATACCCGAGCTCAATCAATGGTCTTCATCGTCACTAGCTAGTTCTTTGACACTGGCAGCAACTCATCTTTCATCATAAACTCGTCATAATTTCTCTAACACTTCGTTCGACTGGACCTTTGATAATAGCAGCAACACCACCGTACTGCCAAGCTCATATCTTCATCCTCCTGGCTTCAATGGCAGACTCGATCTCGTCTCATTTTACCTACAGCAGCGTCGTCTTATCGGCTATCACCATTATTATCCTCATAATTACTGCCGATATTGGCAGCATCTCTCGTTCACCTCAGTTCCTCCATGGCCGGCAGCAACGAAATGCTCTATTCACGACCTGAGATGAAGAATTCGAACTCCCTTATCTTCTTTTCTTCCGTCAGCAGCAATCGATCCCATAACCCCATCGCTGCCATCGAACTCCAACGCTGTTTCTTCTGCCAATCTCAAACACGATCTTCTTCCATTCGTGCCAGCATCTTCCACTGGTCCGCACTCTAGCTCGAACTCCATTTACAATGGCAGCAAACCCATCTTCTTATCGTCCCTGTTCAATGCCAAACTCCGAATCCCATCACCTAGCTCGAGCTAAACCCCTCCATACTTCTCTGGCGACCTCATCTATCTTTCTCTCCATCTCCTGTTATGCTCATTCACAAAGCCATGTTCTTCCTCGCCTTGTAATGCCGGGAGCTGGGCATAACTCGACCAAGCTCTGTTCTGTTGAGTTTGCATGGGAGAAGACGGTGGCCACCGAGTAAATAAAGTCGGGCTGCACTTAACATTATTTGAATTCTGGCTTCCCCCAAGTAAAGGACCAGACTCCCTTTAGCAGTACCTTTGGAACAGTTCACCCTTAACAGAATGGCTACCCCTTAACGTACAGTGGGGTTGCCGATAGCACTTGTCTTAGAAAATGATCATTTTGCCCTTTTTGCTTATGAGTTCTTGTTTTGCTCATAACTTCTTCATACGAACTCGGAATGACTCCATTCTTTCGGCATTGTCTTCATCTTCTCGTCCTCTACACAATGAAAAGTAGAAATCTTGTATTTGAACGAGTTCCAATTGGTATTTTTGCTCCAAATGACTCCATTGCACCTAATAAACTCAAAAGTAAACATAAGATACATAATTTACAAGAAAACTCGCAAAGAAAGCATAAATAATAGATATTAAATATGGTGTATTCTACACCTATCAGTACATGTTAACATGGCTCAGGGAAAAGGTTACACCGCCCCTGGAACCTGAGTCATGGAGAGTTGGGGTCAATAAAGCCCATCCTGGAGAGGTACCTCGGATTTTCAACCTAAGCTTATGACTTAGTTTGGACGATTGAGGGTCTCTTCTAAGGAGTCAGCATATAATCAAGGCGCCGAGGTACACGGTTGAGCCAAGAGTGCATGGGGCATTTGAAGTGCCTCGGCCATTCTTGGCAAGTCTTGGCGTATGCTGCACTCGGCCCGAAGAAAACTCCACTTAGGGTGCAGTCTCGTAACCATAAACCTTATAGGTAAAAGGGATAAGAGGCTGCGAAAACAACTGGTTGTTGTTAAGACCGAATGGGAGGAGCTAGTATTGTATGGCTGATGTACGCCTCCTTGAAGGGGCAACCAGGGAGATAATAAGGGCGGCACCCTCCATTAGGGAGCTGATAAGTGTCTTAAGATGCAAATGTCATGAGGCTTTATTTTCGCAAGGAAATTTAGGCTTGTCATATTTGTGCGACAATCCTGAAGAGGTAATAATACAAAAGAAAAAGATAAGACGAGATCAAGGGGTCAGTACATGAAAGTGTAAGGACGTCCTGCGATTTCTTCGCAAGACGGCAATGTCATGGGGATTTAAGTTCGCAAGAATTTTTAGGCCTGTCATATTGTCGCAACAAAAATATCCTGCAGAGGCAACAATACTAGAGAAATGATAAGGCAATATCAATGGGTCATTACATGAAAGTGTAAAGACGTCCTGCGATTTTTTCGCAATGACAAGAGGTGGCACAGTAAGACCTTTAACTAGGAAGGCAAAATAAGACCACATAAAAGAAAAAGAAAAAATGAAATCTGGAAGAAATCAAGAAATATTTACTTGCGAAAATTCAGCAGGAACAGCTGCGAGATTGAGGCATGAATACATATCATTATTCGAAAATAACTTGCTTAATCTCTCATTTGAACGCAAATAATAGAGGCAAGTATGGGAATGTATAAAATAAAAACATGTTATTTGTTTTCATATGATAGATTTACGCAAAGGTTGATAATATATTGACTAACTATATTGCAAAAAAGAATTGTTCTTTTAACATGTGCAGAAAGGAACAACAAAGGTAGAGCTAATATTTGAAGATCCAAGAAATTCGCAGCAAAAGATTACAAAAATAGAATATTAAAAGAAGGAATGTATAGATATTACAAAAAGAGAAAGAATAAAAAAGAATTTTTTCTTGTTTGATTCTTCGTCTTCATCAGATTCTTCTACTTCTTCACCTTCATCTGATTCTTGTTCTTCGCTAGCATTGCTGTCAGAGATATCCAAAGAAGGCATATTCTCAGGGATTTCGTCAAGAAGACAAGGGTATAAAGAATGAGGAATGTTGCTGTCATCGCAGACTATCTTAATAGTCTGATTGCGAAAGAGAACAACATCATTTTTGAAATTCGCTACAGGAATTTGTAGCTGCTTCTTTAAATTGGAATATTTGTCATTTCGAAGAGAGAAGTCCTTTGCGAGCTACTCTTTCTCAGATTCAAGTTCTTCAATTCTTTTGCGAAATCTCTCCTCGGCCTCTGCGAACATATGACAATGAATTAGCAACTTAATGACAGCTTCACAAAAAATAAACAGTAAAATAAAGGAGAATAATTAACAACCTTCTTTATCAGAAATCATATCCCTAATCAAGGCCATATGCTCAGCTTGAAGGCTAACGTTAACACCTAAATTATTTCTGGCGTCATCTAGAACCTTTGCAGCCCAAGCGAATTCATCATCACTGTTTATGAGAAGAAGGGAGCGAATTTGATTCTCTCTTTCGCTAAGTATAGCATTTTTGCGGATGGATTCATCCCGTTCAACTTGAACCTCAAGAAGAGTTTTTTGGAATTTCGCTAATACTTGAGCACCTTGACTAGCGATGCGATTTTTGTCATCTATAAGATCACTAATTTTCTTCCTTAAAGTACTAATTTCTCTCTAGAACTAAGATACAGACGTTTAAATTGGTTGGCTAAGCTTAAACTAGATCTATGATCAAGTTCTAAGAGGCGAAATTTGGATTGAAGTTCGTTTAGAGGAAGGGATTTAATCTTGTTATTTGAAAAACTATCCAAAGAATCGTTGAGATGAGCAAGGAGAGTATCATTATCCATAGGTTCAGGAAATGAGTGAAGAAAAATAGCTTCATCAGAAAGGTTATAAACGTCTGCGAAAATGGTAAGTTAGATAATGAGAGAACAAAACAAAGGAAAAAGGGAAGAGTCTCATACCATAAAGTTGTTGATTGGCGCTTTGAAGATTAGATATCTTATTCTTCTGAGTAGAAGAATCAACTTCCAGTTGTTTGGTCTTCTCGTGAAGAATAGCAGTTTCCTTTTCAAATTCTTCATTTCTCTTGCGAAGACCAACAACTTCAGTTTCCAATTCTTCATTCTTCTTGCGAAGTTAAAGATTCTTCTTTTCAAGAATACTGCGCCTCTTCTCAAGATCCGAGGCAACAACAAAGGAAGCTCTCCCGGACTATAAAGGAAAGTAAAGAAATTAAAAAGATATAACTTAAAATCAAAACTATGAAGAAGCACACGAATAAAGACATACCAAAACACCAAGCGAGTTTAGAAAGCTGGGAGTCACTGATCTGGAGACCCCATGAAGAGATTCGTCACTCTCTAATAAAGGAGCATCGCAGATACTCGCGAGGGCTTGGCACGTACTAGAGAGGCGATCATCTCCAATCCCTTGCATGGAATCAGAGAAAATGCTGGACAATTGTGCCATAGAAGAGTCAGTTGGAAAATTATCCTTTGCGAGAGAAGTATTAACATCACCATTATCCTCATTATCAAAGCTTTCGCTAGATTGAGGATTTAAAGGAGAGGGAGAGTGAAGCTTTCGTTTCTTTGAAGGTGGGGCAGTGGATTTCCCCTTGCGAAGAGGACCCTTACTCTTGCCTTTGGCCTTCGCAACCTCAGAATTTTCTTCTTCTTCAACAACTTCAACACCAACCTTCGCACACGAATGAAGATAAGAAACAGAGGCAACAATATTGTTAAAAATAGCAAAAGAAAATATTTCTTACTTCATCCGTGATCGAACGGAGTGCCGCTAGGGTACTTGCCTTAGCGTTCCTTTTGTAGCTTTTTCTTAACTTGATGATCTGAAAATTTCGCAAGATTAATAGATATAGAAAGGAGTGAAGATCATAAGCTGAGCGAAATTCATTGAAGTATACCTCTTTCGCTTTCTCGGGCCAGTTAAATACCCAAGGTTGGTAATTGGCGAGATTCGCATGGAGCACATTTGAACCTGAAATATAAGGTCCCTTTAAAGCCAGTGGAAAAACGCACCATTTGTCGTCTTTAGAATGACGAGGAATGTTATTCTTGCCAGAATGCCAGTCAATGTCTTGCATAAGCACTTTATCGCTGGCAACATTTTCTTTCTTCTTTAAACGTGCACCCCAGCGAGTTCTATCATTCTTCATGTTTATTACTTCATAGTTTTCGAAGAAGCTCTCTACTGTATATTTTTCAGCGAATATCTCCAAATACACAAATTCAGGATCTCTGACTTCTTTGGGATAAAGAGACCCCTTACCAGCACCTCGGTGGGCGAATTCAAGTATTAAGCTGATACAGTCCCCGCTCAATTGATAGATGGCTCGCGAGAATTTCGCATGAGCAAGAATTTCATAAAATAAAGGAAGATCAGGGTCATAGAGAGGAATGGGAAGGCCAGCGATAATCTGACCTAACGAAATTATGATTTCTTGATCATCACAATGATGATCGACAAAACGGTTTAGCGGATGACGAGAATGGATTTAGATTCTTGATTGGGAATGGTGGATAATATGAATCCTTTCTCTTCAAAATCTTTCTGAGCTTTTTCCAGAAGACTTTCATATCTACGACCAACTGGAGCCATTATCAGTATAGGAATGAAGAGAAAATTGAAAATCAAAAGAAGCGAAAAGAAGAAGATTTACAGTAGCAGAAGCGGAAGTTACGGAGAGATAAAGAAGAAAAATTGCAGAGAAAGCAAGAAGGAAAGTAAAAGAGAAGAAGAGAGGAGTAAGAAAAATATATATAGAGAGAAGGATTCTCGAAAAGGCAAACACATTTAATGCGAAGGGTAAACATGAACGGTTGAGAAATAGATTGAAAAAGACGTGTCAAGAAATGGATGGAAGAAGAGATACGTGTAATAAATTCTGCGTAGAAGTACGGAATCGTGTTAATACAGAAAAACAAGAAAAAATGAATAGCTGCAGCATTTTGAAAGTACTAATTCTCATGACATTATCTCCTTCGTAGAAGAAGACATGAGAAGAGGAAAGATTTAGGATCAGAATATCACAACACCAACACCCTTGCGAAATCCATGAACGACACACTGCGAAGATGTCGCACAGGGGTAATAAAAATGACGCAACGGATGACGACAGCATAAATACGAGAAAGATGTGAAGACCTAGCAAGATTTAGGAGTGTTGCGATATTTTACATTTGTACACTTGCGAGAATTCGCAAGTCAGATCCAAAAATAAAGGACAGCTTAGCTGTCATCCACTATGTAATGTCCTATATAAAGAGCCGAATAGGCTTAAGAAAGAGAGAGATCTTTTTCGGGTGAGGAACAAGTTATTAGGAGAGAGAAAGTTTAGAGCGGTTGTAAAGTTCTTTACTTAATTTCCTTTCTATCTTGTAATATTAGTGAGTTTCAATCAATAAAGAATATAATTGTTCATCTTAAAATGACTTAATTGTGTGAATTCTAGTGAGGGGTGTAGTGTGGGATTTCCTGCAACTACATGAACAAAGAAATGAAAGATCTCATTTCAAACATTTCATCAAACATCTCGACATTAATTGAAGAAGAATGCATCTACTTGAAGACTCTTTTGACATATTTGCAGAAAAAGACGAAACTGTTCGTACAAGATTTCGAGATTCCACTTTTTACGATATTGTCGATTTCTTCCCAATATTTGATGAAGAATTTCCAGAAATCGATGTGCACGTTCATAAGACAAAAAGTAAATCAAGTGATGAATGCTATATACTATGGTTTGCTTGTATTAGCAGAGCAGAAGTTTACTTTTCCTTCTTAGCATTGAAACATAGTAACTACGCAGGAAAAGTTCGTGAACGCATCATAATCTTCATTGTCATTTTCCTTATCATGTCTTATGTAATGCATGTTATCAAAAGTTTAATACTCCATACGCACAACATTGAGGACAAGGTTATTTTCAAGGGGTTGGTAATGATACGTGCATGTTTTATGTTTGGATGATATTAGGTGGTTTAGGTAGTTGTCGTACGGTTGTAAACAGACATCTATATATTTGTCTGTAAGTATGTAAGTATGTAATATGGATGAATGGAAATGTAATGTTATCTTGTCTATATCCCCTTCTTTCCTGATTCTAAATGATTCTTATAGCCTCCTACTCTGATTTCTTCCCTTCTTTTATCTATTTATTCATCTAACTTCACCATTGATGCTTAATTGATAAGTTTGCACTTATCAAGGGTATCAGAGCGAGGTTCGATCTTGTCGAACGGTGTATAGAAATGGATTGGTATATTGATGCTATCAAGAATCTCAATTCAATGCTCTCAGCACATATTGATGAAAGACGGCGATTGAACAAAGAAATGAAAGATCTCATTTCAAATATTTCATCAAACATCTCGGCATTAATTGAAGAAGAATGCATCTACTTGGAAGACTCTTTTGACATATCTGCAGAAAAAGACGAAATTGTTCGTACATGATTTCGAGATTCCACTTTTTACGATATTGTCGATTTCTTCCCAATATTTGACGAAGAATTTCCAGAAATCGATGTGCAAGTTCATAAGACCGAAAGTAAATCAAGTGATGAATGCTATATGCTATGCTTTGTTTGTATTAGCAGAGCAGAAGTTTACTTTTCCTTCTTAGCATTGAAACATAGTAACTACGCAGGAAAAGTTCGTGAACGCATCATAATCTTCATTGTCATTTTCCTTATCATGTCTTATGTAATGCATGTTGTCAAAAGTTTAATACTCCATACGCACAACATTGAGGACAAGGTTATTTTCAAGGGGTTGGTAATGATACGTGCATGTTTTATGTTTGGATGATATTAGGTGGTTTAGGTAGTTGTCGTACGGTTGTAAACAGACATCTATATATTTGTCTGTAAGTATGTAATATGGATGAATGGAAATGTAATGTTATCTTGTCTATATCCCCTTCTTTCCTGATTCTAAATGATTCTTATAGCCTCCTACTCTGATTTCTTCCCTTCTTTTATCTATTTATTCGTCTAACTTCACCATTGATGCTTAATTGATAAGTTTGCACTTATCAAGGGTATCAGAGCGAGGTTCGATCTTGTCGAACGGTGTATAGAAATGGATTGGTATATTGATGCTATCAAGAATCTCAATTCAATGCTCTCAGCACATATTGATGAAAGACGGCGATTGAACAAAGAAATGAAAGATCTCATTTCAAATATTTCATCAAACATCTCGGCATTAATTGAAGAAGAATGCATCTACTTGGAAGACTCTTTTGACATATCTGCAGAAAAAGACGAAATTGTTCGTACATGATTTCGAGATTCCACTTTTTACGATATTGTCGATTTCTTCCCAATATTTGACGAAGAATTTCCAGAAATCGATGTGCAAGTTCATAAGACCGAAAGTAAATCAAGTGATGAATGCTATATGCTATGCTTTGTTTGTATTAGCAGAGCAGAAATTTACTTTTCCTTCTTAGCATTGAAACATAGTAACTACGCGGAAAAAGTTCGTGAACGCATCATAATCTTCATTGTCATTTTCCTTATCATGTCTTCTATAATGCATGTTGTCAAAAGTTTAATACTCCATACGCACAACCTTGAGGACAAGGTTGTTTTCAAGGGGTTGGTAATGATACGTGCATGTTTTATGTTTGGATGATATTAGGTGGTTTAGGTAGTTGTCGTACGGTTATAAACATACATCTATATATTTGTCTATAAGTATGTAATATGGATGAATGGAAATGTGACGTTATCTTGTTTGTATCCCCTTCTTCCCTGATTCTAAATGATTCTTCTAGCCTCCTACTCTGATTTCTTCCCTTCTTTTATCTATTTATTCGTCTAACTTCACCATTGATGCTTAATTGATAAGTTTGCACTTATCAAGGGTATCAGAGCGAGGTTCGATCTTGTCGGACGGTGTATAAAAATGGATTGGTATATTGATGTATCAGGAATCTCAATTCAATGCTCTCAGCACATATTGATGAAAGACGACGATTGAACAAAGAAATGAAAGATCTCATTTCAAACATTTCATCAAACGTCTCGGCATTAATTGAAGAAGAATGCATCTACTTGGAAGACTCTTTTGACATATTTGCAGCAAAAGACGAAACTGTTCGTACAAGATTTCGAGATTCCACTTTTTACGATATTGTCGATTTCTTCCCAATATTTGACGAAGAATTTCAAGAAATCGATGTGCACGTTCATAAGACAGAAAGTAAATCAAGTGATGAATGTTATATGCTATGCTTTGCTTGTATTAGCAGAGCAGAAGTTTAACTTTCCTTCTTAGCATTGAAACTTAGTAACTACGCAGGAAAACGTTTGTCAACGCATCATAATCTTCATTGTCATTTTCCTTATCATGTCTTCTGTAATGCATGTTGTCAAAAGTTTAATACTCCATACGCACAACCTTGAGGACAAGGTTATTTTGAAGGGGTTGGTAATGATACGTGCATGTTTTATGTTTGGATGATATTAGGTGGTTTAGGTAGTTGTCGTACGGTTGTAAACAAACATCAATATATTTGTCTGTAAGTATGTAATATGGATGAATGGAAATGTAATGTTATCTTGTTTGTATCCCCTTTTCCCTGATTCTAAATGATTCTTCTAGCCTCCTACTCTGATTTCTTCCCTTCTTTTATCTATTTATTCGTCTAACTTCACCATTGATGCTTAATTGATAAGTTTGCACTTA